>JAFIDM010000003.1:24336280-24396543 GCA_023159025.1 Thereuonema tuberculata | reverse complement strand
AAGACCCATCCCTTGTTCCGATACTGAACAAGATGACAACTACACAACTGAAAAATAATGTAGGCCGCTGCATAGTCAGGCATGGAAATTGTTCTCAAGGTTTTTGAACAAAAACTCTTGCTTCTGTTTACAAGAAATAGTGCAAGCACATACTTAAAAATACAATATTAATTAAAAAACAAGCATCCACAACACAAAGTGACGTAAGAAAATTCTTAAAAATAATATATCCTCTACCGATGAATAACTTCAACCCAAGAATTTAAAATAGTTTTGTTAAGTTTTTTCACTTTTTAAATATTATTTTTGCTTTAATTGGATACTTTGCACTTATCACTTAATAAAGTAGTATCCATTCTCTCTGTAATTCCTTATTTATTTCCCGTTTTTAATGTATTAAATATCATACATTAAAAATTTTCCGATACAACGGAAAATACGCAGTAACGACTCTCTCAAATCCCCCAGGGTGCCTTTATTTGGGAAGTTAGTTCCCTTTATTTGGGAACTACCTTTCACAAGTCAAATTTAGGATATGATCTTTTCTCTTTAAAAAAAAATGATAGAATGATGTTCTAGTTTTAAAATTTTAATTATTGTATTTAACTTCCAGAGTAGTAAGGATAATTCTGAAATATTTTGGATAAATTATAAACATTTTAATTAATATAAAGAACTAAGATTGTAACTAAGTGTAAGGTTAAGTTGCGATTTCATTTAATCAGTTGTTGTTTTTTTATATTTCGGTTGCACTCTCAATCAATATTTCTGTGTTTTGTAACACTGTAATTTATTTATTTTATTACGATTAATTAAAATCTAATAGTATATAAATTTTATCTCTATTAATAGTGACGTTAATTATTTACAAAAATTTAATAGAATTGTTTCATTTTAAGATTTAAATAGGAAATTACGGAGTAAATAACGTTTATTATCCTGAACGTTTACATCTCGATGATAACTATTTTTCAATTTCTATTATATAATTTCAAAATGCCTGAAAAAGAAATAAATGTTTTTGTTTCGAAAATTTGCTTAAAATGAATAGTTTTGAAGAGTTTTGAACTTGCTTGTTAATTATAAAATTTAAAAAAAAAAAACAGAAAATAATTTATTTGAGACATTTATTGGGAAAATTCGCAATTGAAACTTTAATTCATCAGCCAATCGAAAGAAAGAATCGAAGTCTTAGTTTTGTTATAATACAAGTATTTTATTTAGGACGCATTCAAATTATCATTTTTTTTTACGTCAGTTTGTCTAAAATGTTGACCAATTGTTTTTTCTGGAAACTTGAAACTGATTGGAATCGAAAAGGAATGGTAATAGCAAAGCCATTTACAAGCTTGAATTATTATAAATAAAGAGATTTTGCTTCCAAATCCGAAGCTAACTAGTTATTATATTCTGTGATCGAAAACTTTTTGGATATGTCCTACACATGTGTTGTCTCTCTGTTAACTGTGCTGTTTTGACATTACGTTTATGTAAATTGCGATAACTTTAGTTATAATTTTTATATCTTTAAACTTTACAGACAGAAATATTCACAATGATTACTAAGATACCTCAACGTTTTCTTTACGAAATTGCCCATGAATTTAAGTTAAAGTGCAAGAGAGTCCCATAGGACCTTTGTGGTTAAAGTCCATATAGATAAGATGATATTAATATTCTATTAAAATGAAGGGGAAAAAGTTTTAATCTCTTAATTTCGGTGGAGTCATAAATAATTAGTGTTTTGTAACGCTTTTCTGAACTTTTAATGAGTGTGGAACTCATTACAATATGCTAATAGTGTTTGTCTAAACATGCTAATGTAAATATTTGAACCCTTGGAACTGTGCATGAAATTTAAGTTGAGGTTCGATTATTACGTTGGCGCAGGAGAAAATGAGAAGTGCTCACTGCATTCTGTTAACATTCTGCACGCCTCAGCTTCCCTGAGGAACTATTAAGCTTTGAGACTTTTGACACCGGAACCATTTGGTGGCCTTTGTGAATATTCCTTTTATTACCGGAATAAATGCATTTCGTACTATCACAAAAGTTCGAAATACAGCTTCTAAAACAGCAACGAATAGGGGCGTTAAGATCTTAAAGCGAGACATATTGCAACCTAATAAATTCCAGGCCAATCGTCTTCTTAACAAAAATGAGTTGATTTATGTGTTAGACAGGTCTCACGGAAGAAATATGCGCTTTACGTGCAAACCACTAAAAGGCAGAAAGAAATATAAATATGATTCATGGCCAACAATATAAAAGTTTTACTGTAATTTCAATCTATATAACAGTTGTCCAGAAATGTCTCGGGAGTTTGAAACTTAATACAACTTTAACCTTATTAATCCGTAGTTTAAAAAGTTTTATTACGGTTCTAGTCTACAGTAATCACTTAGATTTAGATGTATGTAAATTTCTGTTCAAATTTAGAAAAATAATCGTGGTTTTCCTGAAAGACTATTCTTTAAATAAGAAAGTTAAAATCGTTAGAAAGTGAAATAAGTAGTACCTCAGTATTACCTCAGACCTAATTGTTTGTTAAACAGTCATTAAGCAAGTTGTCGTATTTTCGTAGTAATATTTTTCCTCATTTCCATAGTAATATTTTATGTTATATATAATACAATTGGAAGTTTTGTACAATTCATTATACCTCTTGTTAACATTTTTTTCACGGCATATTAAAATTAACAACTATAAATAAAGGAAATAAAATGTAATGTAAATCTATAAAAATATTAACATATGAATTATAAGGACTTATTCTCTTTGTAAAGTATAACTTATAAAACTTAATGTCCACAAAAAGTATAAAAATAACAAATATTCAAAACATTAAGAAAAATCAAATATTACAAATTATAGATTTGTTAATTCATAGAAAGACATGGTAATTTGTTAATAAATAAGTTTAAAGGTTTAACAAATTATCAAGTCTTTCTATGAATTAACAAATAATTCCTAGCGACGAGATTATACAAATTATAAAACCAAATTATATTCAGCAGATCTTTTAATTAAGAATTATAATTTACTTAATAAATAGGTTTAAAGGTTTAAGTAAATTATAATTCTTAATTAAAAGATCTGCTGAAATTCCTAGTTACAGAAATTACTGAGAAATTTCTAGATAGAACAATTTAGATAAATTGTAAAGATTTCTTATTCTTTTCTTTTTAGATAATAAACAAGATTCAAAAAAAAAAAATTCTAAATCACCCAAATAACTTATAATTGAAGGATTTCAGATATACAAAACTTAAGTCTGCGCAGAGCTTTCTTTTCTATAAATATAATTCATGTAATACTCATAGGTGCTCTTAATAATTTTTTAAAAGGCCACCATATTTATTTGAATTAAATTTCGTAAAGTTCTTTTATTCTGTAAACAGTTTTAGTTCTAAATTAAGAACAAGAACATACAGACAAGAACATTTAAAAAGTTGAATAGTGTTGAAGGTGGGTTTTCTGCAATGGAACCCGAAAGGCTCCTGAATTTTAAGTATATTTTTATAAAAAAAAACTTTTTAAATGTTCTTGTCTGTGTGTTGTTATTTTTAATTTAAATTATTTTCTCACACGTAAAAATCCTTTTAATAGTTTTAATTCTGTTTACGTAAATTATATATTGTTAGAATAAATTATTGTAGTTGTAAAATTTTGACACCTTTTAAATTTTATTTGTACTTATAAAGGATAGAAGAGCTTTCTATTATAATAATACCATTAAAAATCATGTAATTGTGTTAGGATTACATGATTTTTAATGGCATTATGTAAATGAAGTTCTGTTAATCTCATATATTTCCTAGTTTCAAATTTAGTGTTCAACGATAACCTTACAAAAATATTATTAATATCCATCATCGTCATCGTCATCTACTATCAAAGATCAACCTTTTGGTCCTTTTCGCGTCCTCAGAATAGTTCTCTCTAGATTTACTGCAATCTTTGTAATTCTTGTAGATGGCATTCCATCAGCAGCTTCTTACCAGTTTCTTCTGTACAACTCTTATTTTGTTGACATTTCTAACACTTTCCTAAGATCTTCGTTTTACTCATGGTTTATCAATGCTTATGTAGAAGATTTTATGAATGATTCTCATGTAGATATTCAATAAAGATGACTTCTTTTGTGCTGCAGAAACATCTAACATCAGATAATTTATCATCCAATCTTTATTGAATGTCCTAATTGGATGAGGTTTGTATGACTTTGACTTGCTTTGTTGATATTTTGATATTGTATGTTTGAAATACGTTATGAAGTTTATGAACTTTATTTGAATTAAATTTCAGAACTTTCTGGTCATCACCAAAAGTAATTTATTCCTTCGATTATAAAATATGTTTTCAAGTTCATTTGGCACTCTTTTATAGCTTGGGTCATTATTAATACGCATACACTAAATTATTCAGTAAATAGAAGTATTCCGTTTAAAAGGAACCACAATGCAACATTTCAATAACTTGATGATTGATGAAATTTAGAGTTGAAATTTTGCCAGGATTTTCGTAATGAAACTTTTTTTACGTGTGCTTATAAACAGAATTCTAAACAACATGATTCAGGTAGGCAAGAGATCAGCTTTATGTTCCTGCTCATTTTTTTGAATTAGAGCTTGAAAGCTATAAAATGGAAACATTGTATATGGTCATTAAATGTAGTACAATGAAGTGTATGACTGTCTTGTGCCGAAACAACAAGTCTTCTATTCTGTTTCCACTATTAATTCACCTTTTGCATCTCGTAATAAAGTCTTTGTCCCTGGTGGAACGTTTGTGGCTGTTGTTTCGCCAATGGAGGAACGCATCCATCATTCGAGTCATTTTTCGAGGCAGCTAACAGTGTGCAGGCGGTAATGGACCTTCTGCGCCTGCGTTAACCTAATGGTTTATTTATCCCCATGCCAGTAAGTCGAGATCCCGCGGGCACAAATTGGCTAGCGCTGTTTGTGACATTCGGGTCAGGCAAATAATGAAATTCGCTCGTTCCGAAGGATCAAGCAAGTTTTATAGAGGGGAAAAAAAGAAGTATTTGGAATGTTGGGAAAGATGAATATATGTGACCCGCCCTCTTGACAGGATCTTAAAGTTTGTGTAATAAAACATTATAATGTAAAGCGTGTGAGATTTAAGCATTTAAATAAGGCTATTTGGGATTACTTTACGACTCAACAGGAATGATCTACAAGAAAAGTTACTTAACATTAAAGATCTTTAAAACGAAAAACCATTTTTATCTTTATTTTGGCATAGCTTTACAAAATTGAAAGTCATATATAAAATATTTTTAAAATCTTAAGAAAAATGTTATTTACATATATTCTGTCCTGTCAAAAACCTCCATTACATCACTTTTCAAATATGAGGTTAGATATTTTACCTTCAAGCTGCCAGACAGGTCTAAAACAATGCACATGACTGCAGTATGATTTACATAAGGTAAGTTTCAGGAATACCAGTAAAATTGCATCATTGATCTTTGATACCATTCCTACAGAGTATCTGTAATGTTTATGCTGAGTTGACTTATTATTTTATTACTTTTTTAGCCTTCGTCCAATAGGAAAGTGATATTCACAAACCCATATTAACTTTTGAACCGCTGGGTAGATCTTCTTGAAACTTGATATGCGCAATCGAGGACTAGGGAAGATCTAGTTTCTCCATTTGAAATCTTTACCAAATCTTTACCTTGTCGGGAAAAATTAGTTCGAGAAGGCTACAAAGATTTCTCAAAACATTGGAAACAAAGGATTTCTATTCTAGTTCGGTTAATATCTCATTGTTTTAAACAGTAAGTCTTTAATCCACGTGCTTGATTTCTTCCGTTTAAAATTAATTCGATTCAGACAATTTAAATAAATATTGTGAGTTTATTCTTTTTATTTTCAGATAATGGTAAATGGATATTGCTTATTTGCTGTTGTTGTCGGGTCTCTGGATCCATTTTCGGATCACTGGTCATAGAGGCACACTCTATGATGGGGAAGTTTTGTTGCTTTACTGTCGTTTGGATATTATTATTATCCTGGAGGTGACTTCTGCCTCCTCTGACAAGAAACAAATACTGAAGAATAAAGAAACATCCAAGTCCCGCGCCACTTGGATTCGAACCCAGATTCCGACACATCTGCCTCATGCCAGACCACCGCTCAGACCACTCGGTCATGCCGGAACGGCAGTGTTTGTTTATATTTAAGAGATAAATGCAGTATAAATAGAGGCTTTTTGTTTTTGTCGTTTTCACACTTTAAAAAAAATAAAAAAAGAATAAAATTTTAAGAATAACATTTTGAAGAAAGTGCGCTTTAAGTTCTTCCGAATTTTTGTCACATTCCTAATTGAGAATGTTCAAATCAAAGCATCAAATACTAATGATTCGTTATTACCGTATTTTAAAAAATAATTCCGTATTTACTGAATTTTATCTCCTTTTTTTGTATAGTTAAAGAAAATACAAAGAAACTTCTAGTTATAAGGATTAAGGTCACACTAATCAAAATATCCTTGATTAATATTAATTTGTAAGATTTGTAAAAGTTATGTCTTATCAGCATGATTTCTAATGCCTTCTGTTAACAAAGAACTTTTGTCTTTTTCTTTTAGCTAACAGAATATTATATTATATTATTTATTTATATGGAATGAGTAAATAAACCGAAAACCCAATCATAAGGAAATATCAAGTGGCAGTGGCCATATTGAATCTGCTTTACTTTAATCCTAACGAAGTAGGAAATCCATCAACAGAAATCCATTGTAAGATACTTCGTAAATCCTATAATATTTCTTAAATAATATTTTTAAACAGCATTTAGTCAACAATACTCCATTTAATATCTTCTTTAATACAATATTTCTTTTCCTTAAACAGGAATCTTCATCAGTTCCTGTTTAAGGAAACATTCACTAATCTGAAATCCCTTGTTTTTGGACCCTTAAGGAAAAAAATTATAAAAGTTAATAATATAAAAGTTAAATCATCTCGTATCAAGCCTATTTTTCTAAGACAGTAGGCTGTATAAACCCCAAATATTTTTCAAATATTGTATCTTTAATAAGTATCGCTTTACTTAATAGGCATGAATTTCAAATCAGCATTTGCTGCATTAAAAATATGACAATAAAAATACTCGCAGTTCCTGGCTCTTCATGTGTGTTAATTATAAATAACAATGTTGTGAATCTATTTTTCACATCTTTTTTTATTCTTGTTGTTGTCTTTACATGATAATATTGCATGTATTTATTAAAAAAAATTAATAACATTGTTAGTTATTAAACAACAATGTTATTAATTTTTTTAATGAATATATGCAATATTAGTTCATATTGAACTGCGCTTCCCATGATCATTGTTAGTTATTGGATGAAACAAATTGTCTTCCTCGTTAATTTGTATTTTTTGATGATTTATCTTATGTATATTGTATTATATTTGTAGCACACTGCAAGAAAAAGCATTTCCAATTGCAAATTATGAAGAACTGAAATTTCTCTTCACTTAGTTTATATACCCTACAATAGATACCCTGCAATAGATAGTTAGTTGAAAAATATAAGAGATTGAATAGATGGAAAAAAATACTGTTGGCGTGTCAACTTTCGCATATTCGTTGGTAAGCTCCAAATTGTTATATTGAAAGATATGTAATTTGTATCTAAAGCATCACAAATTAACTCTTTTTTTAAAATTATAGCATCACAAATTAAGATTTATTTATAATACAGTATTTATGAGTCGGAGACTCATGTACTGCTTAGCCAGACGAAAGAGACTGGTCGCTGCCACCTCTTTCTCGGCGTGAAAATAGGGGAGATGAGTATGAAACAGAAACAAACGACATATAAAGGAGAGATGCATAAAGTGAAAAATTACTTCACAAAATTCAGTTTAAAATTAACGCGAGAATAAAATACACACACATAGAATAAGAAATACATGTATAATAAACTTTTAGAACGTAATTCACCCCTTCGGCTTGTTCCATTATTTTGGCAGTGTGCCAAACTCAGTCTTTATCGCTTGGGCAAGCAGTACTAATAATTTTCGGCCAATTCCTATAACAATCAAAAGGAGATTACATTTGGTGACATTTATCTGAATTTAGGTTTCTAACATAAATAATTTTTAATTCTCGTTATTGTTATGCAGTAATGAGATTGAAATTTTGGCAGTTTATTGCTCCTACCCTGTTTCCAATGGATTAAGTAACAAATTCAAAAGAAATCTGCCGAGTAACAATCTGTACTAACTTCTGAAATTCAGCTTTCTTGGGTCTATAGTTTGTAAGTTATCGTGATCACAATCATATAAAACTTACATTTTTATTCTAATCCTTTTGTCTCTCTCCATTGCCTATTAAAAGCTTTACAAACTTTACACCAAACTTACAACTCTTGCGCAGGAAATAGCGTAGTAAATTTTTGAATTAAATAGCTGCAGTTTAGGAATCAAAATAAATACAAATTACATGTTACCACTTTTAGACTGGATGAGTAAATTATAACATTTCGAAAGTTAGCACAGTGTTTTCTGAATTTAACAGTGATAAGTTCTGTGGTTTTCTAAATGGTCTATTAAACTTTTAAACGTGATTTACGTAATCGACATTGTTCGATTTTTATGTGATATACTAATTGTAATGGTTTTCTGATATTAGTAAATTTGTTCCTAAAGCAAATTTCGATATTGGCTGTATTCTTGCGGCAAACCTACGCTGATAATAGAGAAGCAGCTGCGGAAGTTTATTTCCACAAACAGAAACACACCGAAGAGAAAATTGCAATTCAATGAAAAGTTATTATTTGCAATAACAGCCATTTGGCAATTTTAAAAACAATTTATGGCGAATTATTTCTGATTAACAATTTGGTAAGAATTTTGCTATTTGATGAAGCAAAGTTAATAATAGATCGTATAAAATAACTTGAAACATACAGTCTTACCCCTTCGGCATTACGACAGATTCCGGACCATTGTCGTAAAGCGAAAATCATCGGATCGCGAAACACTGTCTTTTTTAACTTCTCGATGCATACAGGGTGCTGCCAAACTTAAAGGTTGTATTCAATCATGCAAAACAACGAATAAATCTCATATAAACATGGGTATGGAAATGCGTTATTTCCATGATATGAACGATGAAACGATACAGAGGTATTGGCCTTTAAGTCGTATCATACAGTCATTAAATTGCTCCTCAGTAATCGTGACATGGCCTGCTCGTTCCCCTTATTTAAAGCCTCTGGACTTTTTTGTATGGGTTATCTTAAAGCATTTGTACACTACACCGGTTCCTGACGCTCACGGACTGCATGATCGCATAGTGGATGGGTGCAACTCAATTCGACGTGCACCTGGCATCTTCGACCGTGTTCGGCAGTCGATGGAACGACGTTGTGTTTCGTGCATTGCGGCCGATGGAGGGCAGTTCGACACTTTCTGTGAAACTGAGCGGCTGTACGACCAACACCTCTGTATTGCTGCATCATTCATATCTTGGAAATAAAGCATTTCCAGACCCATATTTATAGACATTTATTCATTGTTTTGCATGAATGAATACAACCTTTAAGTTTGGCAGCACATTTCAGGTACACCCTGTATACTGCATTGCAATCGTTATATAAACGTAGCAACAATCAAAGATGTCAGACTGCAAAAAGTTCAGTTATTTTATGTTTTAATCAAATGAAAAAAAAAATGAAAAGTTATAAACAGTTTAATATTCATTTAATCACAAAAGTGTAATCAAGAGAAGCACATGCCATGTGCTGTAAGCAAACTAACGCCTTCTGGATGCCTTCTTGTTGCCTTCTTCTCTTTTATTTGACGCCCAAGCGGTAGCGTCAAAATCCAAGAGTATTAAATCAGCGAAATCAGCTGTCACAAATCAGGACCTGGCAGCAACTCAAAATAGTCATATAAGAGAATCGTGAGAAAAGAAATTATCGCGGGAAATAACTGTAAGCGTCAAATGATGCAGTCAAGAATTTTTTCTTGAATGACGAGTAGTTTTAAATAATTTATATAAGTTTTGTACTGCAGTGTGTCCCTCATGTAAAATTATAAAATCATTTCCTTAATAATCAAATACATAGATTAAATCTTTATAAGTAGAATTAATACAATCAGATTCCTAATCAGAAATTGTTCGTAGATGTGGACTTTCGAAAACCCATAAGATATACCAAGTTAGTTTTTTTTTTTTAATCCTATTTTGGCAATTCTTATTGGTCTAATTTGTGCCAAAAATCTATAAGAATTCTTCTCTTATTTATCTAGAAATTAAAGTGTAAGCTCCCTACTTTAAGTAGGTTTTAAATATTAAATCCACAGCAAACGAACGGACGGATATCCTAGACTTATTTAAAAATTGCATTCAAAAAAAAAATTTTTAATCTTTTTTATTTTTTGCTTCGATACGTAAGGAGGAGTATTACAAACGGAATATGAAACTTATCATACAAACATATCAAAATATCGTTGAATCACTGTATGTTGCCGAATGAATGTAATAAATGAATGAATAGTGTTTAAACTTATTATTTTCTTGCTTTTTTTCGCTGAAGAATTTAATAAGAGTATCTGTGATAGTATTCAAATATTTATGGGTTCAGATATTCAGTTATTATACAAGCACACTTTTATCCAAAACTGATACTGTTTTTCACAAAGGACTTGGAGGAATTGACTTTGTATAATGCCGCAAAGAAACAGGGATGAGGAGAAATAAAAAGAGGATATTTACTTTTTATCAGTGTTAGTTTACTAGTATCTGCGTTCTATTTGCGCTTTTCGGGAAAGAATTATGGAAAGAATAAATACTATTGCAAAAATAACAGGTACTAAAAGAAAAACAGGTCTTAAGAAAGTGCCATTTCAGCGTATCACCCCTTTGCGGGGTAGAATCGTCTGTGTTCTTGTGGTTCTCGCTTTTCGAAACGACAGTACAAGAAGACATAAGAAAGGAACTAATAATAATAATAATAATAATAATAAATTAAATTATTAACAGTAATATTGGCAAATTCAATTTATGATTATATGTCAAGAAATTCTTTGTATCCGATTGAACAAAAAGGAAATTTGTAAAACTTACGTGGAACTAAAGATCAGTTACTGATTGACAAAATGATTCTTCTAAATTCAAAAAAACGTAAAACTAATCTTTGTATGGCTTGGATTGATTACAAGAAGGCATTTGATTCCCTGCCACACAGTTGGATTCAAAAATCCTTAGAAATTTTTGGAATCAGTGAAAACATTAGAAATTTCTTAAAAGAAGGTATGAAATTTTGGGAATAAACCTTATTATCAAATGGACAAGAACTTGGTGAAGTGAACATCAGGAGGGGAATATTTCAAGATGATGCATTATCACCATTATTATTTACTATTGCACTCATTCCCCTAACATCAATTTTGAAGAAAACATCCTTCGGATATGAAGTCTCAAAAGAAATTGGAAAAATTTCTCATTTACTCTACATGGATGATCTGAAATTGTATGGGAAATCTGAAATGGAAATTACATCCCTTGTCAACACAGTTCGTATTTTTAATAAAGATATCACAATGGAATTTGGACTAGACAAGTGTGCTACACTTAACATGAAACGAGGAAAACCTCAAAAATCTGATGGGATAATATCTGAAAATGGGAACATCATCAAGTCCCTTAACTTTGAAGATTCCTACAAATATCTTGGAATACTGGAATCAAATGAAATACTAAATGCTCAAGTTAAAAAGAAAACAAGTTGTGAATACACAAAACGAGTACGCAAAGTTTTAAAATCAAAGCTAAAAGGTGGTAATACTATCAAAGCCATTAACACCTGGGCAGTTCCCGTTATTAGATACACTGCAGGAATTATTGATTGGACACAAGCTGACTTGGATACTTTAGACAGGAGAACTCGAAAATTAATGACCATGCATCATGCACTACACTCTCGAAGCGATGTTGATCGTTTATATCTTCCAAGGAAGGAAGGAGGCAGAGGACTTCTTCAAGTTAAGCCAACTGTGGAAGAGGAAAAACGAGGATTAAATGATTACATAAAAAAAGCAAGGAAAAACTGCTGATTGAAGCCTGTAAGGAAAACATCTTGAAAGTTATCGGCACTAAATTGGAATATAAAAGAGAAACTATAAGACAACGATTTGAAAGTTGGAAAAACAAGCATCTACATGGGCAATATATAAAACAAATTGAAGAAAAAATTGACAATTCCAGAAACTGGCAATGGCTTCAAAATGGTTACATCAAGAAAGAAACAGAAGGGTTAATATTTGCAGACCAAGAACATGCTTTATTAACTAACGTGATGAAAACCAAAATACAACACGTGAGCAACGATAGTAAATGCAGATTGTGCAAAGTGAAGGATGAAACTATTGACCATCTTATCAGTGGTTGTAGTAAAACTGCTCAGACTGAGTACAAAAGACGCCATGATAGAGTAGCCTATATTATTCACTGGAATTTATGCAAAAAATATCAATTCCCAGTTTCCAAAAACTGGTGGGAACATTTTATTGAAAAGGTGCTAGAAAATGATGAGGCCAAAATGAAAATGATGCGGCTCTGGGACTTCAGAATTGAAGGGCCCCAAGGACAAAGGTGTTAAGTAACATCTTGGCAGTTTCGAGATATTTAAAGTTAAAGTTAAAGCTTGGCTGCTCCCTGAAAATAAGCTGTATATTGTTCAGAGTAAATTATCAATGATCACTAATATCTAAAAATTGTCCTGAAAAAACATGATTTTGTTGAAACCACATTTATTGGTCGTAACTCAGTCGTAAATATACTTAACACCTTTGTCCTTGAGACAACACGCTCTTAAAACGGAAATAAGACGTCACAAAGGTGTTAAGTATAAATAAATTTTAATAAACATTACATTATACAAAGAAACGGTTCACTTGAACGGTTGATTTCGTTGTAGAAGCCTTGATACACATCTGGTATATACTCCATTTGCTTTTTCAAGTCTTTAATTTTTTCTTCTAAGATAATGTTGTGCTGTCTAACCTTTTTTCAGAATGTAGTTTGTGATATCTTTCTGCCCACGAACTCGAAACAGATTTACTACTTTAAAATCTTCGCTTTCATTGAAGGATTTCTTGTACTTGTATGACCCAAACTTATCAGCCCTTATTCATCTTACCTCATCTCTGAATGATATCTTCTCCTTGTCAGCATTTAGCAAACGAATAACAAAATACAGGCCTGATTGTAGACTATCTGTGTCAGAAAACTTTATCTGCCATGTCAGTTACTACCATTGTTTTTTTTCTTATCAACTGCATCAATAATGGTCCTATAAGTATCTGCCGAGTATATTTTTCTCATATTTTTTGACCACTTGCTCAATAAGACCGAAATCTCTATCGCAATCTAAATATGTATGTACTACAATTGGAAATTTTTGGTCAACAGTAAAAAATATACCTTTCCACATGAGGTAATTCCGGAAGCATAAGAGTAAAAAAAAATTATTTTGGTAATGAGCAATAAGTAATGAGGTGGTTGTGGTTTCGCGCACTGATCTGTATAAATGCCCAAAGAGACTGACTACTTCATGACTATCTCATGAAGATATGTTTTCGGTCCATGCTTACATGTATGCCTGCTCTCCTTCACATGATACTAAATGTACACTTAAGTAGTAAAACCATAACTGTCTTAAATAGAACGCTATTGAAGTGCTTAATTTCAGCAAAGGCATATTTTGCTGCATGTCAAAAATTATATAACATTTGATTGGATCTTCCTTAACAGATTGTTTGTCCTTTTTTTGCTGTCTTAGTCCTCTTCATACTCTTTCTTGTGTGTTTCGCCACTCTTACCCGAATCGCACGTTTTACATGTATTACTCTTTGGCGATCCAAACGAGAGATTAAATTCTGTTACAAACACCTCACTGTAGCTGCGCTTCGATGCCCACTCATTTTCAGGTATACCGGTGTCAGTGCAGCTAGATAAGTGGGTTCGAACGTTACTTTTCACAATATCAGAAATTTTGTTTTGGGAGCATTTCTTCCTGTTTTGATTGGGCTAGGAGTTGACTTTCCAGATGCAAGTTGCTTTTGCTGAAGATCTACTTTTTTTCTCCCAACTTGTAACAAGTTGCAGGAAGCTAACTTGCAAACCCTCTGTGTTTTCTCATCAATTGTCACTGAATAGATGTACGTAGCTGACCGTCATTTATCTGCAGTCGCCTTAAATCGGACCACAGGCAGCAAGGTAATTGATTTAAAGGTAATGGCATTTTGTGCCTCGTACGATAATTTCTTAAACTGTTTAAATATTTTATCTCTACCTTCTTCTGGAAAGTTTTCAGAGAATTTGTATCGACATTTATCATGACAAATTGTACTACTTTTTACTTTTTGTGCTGGAACTATAAACCCTTTCCTAATCACATACTCCTTCCCTGCTGCCCTAGCTTCTTTTGCAATGGTTTTATTTTTCAATTCTTCGGATTTCATTAAATGACCTATGGCTAAAATAGATACTTTCAGCAACTTCTAGTGTACTGGTGTTTGATTCTGAGTTTTCTTGCCATTCGTTTGCTTCTAGTGCTGTTGTGCAATTGTACTCTTCTGAGCTTCGTTTCTCATCTCCAAAGAGTTTTTAGCCATACTTGTCCCGTACTCAACATACCTGATAACATAGGCTGACGTTTGGCTTATTTTATGGGGGCAGCCATTACATCAAAAGAAGCTCCATCTACGCTTAGTTTTGGATTTAACACCTTTGCTTTCTGTAGCTCAGGACCCAAAGGTGTTAACTGTACTTAGCACCTTTGTACTACAAATGAAGTAATTTTTTATTGTTACTTAACATCTTTGTACTGAAGTAATTGTATAAAAAATATGAATTGACATTTCATCTTTTGCGATCAGATGGGCTATCATTTAATACCTTTGTTTATGCCTATAACAGAAATTTCATGAAATTGTCGCTTAACACCTTTGTCCTTGGGGCCCTTCAATTCAAACCGACCGTCATTTGGAACACAACACTCCAGACATAACAATTGTAGAGAGGAAAGATATTTTTCTAATAGATGTGGCAATACCTGGAGATGCACGAATTGTTGAGAAAGAACTGGAAAAGATCACAAAATATAGGGATCTGACAATTGAAATTTCTCGTTTGTGGAACAAACGTGCCACTGTAACGCCTATAGTTATTGGTGGCCTCGGTGCTTTATCTAAGGAGTTTGTAAAACACTTTAATAGCTTGGAACTTCATGAGATTTCAATAACAGATCTGCAAAAAACATCATTACTAGGCACTGCTGATATTTTGCGAAGATACTTGGACAATTCTTAGGTCTCTGGGTGAGACTTGAATTGCTCAATTAATCCAGTCAAAGATGTTGTCTTTGTACTGTGTCATATGTTATATAATAATAATAATATTTTTTAATAAAATATATATATATATATATATAAAAGCTCAGTACATTGGCGTTCGGGTAGTGTTCTTATCAATGAGTTTTAACAACGTTTTTATAAAAAACTACAATTATCTTTCCTATTTTCTAGTATATCATCTTAAATATCACGTTGAATCATATTTACTATACAAAAAAAAAAAAAAAGTTACAAAATGATTTTCGGAATGATTTGTTACTTTTTTTTCCAAGCCTATCATTAAAATTAAATACAATCTTAGAATAAAGAATAAATTACAACAAAGAATAAACAGTTAAAAGAAAAGATTCTGCTTTATGTCATTCAACATTATAAAATACAATTAACTTTTAAATTCTTAATATACAAAAATAATTTTAAAACAAATATTCTCAAATATCGACTAATGTAAATATATATATATATTTTAATTCGTGCTGCAGAGTACAACTTCATCAAATATAAAGCAGTATGTTGTATTACATAAAGCAATATCTTTTTAATTCATTGTTTGTTCAATGTTGTAACTTATTCTAAAGATGATTTGTGTTTTATTTTAATGATAGGATTTAAAAAGAGGTAACGAAGCTCTTCGAAAATTTCCCTTTGTAGGAATTGTTTTTTTGTTTAGCAAACATTTTTCCCATTGTCGTAGCATTGTTCTTCAAATGGGAATTAGGGAAGGAGAGGAAACATCCCACCAATTCCTATATTTCATTCTTCCACTTCACTTCCCTTTGCGATTCGTATAAATTGAGGGATTTAGGCGATTATCGGTGTGAAACCATCCTCGATGAATATTTTATTATTTTCTAGATTTTAAAACATTAATTTATCAACTTTTTATCATGTGTGCTAATTACTCGTATTTTTTAACGAATGTCCTTGTCTATAAATATTTCACGTTATTTTACGTTATTTTACGTTATTTCCCGCACACGATAAACGTTGATTTAAGGTCCTGACTCAAGCAAATGAAGGCTACTGCAAACCTTTTATTCGTTTTATATATTTCTTTTACCAATGCACTTAAAATTATGAAAATTTGAATATAAACTTGTGAAGCTTGTGGGATTTATATTTTCTTGTTTTTAATTTTCTAAATATTGCGTAAAATTCAAAAACAGGCAATTTTTAAAAAAATGAGGTATTTCTCGGTATTTTCAACTCTGAAAAACTTGACGAAAATATAAAATAATAAAAGTTCTCAAAATAATGATGTGTATTTAAAATATTTATTGTTAGTGCAATAGTTAATTTAAAAAAAAAAAAAATTGCGTTCTTTAAAAGTGTGAGAGATTAAATTATTTTTTTTACGTGCTATCAAATAATAATTAAAAACGTTTTCATTAAAGGCTTTCTAAATATTATTATGCAAATTAATTTGATGCTGTTCGTTTCCACAAATAAAGTTGTTTTAAAGCATTTATTTTTGGAACGAAAAGCATCAAATGAATTTGTTTGTATGATATTTGGAAAGCCTTTAATGAAAATGGTTTTTTTATGATTATTGATAGCAATGTAAAAAAAAATAATCACACACAATTTTAAAATACACAATTTTTAATGTTTTCAAAATTAACTATTGCACTAATAATAAATATTTTAAATACAAATTATTGAAATACAGTGCAACTTGGATAATTCGAAGCTGAAGGGACCACTACAAATCTTCAAATTATCCAAGACTTCGAATTAAACAAGTTACATCTTTTAACTTTAATTTCAGGTCCACTGAATGCTTGAAAAGATTATTCTGTCAATAAGTAAATATTTATTCAGAAAGATCATGGTATGAAAGGCTTAAACACTTTATGTATGTAAACAAAATAAGATTTATATTACGTAAGCTACAGTACATATTACATTCAATACAGAAAATTATAGTTTTTCCAAAAATTGTGCAATGTCTGATTGTTTTGTAGAATTCAGTCGCTTAAGGTTAGCAAAATCATCAAGCATGTTTAGTGAACAGCTTCACTTACGTTGGTTTGTTCTTCAATGTACCGACGAAATTCGGCGCTATCCCGTACTCGTTGGCGATTTGGCATTTCTTCTTCACACCCTTTTGCACCTCGAGAATGACGGCGACCTTTTCAGCGAACGTTAAATTCTTGTACACGCGTGGTTTACTGAAAGACATGGTGACACTGACAGCAGGAAGCTCAAATGGCGTCTGAAGCGTCAAGTGTCGAACGGTGGCGGGAAGGGGATTTCAGTTGTCACGTGTCGAATTTCTTAACGATGAAACGCCGAAAAGTCGTTATGGTTCGAAATTTTTTATAAAAAACTTCGAATTAAGGAGGTTGAACTTCGAATTATCCACGATTTTTTAACATTGATTTACTAAGAAATTCAAGGGACTAAGAGAAATCTTCGAATTAACCACGATTTCGAATTAAAGACGTTCGAATTATCCAAGTTGCACGGTATTATTTTACGAATTTTTTATCGTTTCAGGTTTTCGTCGAATTTTTTGTAGTTATAAGTATCGAGTAATACCTCGAAAAATCCCCAAAATATTGACTGTTTTGAATTTTAATTTAATTAATTACAGAATAGTTTGAAAATAAAAAACAAGAAAATAAAAATCACATATGCTTCACAAGTTTATGTTTACATTTTTAGAATTTTAGGTGCATTGGCAATAAAAATATATAAAAAAAAATAAAAGGTTTGTAGTCGCCTGAATTGTTTGAGTCAGGACCTTAATTTCAAATTAATGTTATATTATTATTTTTTTATTATTCGAAAACCTATTAGAAATACTTAGTAGATGTTTGCTGCCCCTTTCCCATTAACACTCCATACGACGAGAAAATCGCAAATTTGTCGAATACGTATCTTTTCGATTTTGACAAAGAATACTCATGTCAAATTTCGTGTTTCCAACTAAAGAGGTTTCAGAGATATGCATAACCCTCAAGAAAGTTTGCCTTCCCGTTTGCGCCCCTTAGTCCGGATCCGGGTTTTCACTGTTCATGTATTATTCTAGGATGCAAGTGAAACTCCGTGCGAAATATAGTAAGATCCGTTCAGAAATGGCGACGTTATTTCAAGACAAACATTCAGACAAACAAACAAATTTTCGCGCTTATTATATAGATGTTTGTCTACTTCTCGAATATAGCCTTTTTGAGTTAACATAGTTTTCTAATGTTCCAATCTCTCTCGAGTCTCACGCTTACACGAAAATAGAACTGCAGAGACAGAAAGCACAAGGAAGACCAGGCTACTTACAGCAACTAAGTATTTGCCTTAATTATTACATTGAGAAATAAAGTTAGTAAGAGTCTACAAGTAGTTATTAACAGCTTCATATCTCTATGGTCCGAACATAAATGAATATCTGTACATAATGATTGATTTTGTATAAATCTTATATAGGACTCTTACATTAGTCTTATATAAGGTTTAAATAAAATCTTTTATTTAATTTTTAATGTTTTAATTTTTAAACAACTTTTCTTATATTTTGGTCTGACTGAAAATTCAAAAAGAAAGTTTTCAGTCATGCGGATGCTATTACACTTGATGATACATATTATATTATATTATATTGTATTGTATTATAAGCATTAATTAATTAAAACATCCTTAATTAAAATTTGATTAATTGATTAATTAATTTGACATCATTAAAATTCCAAAAGAAATGCTAAAACATTTGACTTAATATGAAAAGTGACGCTTTTAATATTATTTTTAATAATAAAGGTCAAAAATTTTTTCCTTTTTTTTTTTGTTTTTTTTTTTTTTATCTGATTTTATACGAAAATCAATAGCAACTACTTTGAACCTATGTAAAAAAAAAAAAAATGGTTCCCCACAAATTGAAATTTTATGAGCAAATAATATAGTCTTGTCTTTCCAAATAGACTGAATTAATTCTTTAACAGTTTAGAGAAAGCATCAAAAATTAAACTAAAGATTAGAAAAATTATAACTCATTCAGTTATTGATGGTAAGAATGCTTGTACAGCTGTTTCATCGTTGCTGAAGGCTTATCAGTCAGGCTCTTCTCAACGACTCAATAACTCAGTAAGTTCTTGTTTGCCTAACTTTTACTTTTGTGTTTCTAATTACTGTCATGAAAAAAATCATAAGCCAAGTAAATTATTAATAAGTCATGTTTTAAATTTACAAGATCAGAAATAGATGTTAAGAGTTTTTACAGAAACCAATCAGACGTTCTATTAAAAATAAATTATATTATTTCTGTATTGAAAAACACGTTATCGCTGTTACAACCATAGCGCAATGTAAACAACTTATCTACAATCAAAACCTAAAATCTGTTTGGCATAAATATGCATGTTAAGTTTTATGAAGATTCGTATACTGGTTCAAACGTATGTCTATAAACACAAACACAAGTTCTCGTAACGCTTCTTTTCCTTTCGAAAATAGGAAAAGAACGCCTAGTTCAGTGAGTTCAGCCTTTGTAAAAAAAAGAAGAAAAAAAATGATTGTCAGTCGAAATATCCAATAGTTGAAATTCTTGTATTTGTTGCTAAATAACCTTTACGCATTAAATTCTGGTGATTCTTATCAGAAACCTATTGTGAATATTCAAACGGAGGGCGTTTTGTTGAGAAATCGATAAAACTAATCCACGTAATGCCATTCATTCTACTAACATAAAGTTCATGCTTCGCTGTAGCTTTTGCTTGGAAAACTGCAAATACTAACATTTTCTTGGCTTAGATCGCGTTTCTTGGCGACACCAAAAAGTTCATTTTGAAAGGAAGAAAAAATAAAGGGAATGTCTGAAAACAGTGTTTTTTTCAAGAATTAAATCTTATTAAATAAAACTGCGTAATAAAATTTATTAAATCTTCATTTGAATATTTTTAGTGAATTAATAATTTGATAATAATTAATAATAGTGAATTAATAATAGTGAATAATTTGAAATGTAATAATTAGTAATAAAATATCAATATTATTTAATATAAAAATTGAATCATTGTATTAATGATCAAATTGTAAAATTGAATAATTGTACTAAATAATAATTTTTGTAATTACTGATATTTTATTAGTTAGTAATTACAAAACAGATGTTCTAAATCAAATAATAATTCTAAAGTCTAAATTATTATTAACTGAATATAATAATTATGCCGTGCTGGCGTGGTCGTGCGATCTCGGCGGCGGCCAGCCGTGGCGTCCAATGCGCCAGTTCCTGGGTTCGAATCCCGGTAGTGGCATGGGTGTTTCACTTTCCTTTCTTCTGTGTTGTCCGTTTCTTCCCTTGGGGTTGGCGCCCCCTTGCGGTATCTAGCCTAAACTCCTCTGGTAGGAGATCGTCCATACCCAGTATTGGGTGTTACGGGCGATATAGATAGATAGATAGATAATAATTATATTGTAATTTTTATTAATTAATACCTTCAGTTATTCAGATAATATATAATAGAATTATTTTCAATTATAATTAATAATATTTGTATTTGTGATTCATAAAAATAACTAATCAAGTATTTAAAATAAACTTAAATTCATTTATATATCTTGCTGCTACTTCAGAGGTTTATTAGTTCCGACCTATTCGTGTTATTAATCTTATCTATGAAAAATAAGACCCTTAAAACCAGTATGCGTGTACCCAAATTCCTTTTGAATCCCATTATTGGATCTTCTTGAAATTCCGTATGCGAATTTACGGACGTAATGTATGCTTCATACTGCTTAACCAGACGAAAGAGACTGGTCACGTGATTTACTGTCGCTGCTACCTCTTTCTCGGCGTGAAAATAGGGGAAATGAGTATGTGCCGACAAGAACAGAAACAAACGACATATAAAGGAGAGATGCATAAAGTGAAAAATTACTGCACAAAATTCAGTTTAAAATTAACACGAGAATAAAATTCACACACAGAATAAGAAATACATGCATACCGGTAATAAACTTTTAGAATGTAATTCACCCCTTCGGCTTGTTCCATTATTTTGGCAGTGTGCCAAACTCAGTCTTTATCGCTTAGGCAAGCAGTAGTTGAAAAGTTTCTCGGAGTGAATCGTATCCAGCAATTAAGGAAGAAAAAATATCAGATATAGTTTTCCAGATCTGTCTCTAACGCACTTCCTCTGTGTTTGGGAAATAATTTTAATATCATGTGAAAATAGAAATAATTTTTACAATGAAACGTCCACGAGGGAAATCGAACCTGCAAACTTTTGATCTGAATTCAGACGTCTTTTCCATTAGGCCACGGGGACTATATTTAAATTTATTGTTAAATATTTCTTATTACTTCCTCTGTGTGTGTGACGCAATGAGAGAATAGCCAGAGAAAAAAAAATAACTCATTAATTGTAGCCTACTAGATTAAAATTTAAATTTGAATCTAAAAACTCGAAATCAAACACAAACTCCATCAACATAACTTCAATATTTCGTCCTTTATTTCTAGGACTTTCTCAAGATCCCATATCTTTAAAAACTTAAATAACGAAAACACAAAAACATAAATGGAAGGAGAAAAATCTTATTTCTCATTCCTAACAAAACAAAATATAACAAAATCTCATTAGCGAGATCTTACATCGTGAAATAAACAATTGAAATCAAATATAACCATAAACAATTGAAAACAAATAAACAAATAATTTAAAATTGATAATTAAAATAAGTACAACAATCAAACATATAAATATTCGTGAATAAACATGTGAATCATTCTTAACTAATCTTTAAAATGCTTTTCAATCTCTTGTTTTTCATTAATGATTTCCTATATACATTTAAAGATACCTTGTTAACTCTAAGTGACTTATTCTTATTTAAACATATGCTACAATTTATTAAACAAGATTCTAAAGCGAATCTTTTATACTCATCTGTGACATAATAAATTAAATGCACCACAGGGTCTGGCTTATGATCATTATCCAGACAATGATCTGCCCAATCTGAAATTTTTCTTGTTCCACTCCGGTAGGCACGGACATGCTCATCTACTCGTTCTTTAACTGTCCTCCCCGTACTTTCTATGTATATACCCCCACAATCTCTACATACCAAGGCGTATACTACTCCCATGTTTTTTAATGAATTTACATCTTTTTTCTTATTATTAATCACCCGTTGTTGTCTATTAATAATTCAATGCGCAGATTGAACTTCTTACGCTTTAAAAAAATTCATTGAGGCCGGCGGACTGCTAGCATAAGAATTTTCTCACTAATATTTCATTAGTTAGTTTTTTTATTGTTTATTTTTGCTTTTGAGTCACTACTGCGATTCCGACGAAAGTTAAATTTAAATTTATGTGTTAGGTAAATTGAATTATTTTCATCCAATTATTTAATGCGGAAAATAATGGATTAGCTAAGAGGATTAATACCCATTATTGTGATAGAAATCCATTGTTTAGGTTCTAATGGTTTTCTATGGGAATTTTTGTGTTCTTCTCTTGGTAAATTTCGTAACAAAGAACCTCTCGGAAAAGATTTCAAATATAAAAGTTAGATTGTCGCTGTCTTTACATATACATGCTAAGTTTCAAGAAGTTGCTTTCAACGGTTCAAAAGATACTAAATATGGAGGGATATATATACACATACACCATGTGATGTTTTGTACTTACTTTCCTTGGAAAGTTGCTAAAGAAGACATTTTCTTTATAGTAAAGTAGGCTTTAAGTTCTCTCAGGATAAAACTAAAAAAAAATCAAAAGAATAGCACGGTGCAATGTGAATTTTCCTTTGTAGCAGCTATTTACATCCATCGCGTCATTCTTATAGAAAATCGTATCCATCATACACGTTACATCCTGGCTTGGTCAATCATTTTACTAATTCCATTTCTATTAAAGAAAAAAATAAAGTAAACGTAATGTGGACATTTAAATGATGCCGAGATTACGGTCCCAAAAATAATTAAACTTGTCATTCAGTTACAGTTGACGTAAATTGAAGGGTTGCATTTGGACAGTAATTTGATGACCTTTCATTATTGCGAGATATTGTCTTTTGATAAAACCCACAGAGATAATGGAATATGAAATGAGACCGACCGCAATCTGGTGTCCTCCAAATCACAACACATTTTGTAGTTATGAACCTTTACGTGCTTTGAAGTCCTTTTCAAACAACATCAGTTTTGTAATCGTTAATTCTTTTTTTTTTTTTTTCCCTTTCTTTCTAATGATTAAAAAAAAAAAAAAATAGCCTGTGGCGGCTTCCTGCTCTTGGCGTTGGCTTGATAAATATCGGTAGTAAAACGCAACGAAGTGGAAAACGGAAATGGTACTACGCCTACAACCTACTCCAGTCCTAGAATACTTTTCCGGTTGTTAATAGCGCTTTATTTAAAGGAGACGTGTGTTTCTAAGGCGGAGACGAAGCTGAGAGATTGGGCGGGAATTTGCTTACGAAATCGATGGAGTGATAAATGCACTGCAAGCAAACATTAACTTGTCTTTCTCTCTTTTTTTTATTCATTTAAATTCGCATTCCAAAATGATTTATATAGGAATGACGTCACGTATTAGCAGCCAATGACAAAATTAAACATATTCTTCCCCCCCCCACACACACACCTACTTCATAGTTTTAAAACCAATAAAACTTCACACGTACTGTATCTTTATGGATAACTGACATACTATCTCTTTTACGTATTTCAAAATATTTTCTCATAAGTGTCCTTATCAAGAAATTTGTGTGAAAGATATCGAAAAAATTCTAAATAAATATTAAGAAATATAAGTTGATTTTTAAATAATTATTTAGAGATAGAAAAGGCCAAAAATTTAAGATACTGTTTTACATATCTATGGGTTATAATTTATAAATGCAATTATATTTGTAAAATATGCATTCTTCTGAATTGCTTCTAACAACTATTAGAAACAAAGAAAAAGTAATAAAATGACACATTATAAAGAAAGTAATTTTGTCAGATCCTTGTTCATTCTTCTAGTTATTCAATGAAAGGAAACTAGATAATTTTTCGGTAAATTTTATCTTCGATCTAACACAGAAAACAAAAGTAAGACAGTTTCAGAACATAAAGTAAATATTCAAGAAAACTTTTGTCACTCTTTCTCAAGCCATTTTAATAGATTATGGAAAAATAATACAGAACTAGCTGACCCGTGCGAATATTTCGCAACAAAAAAACCAACTTTGAGAAATAATAAACAAATCCAACAGCTATCGTGCATATTAGTTAAACACATTGTCAATAGGTGGCGTCTTCTCCATTTTTATAAAAAGGTTGACCCGTGCGAATAATTCGCATGATATCTTGATCAGTTACCGAATGGTAACGTGCAAATAAATAAATGAACAGATTGTGAATAGATAGCGCCTTCTACATTTTTATAAAAAGATTTTTAAAATAAAGCTTTTTAAGGAAAACATTAATTTTAAACAATTTATTTAATCTTCAAAATGATGTCTATTAAATATGATAAAAGTATTAAGGGAAATAATAATAAAAAAAAAAAAACTTTTAGAAAATAATATATAAGAAGTTGACAAATTTTTATGTTTTTTATTGTAATAAATCGTTGATTTTTATTAAACTATAAATCTTTGTTTGTTTTTTATCTGTTCTTTTCGATGAAATATCATTTTAAAGTGCATTTTTATTCAAAAAAAGGGTAGATTTAAAGTCTACGACGCTATAGAACTATTTGAAATGCTGTTTCACTTTCGAAAGATCAAGTCGCTTCTGTTAAAGCGTGTCTACATTTTTATAAAAAGGTTTTTAAAATAAAGTTTTTAAATGAAAACATTAATTTTAAACAATTTGTTTATTTTTCGTCATTAGCGGAGATCGAAATCTTCAAAATGATGTCTCAATCATTGAGTTTGATGAAGTATTAAGGAAGTTATGACGTTCCCACACAGAAACAATTTTGAGAAATAATATATAAGGATGGGATAATATAAAGTATTGGGTTTTACAATTACATTAATAATAATCTTA
The DNA here is from genome assembly GCA_023159025.1 of Thereuonema tuberculata. Lineage (NCBI taxonomy): Eukaryota > Metazoa > Arthropoda > Chilopoda > Scutigeromorpha > Scutigeridae > Thereuonema > Thereuonema tuberculata. The sequence goes on along the minus strand of JAFIDM010000003.1, from coordinate 24,371,144 downwards.
TTACAAAATATACTGGCAACTGTCGTTTTATGTTGAATTCCGTTCCAAGACGTTTTTATATGTGTTGTTCTTATATGTTCTCTTGCATTCCTGAATTTTTTTTTTATACATATTGTAACATTAGCAACCATTTTAAAAATCATATATATACACACAGGGTGGTTCAAAATTCACTGTACAAACTTAAAGGTAGGTCAGGAATACAAAAACAAACCGTATTCATAGTCGAACGTATGTCCGCAAACGCCACCCGAATGTGCTATTAGGTATACTAAGTTTCCGAAATAAAAGACAAGACATCAAGTAAAGTAGACAACATGTTTATTAGCCCTATGTTTACAATATGATAGTAAGGTGTACACTTACAGGTTCATAGTAGGTGCTCAAAGTTCCTTCCACCAACAGTAATACACTCCTCACAATGTCGATGCATGGATTGCCGAACTTGCGCAAAAATGCGAGGCCTTTCGCAGACACATCCAACTGCCACAGCGACTCTTGCAAAGAAGTCAGCGTCAGAGCAATGGGGTCTCGTAGACGATCCAGTTTCACATAATCTCTGGTGCAAAAGCGCAAACGTTTGATGATTGGGTACACGTCTGTTGTGGAACCGTTCAATATATAATCGTACAGCAGCTCATCTGTTTCGTTCGCTGTACCATAAGCTAGGTGCAAATCTGCTCTCTCAGCATTAGTGAAGCGATACATCTTACTTGTATAAGGTAACGTCTCAAATGACGATGGCTCACACTGCCCAAGTAACATGATGCCAACAGCGTCCTCTATCACATTAGGGTAGCATTTGCGGACATCGTTCCACTATGAATATGTTTATTTTTGTATTCCTGACCTACCTTTAAAGTTTGTACAGGGATTTTGAATCACCCTGTATTTATATTTATATATAAGAAAAGAATAAAAAAGTCAAACAAACAACAAAGAGATCGTATTAAAAACATGCTAAGTTACTAAACCGAAGTAAAGAAAATGAATGTAATATAACATAATATAACTTAAGTACATATTTATTCAACTTTTACTTGACAGTATTTTTATCAGAGTTCTACATAAGTGTCATTATTATTGTTTAAATTGTTGCCTGCATCAAAATTATTAATAGTAATGTCTCATAATATTTACAACCTTCAGATTTTTTTTATAAATAATTTTTATCTACGTTTTAGTAAGATAAACTGTTTCATAATACATTCATGCACATATCAAGCTTTAATTGCGCAACTTCATTATAACATCTCCAGAATGTTTATATAATTAAAATGGCTTGAGAAAATGTGCTTATGGTGCACTTGTAGGTCTTCTTGTGTTTTACATATTACACAATGAAGTGTTTAAGTTTACTAGGACTTATTTACTCACAATTTAAATAAAATGCAAATTTATACATCTCTTTGTAAAACGCATTCACCGGAAGTGTGTTCCAGCTCGAAAACGATTTTCCGGTTACTAAAGCGATTCCGTTTTAATAGCATATATTTTTTTTTGGCAGGATGCAGAGATAGACCCCCAAGCGGTTCTTATGAGTGTTTGTGAGATCAATAAATGTTGAAGCCTAATCCGTTTCTTCCTGTTGAAATATTAAAGCGAACATTGTGATTAATGCCACTCCAAAACACGAGTAAAGTCAGCATTAATTCCAACACTCATCACTCGTAGCCATCGTAAAAGACTACATCTTCTTCCGTCTCCTGCGTTCAAAAAAAAAAAAAAAGCCTGAAAACATTAATTAAAGAACAACTTTGCAGACGCATACTATTTTTTTTGTTGTAATGTAATCGGATTGAGCTTCTTGACAAATATCTGTGCCACTTTCCACCTACAACTCTAAACACACACTAAAATCAACAGTAGTGTAGAATAAAGCTGAGCATTCTGTAATTATCCTCCGTGATTTATTAATACAACCAATTAAATGCTGTGTGTGTCGGAAGAACGGAGCCCCAAAGCGACATAATAATTAGTGCAATTGTACACGTGAAGTGGAGAGCTTTCTGCAATTATTACCTGTGCTTTTAATGCTGGCAAACTTAGTGCTTTATTTATCCGAGTCACTTGACTCTTGAATGTCAGTGAAGATAGGAATGTAGACTTGCTTTTAGTACACGGTTATTTTGAAAACGAATAAATCAATGAAAAACTTGGTTGTTTGAGAAATAAGTATTTTTATTTTTAGTTTTAACTAGCAAACCTGTCAAGTTAAATTTTAGTGATCACGTGGATTCTTAGATCAGTTCCTCAGTCACATGGCCTTTGATCGCGACCGGACTACCTGTAAAAAGTTCAGCTCAATGAGAGGAACAATTTCATTTCGGTCATCTAAAATGAACGGTTTAGAAGTTGACTTTCCGTCACGTGACTTCCGGTTGACCTACGTCGATGAAAAATAAAATGTAGCCATCCTCAGCATTATATCTAACATTTGACACATTTATATTCTGTGTCTCGTATCTATAAGTACAAAAATTTTTAGCCTTCTTTTCTGGAAAAGTAAGACTCATGAAATATAATTAAAAACTTTGTACTTTTAAAACCGCTGCGTGGATTTTCTTGAAACTTGGTATGTACAAATGACTACAGACATCTGTCATTTCCATTTGAAATCTTTTCCGGAAATAGGTTTTTGTCGAGAAATTAGCGCGAGAAGACGACAAAATTATCCCCTTAGAAACGAAATAATAATGTCTAATGAGATCCCATTTATTTAGTAAACCAATTTCCGCGCGCATTGATACGATTAAAATTAATTGGTTTAGATCACTTATGTAAATAATGCAGATTTAATTTCATTTCAGAAACCAATATTTAAATTATATTATATTATTATTACAATTTAAAAGCAGAAATTACAATTTAGAAGTAAACGTAGATTTTTCGTTTTTTTGTTTCTACTTTAAAATAAATAACAAAGAAACGTAACAGAGAAATGTTAATGAAATGTAGCCTTTTGAAACTTCTTATTATTTTGGTACTTAGTCAGAATTTGCTATCTTTGACTAACAATTGTTTTTTAGATGCAATATTTCAATAAATAAATACAGTAAAACCTCTCAAATCCGGCCCCCACGATAATCCGGCCTGGTCCTGAGTATTTTTTTTTTTTAATAACTAAATTCAAGAGTTATTTCTTGAATCTAAATTAAAGGGTCATTAGAAACAAGATTTTTTTTTATTATTATTATTACTTTACAGTATGTATAATGTTAAATGTATTTTAACGCATTTGTGTCATTGTATACAATAAATAAGATTACTGTTTATTTGTAACTTTTACTTTTTATTTGTATTTTTTTAATAAACATTTGAGTGCAAAATTATGAAAATGGGGTTAAATTAATTAAACCTGGCATTATGTCTTCAAAAAAATTGAGCTATTGAGTTATTCTAGGAACACTCTCGGTAGTCCGGCTTTTCTGTAATCCGGCCTACTGAGCGCCACATTAGGCCGGATTTGAGAGGGTTTACTGTATATAAACCACATAATTGTAATATAGAAAACACAGGAAACATAAATTCTTCGCTAAACCTCGCTACGCTCAATCCGCGCGCGAATAACGTGACATTTGACGCCACTTTCTTTTGCCTTCTTTATCCTAGCTTAATTACATCTGATTATTTCTCGTTACCCTTCGGTATCAGTGTATTCCCTTACGTATGCCATCTTCAGACGTGATCGGTTTGAGTCTGTAATGTTTTATTATTTTTATATCTTGTTCTGAATTTAATGTGAGTAACGTGACATGCAATGGGCACACATATATGTATACGATTACAAACACATGCTTTCCTGCAAACTTTTAATCCCAACACTGAAATCATTACATTACATGTTTAATTAATGGAATATTCTACCTTAAGAAATTCAAAAGAAATTTCATTTTACAAAAGCCTTGCTGTAACCTGCTCAAAACATAGTGTGAGTAACGTTATCTATTTGTGAGTAACGTGACGTAATGAAATTCTTCCAAGACTAACAAAATTTGAGTTTTAAATATTTGATCACTGAGCTTCAGAATTTTCTGAAAACAATTCCTGGGCTTTCTTATAGTTAGTTATGTCTTCTTACATATACTGCACTGGGAGCTGACACTTCTGTAAGAATATCATATTGAATATGCATTCATTGGCTGGAAACGGTTGAAGCACGGGCGAGTTTGATTCATAAATGTCAGCTACGCTTTTTGTCTTCTGTTACAAGTATCAGAAGACTAATATTCCCGCTTTGCCCGTCCGTCTGTGGACAGGTATCATTAGCAACAATCGCGACAATCGCAACAATTGCAACAATCACATTTATAATAAAGCTCTACAACAATTACAACAATCACAATAATCGCAACAATTGCGCCTTTTGCATTCGCAACAATCACATTTGTAACAATAAGGAAATTTAAGCAATATCAATTACATTTCTTATACGTTGCGAAGCATTGTGGTTGGTTTACTAATCGCTATCCCTACCTTGTTTTGTCTGGTTAAGATAGCTCCTATAATATGCCAATGAGCCAGTAATCAGTTTCAGGCTGATAAACTGCATAGCACTTCCCTACTTCCAAGGCAGTACTATTAACTCAATGCTTACGAGTCTTAAATAATCTCTTGAATGGCGTATGTTGGATAATGGGGATGTTTGCACTTTCCATTCAACACAGTCAATTTCGTGACTGTGTGATACCTTTGAGATCTTTAGCTGTAACAAAAAGTTTCTGCAAATGCAGATCCTTAGAATATTCTTAAGTTTCTTTACTACTACTACTAGTCAGCGAACTATTGATGGGGCACTTCTGCTTGCGTCAATAAATGATCACTTCCTTTACAATGAACTTTCGTTTCATTACCAATCTGAGCACTCTTCTTTACATAAGCACCAATGGCTTCAACTGGACCTTTGCCATGATTTGTGGCAAAATAGTTCCATTTGAATTTTTTTGTGACTCCTCTCTAAGAAAGCTAGTGGTGCTTTTGAATTGGCTTTAAAATCCATCACTCCATTTTGTTATGTATGTATTCTGCAGGTAGGCATTGCAAGATTTTGTCAGTAAATACAACAATAATATTGATACCTTTGAATGATCCATAGTATCAGATACTACGGCTAGACTATGTTGTTCCTCATGGTATTATATGGAGCAAGTGAAAACTGTGATTCTGACCATAATAAGTACTTGGTCTTGATAGAAGCACTTATAATTTTCAGAAAATTCTACTTGAATCAATGCAAGAGAAGATCCTTGCTCAAGGGCATATTTCTTTTCTTCATCACAGCAGATGCCAGTACTTTCTTCGTGTAAACATGCGATAGAAACCATTTCAGGTGCACGGAGCCCATTGTTGATATACATTGTGAAAATCAGTGTGAGTAACGTGACAGTTTCGTTTTCCTTCAAGTCAACAGCTAGCAGAGCCTTTATTTTTATAATATTTTGGCTACTATTTTCAGAAGCTTTTCTTGTCGCATCAGCATTACTTTTATGTTTGTGGATCCAGATAGTAAAATGAAAAATTAAAAAAAACAAAAAAAACAAATTATTGTGAGTAACGTGACATCACTGACACTAATGTCATCTATGTAGTTCCACATAGAAAATGATTACCCTTTATTGATAACATATAATTTAATAGTAACAAAAGACTTTAGATTTGAGTCACAATGAAATTCAGATCATCTTGCACCTTACTTCGTAAATTACAAATACTTCAAAGTTGAACACAAACTACCAGTTTATGAGAGACTGAAAGTATTCTATAGAAGAGAAGCCATTTTCTTGAATAGTAGACAACAAGCCATATCTATCGAATGTTTTTGGAATCTACAATTCCCCGCCTTTCATTTAAAATGAAAATTACAAGCCATTCTCATACGTTAGTATTTGACATGGGTGTCCACAGTTACGCGGATTGAACGGCTATATTTCGCCGATATATTTTTTTATTAGAAATATTTAAAAACCATTGTAAAAATCATGAAGCTTTCCAATGATTATAAACATTGTAAATATTGCCTATATTTGTTTGTTTAAATTATTCTATGTTTGTTTCTATTTTGCTTTGTAAAAATATGCCTGGAAGAAGCAGAAAAAGCATCTTTTCGCGAATAGAGCGAAGTTTAGTGAAGAATTTATGTTTCCTGTGTTTTCTATAATATAACAATTGTTTTATTTAAAATCTTAATTAGAAGTTGATGTTAATAATTTTAGACAAAAGAGTCTGCAGGAATATCTCCTCTTGAAGCGAGACATGAGGTATTTATTTTCTATTCAATCCTGAAAAACAGTTTCTCAAAGAATAAGTTTCTTATTTCCGAGGTATTATTGAATATTTCCATTATGGTGCCATTCTATCTGAAAGTTGAAGACTTACAATAAAAACAGTATTACTCTTATTGAAGTATTTTCCTTGTCCTTTTTTACATCGAAGCTTTTACAAAGGAAATAACATTTTTTTAAAAATCGATGTAAAAAGATAAAATATAAATCAAATTTCAATTTTAAAATGTTTATTATTACAAACAAGAAGTTTCGAAGAAATTAAAGCTTACTTTCCTTAAAATTTCATAGATTTCTTTCTTTCTTTTTTTAAAAATTGAGAAAATGATAAATACGAATATTATAAATTTATATTTCAATTATAATATCCTCTGAATATAAACACTAAAAAATTTCCAATTTCTGAAAAAACTAAAATGACAATAAAATTTTTAAAATTCATATTAGATTAGCAAAGATTTAATATTTATTGCTGAAGACAATGAGATCCACTGTTAGATTCCAAGATTTCGATGGTAATTTTCGAATTAACTCCTTGACATCGATTCACTTGGAAAGGATTTCAATTATAAAAATTCGATCCTCTTTAGGCCTTGATTTGAATATTCAATTGTTATCTTATGCCAGGTTAGAAAAACGAAACTTCACCACGAACAGAAATAAAAACAAAAAAAGATTTAACTTACCCCAAAAAATTCAAAATACACTTCAATCTCGTTTATCCGGACTAACTGGGACCAAAGGCAATCCGGAAAATCGAAAATCCGGATAATCCGGGTAATAAGCAAAACAAATCCTTAAATAAGCAGACTTACCGTTTATTACGATAAAAACTGTTTTGTAACAAAATTATTCAAAATTCGAGTTTATTTCTTAAACTCGACAAAAAGCATTTTATTACGATAATTTATTGTATAATCTATGCAGGAACTGTAGATTTAATCAAAATAAAAAGCGAATGTACTTATAGTTACGTTCTTGCTATCATAGTTAAAAATTATTATCTATTTGAACATTAAATAAAAAAAAAGTCTACAAATCTGATCCGGATCAACGAGGACCGGATAAACGAGGATGTAGTGTAGTAAGCAATATTACAAAATAGTAACATTAACATTCATCATAAAATTACGTAAACTGTTTTCATTTTCTACGCTAAATGAGAAATTCTTAATAAGAATACCCATTTTTAGTGTTTCAGTCTTTCCGTAATTACATTTTTAAACATTTACTTACAGAGTAATTATTAATTAATCAAATTAATAATTAACAATTTAGACTGCTCTTTAAATTGAGGTTGTAAATTGCCTCTGGAAATTTGACGTAATTGTAATACATTTCAATATTGATAAAGTTTAAAACTTATAAAAATCGAAGCTTAGTTTTATTAACAGAGAACAAATATATTTCTTGTATCAACCTTCAAACTTAAGAGAAAAAAATAAAACCAGAATATTAACCGAACCAGTCCTTCTGAAAGGTTTAATATTATCCATAAAAAATTCATTGCGTTAAAATAAATATTTGGAGATATTCGTATTTTTATTAATGAAAAAAATTTACGATATTTTTACTTTAATATATTAATTTAAATTTAATGGATGTAATACTCTCAGAATCCTATTTTTTTTTAACTCCTATAATAAATATGAGGTCAACTGTTTATTCCCTTGTACGAAAATAAATGTATGTACTTGTAGCTCCGAACAACGATCACAATATTTTATTGAGGCAAGTTTCTTAGAGATAAACAATGATACTTTGTATGTTTTATTTTCAAAAACTTTAACTAATCCTCATGCTTTATTTCAGTTGCATAAGGAGGAAAGTTGCGAAGATGTTTCAGTCAGTTTTGATTTTTTCATCCACTTGGTATTATGGAAGTCGAATATGTGAGTACGACATAGTATCAATAATAAATTTGAGTATGTTAATTAATTTTATTACACTACTACTTGTATGTTGTAATATTTTTAAGTTATAAAGTTTAATATTTTATATTTCAGAACAAATTAATAGGATATTTTCCTTTTAAAACAACACGTAAAGATTGATTTTTTATTATTATTATTTATTTTTTATTATTTGTACATAGATAAACATAATCTCCGGATTCTTAAAAAATCAAGGTAATTATGCAAGGGTGATTGGTTCATTGAAGATTCAGAGTTTTTCTGATGATGTTTGCTATCCCAAGAATGGCTGCCTTCTGCATTATTCGCAAGTGCAGCTATAATTATATTAGCTGTTATTGTTTATGTCATCGTTATTTATGTAATATTTAATGATAATGATTATATTATAACTGTTATTATTGCAGTCATGATATAGTTTATATTTATAACTGAAACAGATTTAAGGATTCGAAAAATATTAGAAAGCTGTGTAATAAAATGTACTAAAGGAAATAATTTTAATAGATACGAGGGTACCAAAGTAGACCCTTCCACTGTTGTGTTGGTAAGGGATTTAATAAAAACAGATGTGAAAAAAATAGTAAATATTGAAGAGTTTAATTATTGAAGTGTTTAATTATTGATGATAATGTCCAGATTTTGTTTAAAGTAATGGATTAAAATGATGTGGATATATTATTGTGAAAACAATTGAATTTGTTGAAGTGTTAATAATTTTGTTTTTATTGGAAATCTTATTCAGTTGTTAAATATTTATTTTTCAAAATTGTTTTAAGTAATGAAGCGAACTTGTATGATCTTTCATTATAACAACAATTATATTTATTGCTTCAACGGGCTTTTAATTGGTTTCATGTTCAATACTATTTTGTTGTATTTATTCCAAAGAATATTTTAATTTTTCGCTTGAAGAAGGGATGACTATGCAATTTCGTCCCGAAAATTCGCTTAGTATTTGAATAAAGCAATTTTAAAAAATACTAAGATATGGAGTTTATGGAGTTTTAGTTTAAAGTAGTAATAACTGTTACTGTTTTATTTTTGAAATTAATGTAATATTGTACTTACATATTTTACAGTTTGATAGGGATTTTTATCCCTAACGGGACTGTACTGAATTATCCTTTTTTGTAATAACAATAGTAAATATTGTTATTATTGTTATTAATATTATGACTTGCCAGCATCTAAAAATTCATGGGAACATCAAGTTGAAAAAGTTTTAGAAAATGAAGACGTCAAAATTATTATTATTATCATCGAAATTTCCTTAATGGGATGTGACAATTAGTAATGCATTAATTGGTTCGCTATTTCGCGCACAGCAGTTGTTGAAAAACTGAATTTGTTATAAACTGTTCGTGAATGAATATAAAATAATGCAATTCCTTATAATATATTATTGTAAATTCAAATATTTTTAAGTATCACTTTCTCTTATTACTTAATCTTTATTAATATTTTGAATAATTGTTGTCCGTCGACTTCCACCAATGATAATAGGCCTACGTCTGTGCTAAGGTCGTTTCTACTGACAAATATTCACTGTTATAAGTTGATGGCAACTTACTATTTTATTAAATAAATTCAGTTTTTTCAAAAGATTAAAATTAATATATATATATATATATATATATATATATATATATAAATCCCATTCGCACCATAATTAAGGTAAACCGACAGGTTTCACTAGTGACTATTCCGCCTAGTTTTCTCAAGAGATCAAAGTAAAACGAATACTGTATGTTTTCAAATCTTTTTCATTGGATGGATTCTTACTTCATTTATAAATCGCACTCGTATTTTTTCAATTTTACTTTTTTGCTTATATAAATCCTCTTATTTACATTGAAGTGAATTTTTCAAAATCTTTTATCCTTCCATTTTCTATATGTCCGAATGTGGGTTCGAATCCCGACGAGGGCTTGGATGTTTCTTTCTTTCTTTCTTTCTTTCTTTCTTTCTTTCTGTGTATTAGAGTTCCTTTCAAACGACTTGTTCTCATATGCTGTGTTCCTGGCGCAGATTAGCCTCTGTCACTCTTGAGAGATTAAAAATTGCACACTGAAATATGTAATATGAAACAAACATACATAAAAAACAAAAAACAATTTATTCTACAAATTTAAATTTTTTCGTTACCCTTTGAATTAATGTGGAAGTCAAATATATGAAATAATCTATTCACTTATGAAGCTGTTTTATTTAATAATAAGAATACTTTATAAAATTAATTAAAAGAATAAAATTACTTAATTTTTTTATTATTTCCAGAGGATAGTATTTGGCAATGTGCTGTACTCTTGGGTCAAAAACAGACTAAATATTATACATGAAGTGCGCCATGAAAATTATAAAATTCCTGGAACTTCGTTTATGAAGACGGGAGAGGATTGAAATGGAAATGAAATTTGTTGTCCTCATATCAACTGCATCAACATCCAAATTATTCATCAAAGATGTTTGATAATATCTTGAGATATTCCAAAAGTAGAATTAAAAGAGGGAAGAAAGTTATTAAATTTGTCCTTTGATGAAGAACCTTGATGCATGACTTGAAGTTTTATGAAGAGCTTGTCGGTTTTATATATCTTTGATTATATTTAATTATTTGAGTGTCGATTTTCTATGAAAGTTCCAGAAAAGTCAGCACATTCACGTTCTATGGCAGCAAATACAAAATTATGTAGTCTGTCTTTCTCTGGAATTCTGTCTTCATATTAAACTTGGCATTAAAATTGTATATTTTTTTCTCTTTCTAAAGTGCTATCTATTATGCAAACTCATTACTTTTAAAGAATCTTCTGCTTATTCTGTAGCTTCTCTTTACTATTCGGTTTGAGAGATGGAAATGCCACAAATGTCAGAAGACCTCGGAAAGTTAGTTGGAATATTTCAGATGCTGAAGAATTTCGCATTTTAATATAGAAAGTATTTCTAGAATTTAAGGTATCCTTTATTAACATTGTAACTGCCTTTAACAAGTTATTTCTGAATACTTAAGTGAAAGTTTTAGTTAAGTTTGTAAATATGCATTGTGGTGTTCAGTAGAGTCAGTGTGCCGAATATGAGACCCTCTTCTATAACTAAAAAAATGAATTGTAATTACTGAAAAGTTCGTCAAAAACAAAACTTTAAACAATAATTAGGTAATAGTTATCTTCATCGCTAATAGGTAAAAAAGAAAAATAACATTTAAACGAATTAGTGGAAGTTTACTTCAGGTTTTGTTTACTTTTCGTTTTTAGATTCCAAAATTTCACATTGTTTGGGCTAAATCCCTTAATTCTTGCGAACGATGTTGCTTGAGGTTTTTTTAGAGACAGCTGTGGGTGTCGTTATAAAAATCCCTTTAACCACTTTTCACCAGCACATTTTTTTCTGATGAAAACAGATGTTTTAAACCATTTTTCATAGCAAGCTGAAATGCCATTTTTTTAATATCCCTCCTTCTTAAGCCATAAAACCTTGAATCCAACTCAATGCAGTATTTTACTAACGAATCTTCAACGTGTTGTGGTAAAGTAGGCCGTCTTCCCAAACTAACGTCTACCAGTGATTCAGCTGTTTTTTCTGAATCCTTAACATAACGCTCCAGAGTTCCTTTTGGAACTTCAAAATATTTTGCAGCTTTTTTTGTAGTTCATATCACGACTTCTTATGGCTTTAACAGCTTGTACCATCATTACAGGATCCCATTTTTTGCATTTTGTTTCGGAAGGCATCTAAAAATTAAAAAACAAAATGTAAACAAGCTTTGCATGATGAAAACAAAATGCCTAATATGAAACCCTATCTCATATTAGGCATCCGTTGAGGTCTCATATTAGGCACGACCGCGCTGTCATACACGCCAACGAATTTTTTAGGTTAGGCTTAACGTTAGATTAAAAACAAACCGGCATGTTTATACTATACATTTAAAGCTATCTATCCGATACTAAGAGTTTCAAAACGAGTCTTATCTTAAAGGTAAAAACAGCCAATGAAAATACACATGCAAAAAAGTCGACGAGCACAAATTCAGGGAAAAAATTACTGAACCTTTGTTTGCGCTAGGAAACACTCGACTGACTCACCGCTGACGGATGATGCATTAGACTACTGTTTCACGCTCCAGTCGCCAGGCGGCAGCACTTAGTACATTCTGTAGGCTGGGGTCTCATAATAGGCATACTGACTCTACTAACACTGGACGTGGTAATATGAATGAATAATATCATGATCATGATGTGCGATCTTCGTATATATACGAAGTTACGCGGTCTACGGAACCTAGTGACCCCCGAAGGGCGAACCCCTAGGAGAAGCCGTAGATATACTAGGGAACAGATACTGGGGGTGATTTCCCGTTGCCTTCCCCCAGGACGCCATTAAGGAATGACGTCAGACCGAAGAGAAAGTGAAGAAGAGGCTGGACAACACAGGAAAAGAAATTGAAACAGCCATGCCCTTGCCGGGATTCGAACCCAGGAACTGGCGCACTGGACGCCACGGCTGGCCGCCGCCGAGACCGCACGACCACGCCAGCACTGCGAATGAATAATAAGTGAATGAAAATTCAGTCAAAGATTCGTCTCAGATATCTATGGACTATTTTTATGCTTATCTTATTTTAATTTAGTGTTATCCAAAAATAAGAACGCAGATATCAAAACCATGTAATAATGCTCAGCAAAACTCTCAGACTATGTATATTGCAACATTGCCTTTTAGTTAAACGAATTTTTAATCTGGATTTTCTTTACAGCTATCAGGACTTGTTTCAGCCAGATGCAGTTGAGGCAAAATAATAACTAGACCGAAATACAGACATTGAAAAAACAAATTTTTAGTACTACAAAAAAAGAGGGGGTGACTGCAGTTAGTATTATTTTCTTAGATTGGATGGTGTTGTTGCCCTTCATGTTTTTATTATTATGTGAATGTGGATCAATATACAAGATTTCCATGTTAATAAAAACTTAAAATGTGTAGAATATTAAGTGAAGTGAATTAGCAAACATTTAAAAGTGAATTTGATATGTGTCTGTTTTGACAATTCAACGTAACAAATTTTAATTATTACTGTTCATTGTGGCCACCTACCACAATGAAAACACAGCCTAAATCAATTTAGCCCATAACAACAGTCCAAAAAATAACATATGGACTATAAATAAGGATTAGCTAGAAATTATGTATTGAACTTATTTGAATTTATTTTTTAAACGAGAGTCTCTGATAAAACCTTGCTTTGACAACTGTAAAATATGAATAATATTTTCACTCTTGCACGGGAGACAAGTGGTAATGCACTTGACCAGGTCTGGAGGAGCCGGGTTCAATCCCGGGTAGAAGTCTGGGATTTTTCGACGCTGAATTCCCCTCGAATTCACTCAGCGCTCAGAAAAATTAAGTTTCTTTCCTGGGAATGACAGATGAGCGGTCCACCCGATCTCAACTTAATTCCGCTGGTTATAAAGCTTCGGAAGTCTTACCTCCCGCGACTCGAAGGACCACTTATATCTGTAGTGGATACGTTAACATTCTTTGTTGTTCTTTTCCTGGTTGAAATTATACTTCGCGTATATATTGTTAGAATATTTTCCAAGAAGGTGAAGCTTATGAAATCAATTAGTCTGTGTGTGTGTGTTTGTGTGTGTATGTATATCAATCTATGTGTGTCTTCTCTCTAACAGCTGTTCAAATCTCTGGCTGGATCTTCTTGAAACTTGGTGTGCATATGTAAGATCTAGAGGCAACGTAACTTTTGTAGTTGAAGTATTTTTCCGTGTGGGTCTTTGTCGAGAAATTAGCATGAGAAGTCGACAAAAATTCCCGCATTAAAAGCAGTAATAGCATTTTAAATAACGATGTTTAACAATGACTATTAATCCACTTATTTAGTAAAGGATTCGCGCGAGCTTTTATTTACGAGGGCTGTTCAAAAAGTAATAAGACTTTTTTTTTTTTTGCTTTTTTTTAAAAATAATTAGCAACTCGGAAATGAAACGCGCAAGAAGTTCAACCGTTATAATATATGATGGGCTTGTGCGTCACTCTAACTTCGATTGTTGTAGAATTATACGCATTCGAAGTCGATAGTGTTATTGGCTGCAGTAATGGAGGTAACTTTAGAGCAACGTTACGTCATAAAATTTTGTGTTCGGTTACAAAAATCTGGAACATGCAGTAAAGTCTGGAAAGACTTAATGGTCCGCATTACGCCAACATTTTGGGAAAACTTCGTGAGCATGTGAACCGAAAGCGTCCTCATCTGATTAATGGATTTTTCTTACAACACGATAACGCGGAACCGCACATTTCTCACCATGTTGCTGACTTTATTCACAAACACAACATACGATATTCTCCACCCACCCTACAGTCCCGATCTCGCACCCTTTATTTCTAGAGTTTCCTGAATTACAAGAAGATTTCCAGCAGTATAGAGTTTTCAAAGCTTAGGAAGAGATACTGAAGTCTTTCTTGAAAGAAGGGTTGCCGAAGGTGAAGAGAAAATGGACTGAACATTGGGAGAAATGCATACAATGCAACGGAAATTATTTTGAAAAACAATGTGTAGAAATTGACGAATAAACGTTTGATTTGAGTTCTGAGACACCTGCCTTATTACTTTTTAAATAGCCCTTGTTTTTTAAATTAATCGGCTTTAGGTAATTTAAGCCTGATTTCATTAATTTTATCAGAAAATTGGAAATTTCTGTTGTTAGTGTTAAAACAGATGTAATTTCAAAAAGTAAGAGTAGGCTTATTGCGTTGTTTCCATAACTTAAAAAAAATAGAAAACAACAATGTAGGTAAGTAGGCTTCAAGTTCTTTCGGAGACTTTTTATTGATAAAACTCTTCTAAGATCACTAATTCTCTCACATTGATCATCACGTGTACCAATCAGTTTCACAACCATTATTTTTAACAATGTGACATCGGTGCTGGAAACTTAAATTTTCTTTAACTTTTAACGGTAATTTTATATTTATTTCGTGTAAGTTTCTTTTCTTTCTTGCTTTATTGTTTCAGAAGGTTTTGTCTTGGCATAGAAAAGTCGTTAGGTTAGTTGAGTTTAATGTTGATTTTTTTTAAAAATTACGTAATATTTGGTTAAAAAGTTTAATGTCTTTCGTCGAAGTTTACTTACATACTGCTCGGGCGGTGTTTACTTTTAGAGAAAGAAAAAGGTCCGGTTGCTATGACAACGAGGACGTATTTGTATAATTACAGGACAAGGGTGGGCTAGTCGAATCTGTCATTAAATTTGTCTCGGATGTGTATCGGTATTTCCATAAGAGAAAAAAATGCGGTTTCCTTAATCACCTACACGTTAGACTACGAAGAGGAGCTGTTCTAAGACTCTTCGGGACACAAGGAAAAACTAGCAATTTTGTCCTTTAAGTGACTCCGTCTAAATTGCTTTTTAGAGCTTAACCTATTACTTTAGAAATTAAAACTGACACGCTCGATTCACTACGTTCTAATGGACTTTTCTACTTTACAAATCTATTCGGTTTATTGCATTTAAATTCATTACAGGGTTTCCATTAAACGGCTCTTCTTAGAGACAAGCAATTCAGATGAGTTCTTCTTAATAGAGATCGAAGCGGTTTTTACAGCGAAATGTAATTGAAAGATAAAATTCAAATTAAAAAAAAAATTTATTCGAATGTTCTCAGTAAACAATATTAGAGTGTTATATTGTTTTTGATTAGTTTCGATTTAAGTGACAAAACTACCACGGTGCGGAGCCACCAATTAATTTTCTTGATGCTATCAACTCTTAAATAAAAAAAATACAAAACAAAAGTAAATTGAAATTTCTAAAACTTCAAATTTACATGTCACTATTTTATAATACTGATTTATTAAAAATAACGATGCAGTTATTTCTTATATTTAGCCTATTTCTACAGTTACAGTACACAATTTATCCAGATATATTTATAATGATGTTTACGGAGACCAATTTTGCACGTATTTATAAAATCGTTAAATACAACATCATTAAATGTTTTGGGAACACGTTTTCTCAAATATGTGACTATACATTTATATGTCATCCTGATTTGTTCATCAACTATCTATAGTCCGACCACGATAACGTGACGATCGGAATGAACCCCACGTGATTATGACGTATCTGCTTTTCAGCCAATCACATACAAGCGCGCTTCAAACCACAGGTATCTATTAATTTTCCTCAGAATGTCGCCCCAGAGGATTTTACAGAGCAGTGCTCGAAAAATTATTTTATAGGTTGAAGATTATTTCCGAAAGAAATTGAAAAATGGAGGACTAAAATTAAAACTTAAATTTTTGTTTTTGATTTGTTTTATAGCAGTAAAGTAATATTCTTCGGAACCTCTGAGAGAGGGTAGTGCTGACGACGAATCGTAACATTATCGTGGTCGGACTATAAAACTTCCTGACTTTTGTTGTATTTTTATGTTTTTATTAATTTTTTATGTAAATTACTTAGGAGTCCTTTTTCTTTAACAATTCTTTAAACCCACGAAACATATTCTCTATTTTCTTTAAACTTAGGATAAATAAACCTAATTTAATCTCGCTTTTGTATTTTCTGTGCTAATTTTTCAGTCATAGATATCTAGAATACTGTTCAATGAGGCGAAGTGGTTTAAATAGTCGCCATTAATTTTGATGCCTTTATCTTTCTACTTAACGAAAACAATAAAAATAAAAATTTGGAATTTTGTCGTTGAGATAATGAAAAGAAATGATGGTGAATTACAGGTTTCAAACTAACTGTCAATCTAAAATTATTCAAATTTTTTTAGACGAATTTTTCTTTTAGAATTTTTTTAACAAAAAAAATTTAAAGCGATATTTGTTTTTGAAGTTATGCAAAATATTTTAATGAAAGTAAATTGACTTAAAAACATTTAGCTTTTGATTTTTTTTTTATATTTTTATAAGTCTAATGAACATGATTGATAAATTAACACATGATTTTTTTAAATACCTTAATTCTAGTTGCTTGAAACGTTTTTTTGATTGTTGGAAACTATGGAAAAATTTCCTGTAAAAAAATAAAATTTCCTTCTGTTCGAAACAGAAAGCTTCACAAACAATCGAAGAATTAATTTACCGAGCAATTAAGGGGTTTTGTTTTTGAAGTCGGTTCATTGATTTTTGGAAGGGCTTACTTATTTTTTGTCATATAAAGATTTGCATTTACAATTTATTTTCATCTTTGTGAAATCTTATTTGACCTCAAATCAAAATTTTCTATTAAATATTTCAATCAAAATTTTAATCAAACATTTGCAATTTTTTACCTTTTGTTGTTATTCAAAAACTAAATAAAATAAAAAAATTATAAAAACGTTACAAAATAAATGAAAATTAGTATTGACTTCGACTGCTAACGCAACTTCATAGCGTAGATATAGTTGGTGTGGTAACTTTCGAATTTCCTAATGATAAGATTGTCAAAAAAGAAGGAAAAAAAAAACTGATATTCATTAACAAAGAGAAGTAGAGAAGATTATACGTTTACTGAAAAATGAAGAAGAAAAACTCGTAGTTATACAAATAAGCAATTCAAGACATGAATTTATTACAAGGATAAAAACTAGTCTTTTTTTCTATTGTTTCTCTTATTTTTAACATATCGTAGGTCTGGAATTGAATGCCAATTCATTTTAAGGGTAACGCCCCTATAGTCAACAGCTCCCTACACAGCCCTGTAGAGACTGTACTTAAGCATTCACCTTTATAGAGAAATTAGTTTTTGGGTTACACTTATCACAGACAGATAAGGCTCATTTTTGAGGATGGGTGGGGTGGAGGCCAAACTAAATGTGTCTTAAGTTTTAAATTGGACTACAAAAAAGCAAAAAAAGCTGCATACCAAATTTTAGTGGAAATATGTTTTAACGTGATCCATGTACAAAAAGAACGAGAAAAGTTTCCAAGTGAATATACCATGTCTCTCATTTTGCTGAGTAACTAATTGTTAATCTTCAATGTAAGAATGGCTTGAAGAAGGAAAAGCGTAAACATTCTTTTACGAAAATTTGCTGCATGAAATAAATATATACAATTCGAGAGATGAATTAGTCTTTTGAATAAATATGAAGAAAGAGGAGGTAAGACGAAAATATGGAAGCTTTCTTAATTAATTTGGAAATAGTATTATTTCACTTTTCTACAGGAAAAATGTATAATTGATATCTGCTTTTCCTTTCTTAAGAAAATCAAAACAAGAGTGTTTATTCCGCCTCCTTATTTATCTTAAGCCGTCAAGTTTTTATTTTTGTCTTGTCTATTAATGTGAAATCCTTACCAGAAATCCCTCTCCAACTACTGAAAGCAGTCTTTAACAAATGAGACAGATTGATAAACAACAACAAACGAGAGATGACAGCAATGAATACAAATATCAACTGTGGCTTCCAGTTCCCAGAAAAAGAAGAAGAGCTAAAAGAACTCATCGTTTCCATATAATCCTAGCAGTGATGGACACTTCCACTGTGAAGGGCTTTCCACTCCTCTCAGATGCCAAGATAAATGGTCCAACTAGAATCCTCCAAGAGCCTCTTCCAGGGATTTCGATTGCAATTAGAGCAAAATGGTGACACAGATAGGAAATCGGTCTTTTTTTCGTATTTGAACCTTGAAGTTGCAATCGAAGAATCTTTGGTAAGTTATATAACCAAATAAGTTGTCGTTCAGTATTAAAGAAGCAAGGTGCTTTTATAAGTATTTCTAATCAGCCTATAATCCGTTTTTTCATTATTTACAATGAATGTATTTATCCAAACATGTGAAAAGATTGATAAATAAAAATAAATATTTCAACTCATTACTCAAGTATTTAAAAAGATTTATTTTTTTAAATACTTGAGTAATGAGATGAAGTATTTATTTTTATATATCAATCTTGAGATGAAAAGGAAGAGAATTTGGAATGTGAAAAGATTATTGATAATTTGATGTTTGAAGTGTTTGAGATCTTAAATTTATAATTCTGAAACTGGTCTGTTAATTTATGAAGTTCTTTGAAAGCTTATCTTAAAGATATACATTGCTTATTATATTTAGCTCTAATTGATGAATAGGAAAGGCTTGATTTGTCATTGCAAATGGGGTTTTTTTCTGCAAAGGAAAAAACATAAACTTCAAATTCTCTAGAACTTCGTGTTTGTTAATGTAAATTTGTATAATAATATATGTTCTGGTCTTTAAATGCTGAGTCAAGTTTTCGCTTCGCCGCTATATATTCTTTGTAAGAGAAACTTTGGTTTTACAACATGAAGACACACCGTATTTACAACATGAATACACAACGGAAGGAAAATCGATGTTTGTTCAATTTGATACAAAATAAAGGTTATTTATTTTGGTATTATTTCCTGCTGTAGGATAATAACCAATTTTACTCTGTTTATTTTAAGGTTTTTATTAGCAAACCCGTGATCACGTGATCTTAGATCCTGAGGTAATTTTCACACAACCCGTGCCCGCGACCTGTTTCTCACAACCCGTGAGCGCGTCTCGGGAACCTCATGTTTGATCGTAAGTCACATGACTTAACCCACTTAGATGGTGAAAATGTGAGCATCCTCAATACTATGCCTAACATTTGCCACCTTATTGCTATTTCTGTGTCTTATGGTTTGGGAGGAGATAGGGCTAGAAAAAAATCAACTTTTCTTTTAACTTAAACGTAATTCTTAGAACATTGAACCATATTGTGTAAGTGCTTGTTCTGTAAACTTGTAGATATTCAGTCTCGGAGATCATTCGGATAAGGATAAGGATATAAGAGGGTCGGCTGACAGCCGTTAACCACTCAGACCTCATGCATGGGTCCATTGTGTACCCTCATATAACATTGTTTTAAATCAATGATTATTCTTCAACGTAAAGTTGAGTTTCTGTGGTCATGAAGAGTCCTGTGGATTTACAGTATAGCAAGATGACCTTAATATACAGCGTGGAGATGTTATCAATGGTAAAACGAATCCTGCCAGAGATCTCCCATCTGTTCCTAGCTAAAGCTGGACAACAGCATAGAATGTGTTCAGGAGTTTCCTGATTCATTCTACATTTCCTACATACATTACTTTGGGAAATTCCAAGTATATGTCGATGTCTATTAAGAGTACAATGTCTTGGCTCCATTGTATCCCCTCATAAAACATTGATAACATCAATGATTATTCTTCAACATAAAGTTGAGTTTCTGTGGTCATAAAGAGTCCTGTAATTTTACAGAAAAATAAAATGACCTTAATAGAAAGTGGAGATGTTTTCAATGGTGAGGCAAAACCTACCAAAAGATCTCTCGTCTGTTCCTAGCTAAAGCTGAACTGAAACATGGAATGTGTTCAGGAGTTACCTGATCCATTCCATTTTTTTTCACTGGAGGTTTCGGTATATACCGTCCCTCCTCTGAAGTTTCATGGAAGCTAGCTAGTTAGGGATATCTTTGGAGGTCTCTTCTTCAGAGCCCTCCATTGTTACGGGGGAAAAGCAGTCACCCTGCGGAGAGCCCCCATGCGCAGGGAAGGCCATTTTTTTTTTTATTTACTCCAGGATTCGGCCTGGTTTCCTAGAGGCACCGTTAAAGACACTATAACCCCAGTGCTATCCATCCACAAATTGTTTTATTCCAAAATTAAAACCTTCTATAAAAGAGTGAAAAAATACTTTACAAGGATTTGAAAAAAGTTTGTCAAATCCTTGTTCAACATCATTTTCTGTTCATCATCTGGTATCTTGACAGAGGAGAATAGCTCTGGTTTATTATTTTCAATGCTGTATTTTGAAGTAAAGATTTAATATTTTTCAACATAAAAAAAATGTATTTTTGTTTCTGCTGTTTACCCATAATTCCTTCCATATTATATCCTGGCATATTCAAAGTTGTATACTGCAGAAGTCATCAACAATTAAATGAGGCAGTATTTAACTTAATGATTGATTACTATTTGATAAAGCAAACGCTTAATTAAAGCTGTAATTCCATTACGCTGTATTTTTTCGTACATTAGAATATTCATTCATTAAAATGCAATTTTTATTTCGTAACGTAAACATTTTCCCCAATGTTTGACTTAAAAGTTCATTAACATTTCAGTTTGTTATCGTTTAGCAAATAAAGGATTTCAAAATAAACATTACCTTGGAATTTTAAATTAACATAAGAATCCTGTTTAATTTATAAATGAAGCACAATGTTGTCGGTTTGAGTTCCAAAGAAACTCAAAACGTAAGATTTGTACATTTTAAAGATAGTTACGCTTTCCAATGAATCAGGTTAAAGACATAATTTATGAAAGCTTTGCAGGAACTAGAAAGATAGTACGTCAACTAATATATTGTCAACTAATATATTTTAGTATATAGTTCAATATAGTTTGTTACTGTATTTAATCTCAGAAGCGTTTTTTATAACTTATAACTCACACCCATATAATAAAAAATGGAAAAAAAATAAATTGTTGGAATATTTTTTTAAATGTTTAGCACAATCTCATCGTGTTTGTATTTTAAACCGAATCATAAACAAACATCGTATCAAAGTTTAAAACAAATCAGCCTATCTTAGCGAAAGATTTTGGGTGTCATTTTTGAGGTTGGGATGGGTAGCGACGAAAATAAAAGTGTCTTAGTTTTAATAGATAAACTATATACCAAATTTTATGGAAATATGTCGAATCGTTTAACGAAACTAGATAAATAGACAATTTCGCAATTAAACATAGAACGGAGAAAAACGCCACTGAAAATAACTTAGTTGCCTATTTTGATAAAATGCTTTTTCAACAGAGCACAATTTATTGTTGGAACAAAAAAATAGGCCTAATAACAGAATTCCAATTTCGATATGTTTGAAAGCTAAAGAAATAATGAGTTATTATATTTAAAATAGATGTATAAAATTAATATTCAATTCGTATAATACATAATTAATGCTGAGTTAGTGTTTCCAAAGTAATTCTCCCGAGCATTAGATTGAAACAATTGGCAGCATTAACAGCAAACAATATCTTTTTTAAGTCCAACATCGTCGTCCATTTTGAAATCCGTGTTAAATTCGAATGCACTGATTATATTGATTGGAATTAGGACATTAAAGGAATATCAAGTGGATTTACTCGTGGATTTACGTAAATGTTTCGGCAAATGAAAACAATGATTTTCTAACGTTGTCTTATTAATCCTTTTAATAACTCACTAATTGGAGACGCACTTTATAATTAATCAAATTAATTATAGAGACAACTTAAGGAAGTATTTGCGGATTAGTTAATTTTTATTTAGAAAATTTGTACTGTTTCTCTTCGACAAACATTGTAATCTACAAATAACAATGAATATTCGTTTATAATTCAAAGAAAGTAAATGAATACTGTATTAAGGAAAGTAAGTATACAGTTCTTTCAGCCACTTCTTATTTATTTTAAACTGTATCGTAAAATTATAGCATCTGTTGATAAGGCCTCAAACATAACTGAAATTTATGTACATTTTGGAGGAGAATTTTAACAATACAGAAAGATATGTCTTTTAGAAGTGAAATAGTGGACTAACAATAGTAATTTATGAAGAACTGCAGACTTCTCTTATTTTCAGACCTTACCTTTTTTTTTTTTCAAACGACGTAAACATTTGCTGATGAAGCAAGCATTATTTTTCGTCCATCGTAACCCAATCCAAGCAGAGAAGAAAATAAGACAGTGTTTCCTAATAGAATTCCTTCGTTACTGGCTGTTCAGATCGAAATGGAAAAGTGCAAGAACCGACTCCCGCAGATGAAAATCTCATTATTGCCTCCCTGGGAATCGAATGAGAGAAAACGCACTGGAAGTTGGGAAGGAATCCCTTTTAGACCCAGACGGTGGACGACGTCTCAATTCCCGTCGGATGCATTTTAGTTGGTCCTCGTTAAACGACATGAAAATGCCATTAGATTGAAGGAATACAAAAGACACGTTTAATAAGAAAACAAAGAAAAAAACCAGAAGAAGTAGGCATACAAATTCAGCCCTTGCATGGGAAAGAGACGAAAGATAAATATGATCACGTAAACAGAACGATTCATTATTCTTCATCACACTCCGTCCTCTTAATTAGGAAATAATTATAAACTTTTGTCCAGTTTATATTTTTAAATAATTGAATTTGATTTCGAATATTAATAATCATTTTACGTACCATTTTATTAAAAGCATATAAATATAATTCAAAATTTACATAATACTTCGGGTCTTTTAAAAACAAAGCCAGTTTTCAAATGTTTCTTTTTCAATGAGCTCTGTACAAAAGACTCTAAATCCATTTGAATAATATTTGTAAACCTATAGTCTTTTGTTTCTCCCATTCTCTTCCATTGCCTCCTACAATTAGTTCTCTTCTACCACTCTATCAGCCATTTGCTTCCATCTGGTTTTTGGACATCCTCTTCCTCTCTGTCCAGTATCTGGGTTTCAAAATGCAGCTGTTCCTGTCCATCTCTATCCGTTCTGCTGACTAAGTAATCGGTCCCATTTCATTTTAGGTTTCTTGTATGTCTTAAGTGCATCGTTGGTTTAGTGTCTTATTCACTCATTAATTTGATGCCCAATTTCGATCTTTCCATTTTTTTTTCTGTTGCTTGAATTTTATTGGTCATCCTCTTTGATAGTATACTGATAGGTCCCATATGTTAGTATTGGTAAAATGAATTGGTAGAAGGTTTTCTTTTTGAGGGTTAATTGAATGTTGCTTTTGAATATATATCCAAATAGTTAAAGTTAAAGTATCCCACTTACAGGCCAACAAAGACCTATGGGTGGCTCGAGGGTAGGCTCCAGCATTCACGACCTAACGGAACGAAGTTGAGGTCGGGGGGTCAGCCCGACGCCCGCCCGCCTTTAACTCCCGGGAAAGAAACCCGGTGCCTATTCTAGAGAAGGCTGGGTAGACCCTAGGACCCGTTTGGAGGAGAAAAGAGCGTGGAAAAGTTCCCGCGCTCCGCCG
This sequence comes from Thereuonema tuberculata, assembly GCA_023159025.1. Classification (NCBI taxonomy): domain Eukaryota; kingdom Metazoa; phylum Arthropoda; class Chilopoda; order Scutigeromorpha; family Scutigeridae; genus Thereuonema; species Thereuonema tuberculata. The sequence continues at coordinate 24,346,953 of JAFIDM010000003.1, read as the reverse complement.
AGGCCGGGAACCGAATCGCCACCTCCAACCCGCAGCCAAGCGCTCTAACTCACTCGGCTACCGGGCCCACATATATCCACATGCGGACCATTCCAAATGTACTCTCCTACTGATTTTTCCACTCATGTCTCCATTAGATTGAGTTCATGTCCTAAATAGCTGAATAGTTCTTCTTTTCTACTACTGATTATTTATTTTTGCAGATTAGATTAAAAAAGTTTTCTAATTTAGATTTTCTAATGGAATTAAAAAATTGATTAAATTTTTAGTTTAAATAAGTTTGTTCTAACTGAAAACTTTATACGTATATACAAATATTAGGGCTTTTTTGATTTAAATGCATTCTGATATGACAGCTGTCACAATGCAATCTAACAAAATGATGTCGAATGACGTTAAGGACACCTAATCGCTACTAACGGCACATACGTAAAAAAAACAAAAGAACATTTTGGCAACTCAATCACACGATACCATTTTATAAAAAGGATAGTCTACAGAAGTATTTTAGTACTTCTAAAGCAATTGTTTACATAATTTAATAGCTTTTTGAGTTTAGTTCTCTCTAAACAGTGACTGTGAGTTTGCTATAATGACCAGAGTCCTGTATCTCTTTTCCTAGGAAAACAGCCCTGCAAATAGTTTTCGGTAAGTAAATAATTTCCTCTATTTAAGAAAGACGCCACAGTCAGATATTGAAACGGTCAAACGGAACCTTGGCTTTTATATATAGTAATAATTGTTGGAGCATTTTGCTGTTGAACTTTTTGCGAGATTATGTTCAAGATAATCAGATTAAATGATAGGATAGTCTTATCATTACAAATACTTCTAAGAAGTAAACAGAACAAATAATAATAAGAAGAAGAATTTATATAGGAAGTAATAATTCTATAAGTTATTGCATTACATGAAATTAAAACATGACTTTCTTTGTAATCAAATTAAAATTTCATCCATGCATTTGAAATTTCTTTATTTCATAAATTAGTGGTCCTGTACAGTTTATTCGTGTTAATATTTATTTTGTTTTTGCGAAGTTAACAAGAAATGAAATCTCGAAAAGTCTTATTTCTTCCAACTAAAATCCAACAAAATACTTAAAAACCACTGCTATAAGCAATCTTTTGATTACATTTTCCCGTATTTTTTTTTTAATGTTATCAAAAGATTCATCACTTCTAGCCTTGACATAAAGAAAAGTAAAAAAGAATAGTAGATTTATGTGTCTTTCCTGCCTTTTTGAGATTTCCCTGTTTATTCGTAAATCTGTCCAATTTCTTTTTGTGTGAACAGAAGCCATTTTGAAAATTGCAGTCTTTACGTTTGAAGAACCCCAAAGCAGAAGGTGGTTGTTTTCTCCATTTTTTTGAATTTCAAGTTTTAAAAAGCCTGTTGGATTTGTTTTTTCTTTATATCCTGAGAGATAAATATCACTGCTTACAAGGAAAATATTGGTAAGTTCGGGGAAACTTTTGATTGATTAAAAAAATCAACAAAATTTACGACAGTCAACTTCGATAAATTGCCTTCGCTGTCGCCATTCATCCCATATTTAATGTCATTGGAGAAATCACATAAAAAATATGTATTACAGTAGCAAACATCGATCATTCATCCCTTCTTTTTTCACATTCCACGTGTGGTACTTAATGGTAAAGCTAATTCACAAGCACTGTCTCTTAAATGTGAATAGCTTCCAGCTAAACAAGAAAAAAACATTTTGTCTGTTTGTTATCCTCTTTTCTTAGAAAAGTCAGGCTTATAAAAGCAGCAGATTTGTTTATGTGTATGTGTGTTTTATTTAAACTCTTAAGTATTCAATCCTTTCAATCCAATGAAACATGCAGCCAATGTTAAAATAACGGTAATTATAGTCTGAATCACATGGCGTCTCAAAAGGACAGAACAATATTCCGAAAAGTTACAATATTGGTTAGTATAAGAAAAAAAGTTTATATGAACATTTGTCCTATTACGAGCGCTTTCCGAGATAGAGCTATTTAAATGTGCAGTTTCGAATTACTAAGAGGTATTACATACTATTTCTAATATTTACTGTTCAATTGACAAATCTGTAACAATTCATTATAAATTTTCAAACATTCTATCGACAACATCAATGCATTTCTTCAACTGTTATTAACCTCAGACAAATCTAAAATACTGTACATTCAAGTAGTTCTATCTTGGAAACCGTTGGAATAGAATACATGTTCTTATAAACTTTTTTCTTAGAAGGACAGATACCGTGACGTCCCGAAATAATCACATTTCTGTAATAGATTTATTTTCTCTTCGTCGTCAGACTCAGAGTCGCAGACTCTTGGCTGTGCTGAAAGTATGGAAATTCCGAAATTCCTCTCACCAATCGAGAACAGTCGACAATGGATCATAAGTCTAAAACTCACCGTCCTTTAATTCCCAAAAAAATCCAAGCAAACATTTGATTCTTAATCCCTGATGAAAGATAAATAATATGGAAAAAATACTTAACTTAACCTGGGAATTGAACCTAGGATCTTCTAGTTTATACTATTGAAAAAGTATCTTCACTAAGTATCAAGTGATCTAGATTTGTGAATCTGATTCGATATAAAAGTCTAAAAAAATTATCTATAAGAGCTCGAAGAACAGATAGGCCCACGTCTCTCTCCGCACCTCTGATGTCGACTCTGATATTTGAAATGTAAAACCTTAATATAAAACAAGAACAAAAAAGAAAATTCTCGTATTTCACTTAATAAATTATGAAAGAAAAGAATTACGAAAATCAGCTTAGATTTCATAAACAATAATAAGATTGATTTAATAAGTGAAGATTCCTCAATCTTATGCCGTAACAAACCTGTGAATAACATACATGAAGACCTGAATCTTAAGCTACGCGAACACCATGCAACTTTCCATCAACTTTATTCGGACGACTTCGAGTTGGCCAACTTTTGTCAACCCCGAATACCATGCAACTCGCAAATGAGTCGGCCGTGATAAAAGGAATCCCATTATGCAATGCGTTTCTCCCAGCCGATGTGGAAAATCCGAAAAAAATCGAAGTTTTGAAACCTCTCTGATAAATTCTGCCGCACACAATTACTGCATTGCAGTACAAACTTTATTTATGCATGAAAGAAACTCGCAATACTCTGATATTCATTGTTTACGAGCTTGTCTTCGAATCTAATCGGCGAACACATTTTGGACGCCATTTCTTCCATGGGCGTGACGTCACGACTGACGTGTTCCAACGCTGCCCTGTGATTGGGTAATTCCAAGCAACTTTCTGAGTTGCTGGTGTAGGAACAACTCGAATCGGATGACTAAAGTTGCTGCCAAGTTGCTGAAAAACGGGCTCAAGACTGTCTATATCAACTCGTGACGTCAAAATCGGCCGACTAAGTTGCTGGAAAGTTGCATGGTGTTCGCGGGGCTTTAGGAAAGGTAATGTAGCCTTGCAACATCTTTATGAATTTCGTTTTCTTCTAAGTTTATTACCTCAGCATTTACACTTCTTCGTATATTTTACTTTTAATTTAATATTTTGTTTTTTACTGTTCTATTTTTTGATATCTTTTATTTTCCTTTCTATCTTTCTTCTACTTGCTGACTGCTTTATAGTAGATTTTTAATTTATCCATTAAGTATTTTGTGATTAATTCTATTTACATGTATTTTCATGTATTCCTCTATCTGCTTTTGTTCTTTCTTGGCACAGCAAAGTGACTGTTTATTTTTCGCCTTTAAACCCAACACAGCAAGACCTTCTTGTTTCTTAAAAAACTTAGTATTAAGCAGCTTAGAAGAAGCTTTCTGAGTAACATTGAGCTCATCGTCATTCTTGATGAACTGCCAAAATCCCCCCAAGAACAAATGGTGGGATTTTGTCGAGAAATTGAGTGTAAATTCCTTCTCTTTTCGACTGCATTTGAAGTCGTTTTATGCATTGATGTCTTCCTTTCCGCTCCACCCACATCCATAAAAATCTTTTCACTTCAGATAAGAATGATTAAATGGCTGCGCCTGTACTGCAGCGTCTCTACAGAGATTAATTTGGCCACTTCTCCTCATAGAGCTTAAGAATTAATCTTAGGTACAGCTTCGCCACCTTGTGACGAAGTAGTGCACGATCCCTTTGGGGAAATTAACTACACTGACACTTTCGCCAATCACGGTTCCGCTTGATGTACACATAAATAAACTTAGTACTTCACAAAGCAAGAGCAATTACACAAGTGGGCAGCTTTTATAATTATGAACGCAGGTTTTACTTCATCCAAACGATTGTGGGTCGACAAAGATAAAACCATTTGCAAAGTACTGACATCCTAATTTTATTTATTAGGTTAATTTCTGTCATATCATGGAAAAATTTATATTAAGAAAGAAAATATCGCTCGAAAATTAAATCAACTTTTATTGTTTTAACTGTAGTAAGTAATTTATAGCCATCACTAAGTTTGAAATTAACAATGAAATCTTACGTGAATAATTAAAGTATTTATGATAAGTATTTAGTTTGTTATAAATAAAATTTTAATGATAATCGAATTTCAACGTTCGATTAAATACAACAAAGTGAAAATATTAATATTTAAGAAGATACAATTCACATTACTTCAAATTATAATAAAAGCTCAAATAATTTTTCTTTAAATGACTTGTACAGTTTTCGGCAAAAGAATTGACATTTAGTAAATAAAATAATCGAACAAATTATTATTATAATAATTGAACAAAGCGTATAGTAACAATGACAGACTACATATATAAATTACTAATTTTTTGAGTTGTGTGTGATAGTAATGAAGTTAATTAAAAACTAGACATATTTAAAATTAACTTACAGTCAGTTTCTGTAAGTTTAATCTGGGGGCACGGCAGGAAGGGCAAGACGAGCCGAAGGCAGGAAGGGCACTACGTACCTTTTCTGGAAGTGTTTCGTCGTATTTTCGAACCCTCATAGCTTCGGCCTGGATAATACTAGAGAGCTCAAATTTTCGGGATAAGATGCAGTTAGCAGACTAATGAAATATACTAAGTTTCATTTATTTAGCTTTTATACTTTGGATTTTATTAATACCTAAAATACGTCGATTCCGTCACTGACTGCCTGACTGACTCATGATCATCAAAACCTCTAGGGTACTTCCTGAAGTCCTAGAAAGCTGAAATTTGGTATGCAGGCTAGGATTAGCACACAAACAACAATAAAATTAAGAAATGCGTAACTTTCACCCTCTAACCCCTCTTAAAGGGGGGGGGGTTATGTATTATCGAACCCTCTTAGCTTCGACCTAGATAATATTAGAGAGCTCAAATTTTCAAGATAAGATGCAGTTGCCATACTAATGAAATACGCTAAGTTTCATTTAACTAGCTTTTATACTTTGGATTTTATTAAGATCTGAAATACGTCGTACCCTCAATACTTCGGCCTAAATAATACTAGAGAGCTCAAATTTTCAGGATAAAATGCAGTTAGCAGACTAATGACATACGCTACGTTTCATTTATCTAGCTTTTATACTTTGGATTTTATTAATATCTAAAATACGTCGATTTCGTCCATGATTCACTGACTGACTGACTGACTCATGATCATCAAAACCTGTAGGGTACTTCCTGAAGTCCTAGAAAGTTGAAATTTGGTATGCAGGCTAGGTTTAGCACACAAACTACAAAAAAAATTAGGAAATCTCTAACTTTCACCCTCCAACCCCTCATTAAGGGGGTTCCGGTTCTTTATTATATCACAATTTCTGAAACATTTCATGTTTCACCCAAAACATTTCATATAAACTAAGTTGCCAAGACTCACATGCTCATAACGCTTTCACAGTTAAAAAGTTATCAGATCTCATCTTACAAAAAGAAATGAAATCCCACCCAAAACATTTCATGTAAAATAAGTTGCCAAGACTGACATGCTCATAACGCTTTCACTGTTAAAAATATATGAGATCTCATATAGAGCCAAGCCCCTAACTCTACAAGGCCTAACTGTACAAGCCCTAACTCTAAAAACCCTATATCTTGGTCAAAAAGTATGGCTTGGCCGTTTCATGGAACTATTTCATCCCACCCAAAACATTTCATGTAAAATACGTTGCCAAGATGCTCATAACGCTTTCACTGTTAAAAAGTTATCCGATCTCATGTAGAGCCAAGTCTCTCTCACTCTACAAGGACTAACTCTAAAAACCCTACTATCTTGGTCAAAAAGTATGCCTTGGCATACTCCATATCTTTTACATAACTCCATGGGATTGTCTGTGCGACAGCCACGAAACGGCCAAGCCATACTTTTTGACCAAGATATAGGGTTTTTACAGTTAGGGCTTGTACAGTTAGGCCTTGTAGAGTTAGGGGCTTGGCTCTACATGAGATCTCATATCTTTTTAACACTGAAAGCGTTATGAGCATGTGAGTCTTGGCAACTTATTTTACATGAAATGTTTTGGGTGGGATTTGAAATTTTCTTCTAAAGATTGAAGTGACGTCAGAGAACCGCGTAACACATTATTCTGCAGCGAAGAATATAGTTCCTTCTTATTTCATCAAGAATTTAGAAGATTATTGTTGATTTGAAAACATTAAATATATTAAGAGACGGAAAATGTAACTGTTCAAATATTTTTGATTTGTTTATTTTCGATCACACAGCAAGGGAACATGCGATTCGTTAATTTTGTTGAGGGTCTCATTTCAATATGGCAGCCTCCAGTGCATTGCACGCGTCTTCTTATAAATATTTCAAAAGTAAATGTAAGGGTCACAGAAGTGTGAAACAAATAAGTTTAAATGTTTATTCCAAGTTCAGAGAATTGGAACAGCACCTGACAGTTGATGAAGTCATTACGAAAACGACATTTTTGACATATCGGTAACATGAATTTTGCAAGAAGCGGCCTCGGAAAGCAAAACATCATGTTCGGATAAAATTTATGTTGCCTTTGCGTACACTGCAATTAGTGGTAAAATATATAAATACCAAATATTTCTCGCAGCACATTGTGTAGAACATTATAATTGTGTGAATTTAGGTATCAGTGTGGGCATAGAAATTCACGATTAGGGTCTATGTGACAGTGAAGATATAATCAGTTGGGGACACAAATATTTGCGTGCAATTCGGCAAAGTCGTGGAATACGAATTTTGGAATCTGGACTTGTTGATAGAGTGAAGAACAGTAAGTCGCCATTACTTCTTCTGTAATCGTACTGTGATTCTTCTCATTAATGTACGAACGATACGAACTCATCACTAGGATGTGAAGTTCTCGCAGCGAGCAGTGATTAATATAAAGCTAAGCTAATCAAAAACAAAACTTAATCAAATTGGGAAAAAAAGTGAAAAATAATCAATTGAAAAGAAAAAAAAATGCTTCTTTTCGCTGATTACTAATAAAGCTAAAACTAATCAAAAACGAAAACAAATCAAATACAATGGAAAAAATAAACATTAAAATATGAAATAAAATCAAGTAAAAAAAAAAAAATAAAAAAAACCTGAACAAAAAATAAAAAAGGTTGCATTTTCCACTTGAAAATGCGTCGACTGTACTGATGCGAAACCTGGTCGTTGTGATTTTAATTATGTAGATTTTAATTGTATATATATATTTTATTTTTTAACAAGTTTTTTTAAAAAAATTTTGTTTGAAGTATGTTAATTTAAATTTAATTTAATCAGGTGCGCCGGCTTCAATTTTGAATTCTATACATTTAATTAAAAAAAAATGCTTTTTGATAGTATTGGGAATCGACCCAACACCATTTATCTTACAAGCTAAATGCTTTACCCATTAGATCACGATGAAATATTATTCCGCGTTATGTCACTTCAATCTTTACAAGGCCACGAGTCTAGCGTATTACCGTCCATTTCTTGTGAAGTCATTTTTAAAATAAACAATGACTGAATAAATTTCATTAAAAAAAAGAAAGAAAAAGACCGCAAGTTAGGGATCTTCCGGTTCGAATCCCGGTGGGGCTTGTATGTTTTCTTCTCTCGTCTGTTTGTGTTTCTCTTCCTTGTTCTCAATTTTTGTTTTCTGGCGCAGTTTAGCTTAAGTCTGTCTTATGCCATTAAAAAAAAAATCCCATAGTGAAATACAGAATACTCTCGATATCTCGAAGTCGAAGGGACGGACGCTAAAAAAAAATTCGAGATAGCGAGTTTTCGAGATAATAAGGTCATAGCCAAAACATAAAAATTCACGTAAAAACCCAAGATACGGAATAATATTCTAAAAGTTAGAGTCTTGATAGATGAGAATAAGTATAAATAGGTAATGATAGTTAACAATAAGTCGACAGCAATAATAATTTTAATTTTTAAAAGTTAATAGCATGAAAATAATTACATGAAAATAATTACATGAAATTAAAAAGAATCGTCCCTGACCCCTCAGAGAGATAATGAAGGGTGTGAGAGATTCTTGGAAAAATACCTGTATTTGCTTCGACACAACTGAACGGCGATTTTCCGGAAAAATTCATTTTTTACTTCGAAAAATATTCGACATAACAAGATTTCGAGTGAAAACTCTTCGACATAAGAATTAAAATTAGATGAATCTGTGATATCAAGGGAAAAAGTAATTTTTCGACATATCAAGGTTTTCGAGATATCGAAGTTCGAGATATCGAGAGTCTACTGTATATATATATGATCAAGCAAACAAATAAACAAACAAAATTAAGTCATCTGTCCGGCAAATTCCTGTCGAATAAAAAGTTCGTGTGAACTGAACTTTAGGCCTGTACCTTCCATACGAGGCTCAATGCTTCATAATCTAAAATTATTGCATTATGAATGGGAAGCTTAAATTTGGGTTTATTTTAAATTGGACTATAAGTAAGCATTGAAACGAGGGATTTGGTGAGGAAAGAGGAGATAGTTCATTAGTTTGAGGAATTTGTAGACATGGAGACCAAACTCAATGTATCACGTTTAGCCAGTATTACATTTTTTGGAAATCCGACCATCCGTTTTAATGTAACGCTCATTCAAATAAACAAACAGAGAAGGAAAAAAAAAATAGAACCTAGCACAGAACAGCAAAAGTAAGTAACAGAAGAAATATCCCACTACAGACCTTCACTGGATCCTGAAAATTAAAGCTCCTTGCATTTCCTGACCACCGGGTCTAAGTTGAGGTCAGGTGGTCATCCTGACGAACTCCCACCTTTAATCACCGGTACCATTTTTCAGAGGGATGGCTGAACCCCAGAAGCCGTTCGGAGGAGAATTGAGCGTAGAAAAATTCCCGACTTCCGCCGGGATCGGGGATTGAACCTGGCTCCTCCAGGCCATATTCGAGCGCATTGTCTAAACTTGTCTATAACAAAAATAAACTACTTTATAGAAATCTACATAAGTTTAGCAAGAAGTATGGAAAGCTAGAGAAAATTAAATCAGCCTGAATGAAAATCTGGAAATGAATCAAGCCGTTTACTAAATGTTTCCAAAAAATAAATTAATAATTTTATTAAAGCCTGATTTGAGTTTACTGTAACTGACAAGATGTAAATTATAAACTCGATTTTAGACGTCAAAACACCTACTCTGTTCTAAAATACTTCGTCTAAAGAACAAATCGATGAAAAACTTCGTAGAGTAATAAAAAACTAGAGCTGCTTAGACTTTCTGAGCTCATGCATAAATGAAGAAGAAGAATGTGAACTAAGAAACCTGATAGGAACTAAGAAAGTATAGTATACCTTCACAGGCAGACATTAGCATTTCCTAAAATATTTTGTCGCGAATTTATGCGAAGAATAACTTTTCACAAATCCAATGATTTGTTAAAACTTTGAATTTATTTGCGGAATAGTGAAAAAATGTAGATCTCGAAGACAATAGAGAAACAGGAATTATAACAACACTGCAACAACATTGTTTAGACAGAAAGAAATAACCAGATGGCGACTCAATATTTCTCGTTTTTTTTCGAAGTTGATTTTTCTTGAATTTCCTGGGCGAATATTCAAGATAGATGTAGGAAAATCTAATAAGTAATAAAACAACAAATAATTATTTCATTAATAATATTAGTAACAAAAATTATTGAAATCATTACTTAATCTTAATAAAAAATAAACATTTTAAAATATGAATCTAAATAAGTACGGCTTAATATTACTGAAATTTATTTTAAAGTTTATGCAGTACATTTACAACTCTTTTAAGATTTAAATTATCTAAAAGAACTATTCACTGTCAAAACAACTGTTTCAGTTTATACATTCTTCAAATGAACAAAATTTGTTTTCAGTGGCGAAAGCTCTAAAAACAACGTGACTGAAAGATTTTGAAAATAGAAAAAATCCTCAAAAAGTGGAAATAAAATACATTAAATTGTTTCAATTTTATTTGGTGTTATGCAGTATTCGGGTAATTATTAACAATAAAATAAAAGCTAACAAGATAGAGAAAAAACAAAAACCAGAAAAAACAAACAAAAATAGCACCCCCAGATCAATGTGTGGGCTCGCCTGCAAAACATTTCGGATGGTGTGTCAAAGGATATGTTCTCTCGGAAAGGCTGACTTTAGGACCACCTAGCGCCGTAATGGGGCGTTTCCGGACATGGGTTCATTAGGAATATATTGATCTTCGCCATGCCCCTACACGTTTGAATATTACACATGAATTTTGGAGCACTGTA
>JAFIDM010000003.1:24303268-24313923 GCA_023159025.1 Thereuonema tuberculata | reverse complement strand
ATCGTAGATTTGGTTAAAGAAATATTTATTCCCGTAAAATATATTGAGTAATTCGGAAAAAGTCTGTTTTATACTTCGTATATTATATTCTACTCCAGATGCTAGTGAAACCCATTTGCAGAAAGCAAGATTCCAAGTGCATTGATAGTTTTGCAGTGACGTCCATTACCGGGAACTCTATGACACAGTTTTGATGATGGTTTGAAAGGATGAAAGTCCCATATCGTCTCGAGTTATGGCCCGAGTTCTAATGAAGTCTTGATGTTGTGGTGGACTTCTCGAAGTCGATAAAATGGAAATCAACCACATTTAAAAAAATGAACGAGAAGAATACCAATGCTGCTTCTACAACGCTTTCCCCAGTGGTCAGCACATTTATCGCTGTCTGTCCGTCTTTCTGCTATTGATCTCTCAATGTATTTCTTTTTCCAACGTTTGTGACATTATTTCGGCCAATAAGAATGAAGAGATCACTGACAGCCTTACTTAAAGCAAGACGCGATCCTAAGTGGCTCGAAGAAGGAATTTGGACAAAACTCAACCCTTCCACTGTATTTTTATTGGTGGAAAGAGAAGCCATATCTTTTACAGATAAACTACAAGACGTCAGATCCAGTGCGAAAAGCGGAAGTAAAGGGATATCAAACGAAGGGAAAAATTAGGAGACTCTTGTAAAGAGATTTACTAGTTGAAATCATAATATAATTTCAAGGTTATTAGTTTAGTCTATTTCCGTTTCACACATATTATTAAACAAAAATAAACCATATATTACACAGAAATAAATTAAACATAGTTTAGTATGATATTTAAAGTTGAATAGACACTTGTTCATTTTAATCTGAAATTTACCTGTTATTCAGTTTAATAAATTTTTTTAAGGTTCATCCAACCATTTGTAATAAGAGATAGAATTTCTTTCCGAGATTAAAGATGGAAGGGCGTCGGACTGACTTTATCCTAATTGTTCTGAATTGTTGGGAGCCTATATCTCCAGTGTCGCAATGTGCCTGCATGGCCTACGATGGCTTCCTTAAACTTCCTTAAGTTGATGTTCAAGTCTTTAATAATTTTGTAGATTTCTAACGCTTGTAAAATTATTAGAACAGTTTCAGAAAGGCCAGACACACAAACTACTTAAAAATATTGAAAACATTAAAATTATTTAATGATACGACCAGGTTTCGAACCGCCATCTGTTCCGTTCATCCTGGGCTTTTAATCCTCTGCTCTCCATATTAATTCCCTCAAAACCATGACCTTTTTGATCTTCCTCTTTTACGCTTTCCAGGTGATACCGTAGAAGTAATTGGAACCTCCATTCGAAGCCAATTTAAACCTTTTTTTCTATTCTACAAATAGAGGCATCCATTCGAGTTCTAATTTCTTCATTTTAAATACAGTCCAATCTGGAGATCCTTGAGCTTCTGCGTAAATAATCCATCTCTACTGCTATTATTCTTCTTTTCAAATTTTCAGTTATTACCCATATTTGACTTCCATCTCCCAAAACAGAATCTTCTAACAGCATCTTTTCAAATGTTTTTTTGTATCTTTTCTTGTGTGCTTATCCCATCCGTACTGAATTTAAGCATGATATATATATTTTTTTACTTTGTTCAATTCTATTTTTAATTTCTTCTTTACCAGAACCATCAGATATAAAACATAATTTAAGTCGAAATACTTAAAGCCACCCAACGGTTTGTTTTTGATTGAGTTAATTTAAAAGTGTTAATTTGAAGGAGATGAAATTTTAGTGGTGAATTTGAGCTGTGAAAAGATTCTAATGATTGTCTTACTTAATGCAACTTTCGGTTCACAAACGTACTATACTATTTTGGTACATTTTGTAAAATCACAGTAAGAGTCTATCTCGGAATCAAAATTTAAATGGTAGATCTCAATAACAAATTAAATTGATACCGAAAGACTTACAATTTTTGATTAATTACCACTTGTAAAATTTAATGATATGTTTCATCTTAAAAAGAAAAGCGATAACATATCAAAAATTGTAGGAATTCGGGAATCCATTTTGATTTAGTTACACAGGAAGAGCATTTATATCCCATTGAGCTAAAGAGCATTGGCTTAGTAAAAACGATTATTCTACAACGCTTATTCAAACCCCACCATACGTTAAGTAATAAAAAAAAACACTGATGTCTAAAATGTGTAAGTTTTATCAAACCCTTTAACCCCTTTTTAAAGGGAAATCGAAAATTGGCACAACTAGAGTTTCCTTCTTTAAGTGATCAATATCAGTGTCTGATTGGAAGACGACATCTTTTGAATTCTGAAAACTATCGAGATTATTAATTACTGACAATTATTAATGATTAACTGCTAATTATTAAAAAGGAAACCATCAATTACTGACACTTTCCAAGTGATTGACTTATTCGTGTTTTATTGACTTTCAATAAATCAACGAAGTAAAATCGTCTGCGAATATCCTCCATAATTCAAAACTATCGGAATCCATTTTATCTTTCATTAATCCTAATTAAAATTCATAATTTCAAGCTGAATTCCATTGAATTTCATCTGGGATTTCCCAAATCAATGCCGAAACGATTCGATCTTAATCACCCAATTATCTAAAAATTATAATACTTCTTGTATTAATAACTAAATTTTAATTTATTAACTGAATTTGACTTAATGAAATTTAATCTTATTGGAATTTAATTAAAATCTCTATAATTACATCTCATAATAATGAATAAAATGAAAAAGAATTTTATTAAAAATTTCTCGGGAAGTAAGATTCAATTAAATTTTATTATTCAATAATATTAATGAGTTATTGTTGTCGCTTTTATAATCTTTAGGATTATAAATTACGACAATTATTTTTTTTAATTAGTACCGAAAAATGGTATTTTTCTATTATAACCGTATTTTAATCTCGGAAAAAAAAATGTTATCCTATAATTGTAATTGCGATATTCGGGGATTTTCCCCTTGTCTTGCCCCACATTACATGATACGGAAAGAGGACAAGATAAATTTTATTATAAATTGACTAATTTTCTAAAGTTTACCTACGCTATTATTAATTAATAATTCGATTAATAACAAACAGATATCTTTCTTGCAAATGAAGGTAGCTGTCAGATCATATCGCCTGATAATCCCAAGAGTTTCTATGTGGCACTTACTTAACTTATAGTCGGTTGGTCAAAAAGTTCGTTCGTTTTTTTTACGTAAGTTGGCTCTAGTAGCGCTTAGGCGTTTAACGTCATTCGATGCCATTTTTTATACTGCATTGTAACAGCTATCATATCAGCCTGCATTTAAAATAAAAACTGATCAAAATTGGTGAATTTTGTGTCGCTAATTTAATACTGAAGATGGAAGACAATAAGCTCGCAAGACCGCATGTTTCTTTGATGACCAGGAAATACTGTTACAGCTTGGCTGGGAAGTTCTGATTCATCCCCTGTATTCACCAGACATTGCACCTTCTGGATTTCCGTTTATTTCGGTCTTTACAAAACTCTCTTAATGGACAAAATTCAATTTCCTGGAAGACACTAAAGTCCCCTGGAACATTTTTTTTTTGCTCAAAAACAAAATAAGTTTTGGGAAGATGGAATTACGAAGTTGCCTGAAAGATAGCAGAAGATAGTGGAACAAACCGTTGAAGACGTTGTTCAGTAAAATTATTGGTGAAAATTAAAAATGTATCTTTTATTTTTACTTAAAAATCGAATGAACTTTTTTGCAAACCCAATATATTGCCGTAGGATCAGTTGTTGATAAGAATAAACAAAACTATGAGCAACATACTCAGACTCGACTGATGAAAATGTAACGTAAACTTGACTGTTTTCCTCTAAATATGTATACATTGAATTAATACTATTCTTCTTCTAATCATTTAACATTAAAGTAAAATTCTCTGGAATAGATCACTGGATTTCGAACATACGATTCACTTTTCTTGTTCTTGATTAATTCTTGAAACTACAACCATTGAGAATTATAATCATTGAGGTAACTTATACTACTTTTCCTTAGTAGATGCATTGTTCATTAATACATTCACTTGACATGATCGATCGAACGTAACCACTTTGTTTCTAATTCCGTCAGTTTCGTTAGAATTACACATTAGTTAACGTGTACCACTTTACACTTCTTCTGTTGGAATGGGCACAATTTCACTTCTTTATTTATCCGTTTAATTATTTACACTTGTATAAGATAAATACTGACGCCTATTTGCTTTCCTCTTAGGCATACGGACATTTTCCCATCTATTGTTTATCCTTTCCATCTCTTATTTGTTCGTAGAGTGATGCGTCACTTGCACAACCACTGTTGACGTTGCGTAGCATTTACTTTTGTTATTGAAATCACTGCATATTTTAAACACACATTTATTCTTTTGCAATCGTGGATTTTTAATAAATAATACTTTAACTTGATTTTATCCACATTGTATCTCCCGCCTAACCTCTCTCATTGGATTAAGACATTACAATAATGTCCATTGTAGCGATTTTAATTAATTGCATATATTTTAAAACATTATTATGCAGTTTTTTTCCGAAAAAAAATGTTTGCTTTTTGGTTACAAACTTTATGTGGGAATGCAATTTCACAGAAGTTGTCTTTACAATGAAATTTCGTGAAACGCGATGTTTGTTAAGCGATAATATTGGCTACAGTGTTCCGTGCATGAGATCTATTATTTTTTGTGACTTATCCCCAATCTATTTTTAGATCATAAGTCATGGCGAGAGAGTTGAACTTTATGATGGGGTGATATGCTGCTGTCGCAGCATTATTGTGAGAATGGGGAAAGGACTTACTTACGATATCAATCACATCCAAATTTGAAAACAAACCCGGTTGTTATCATGCCTTTAAGAAACATAGTGATTACAATACCAACTTTTAGAAAACATAGTTGAAAGCGACAACACCAACAAAATATGGTAGTGTAACGGTCAAGAGAATCCCGGACGCATGCAATAGTTAAGAACTGAAATTGCTTGTAAAAACATAAAACCGACAAGCATAATAGGAAGTAATGATCCTGTAACGACAATATATACGGTGATGTGGCATTCACGGCTGGATTTCTGTTCTGAAAGATTACAATTCTGAATAACAAAACAAATTCATCAGCTGCCTAAAGAACCAGCTTTCTTGGCCTTTTACAGAAACAACGCGCGGAAAATATATCACTCAGCTGTCTAGCACTGTCTAATTACATTCAAAAATTTGTCGTATTTAAGCTTAAAAAACCGCAGCAAAAGTTCGCCAATGCTTTATTATTATCTGTTATAGTAATAAAGTAATCGTTAAATAGCATCGTACTGGACATTAAAGTTCCAGACGGCGAAGACTGCGGGGTTGAAATTATGTAGCGGGACGCCAACATTTTATCTGAATTTATCTTGAGTCTGGAGATAATGAGACTGTCCCAGAGCCCAGTGAAAAATAAAAAAATCCAAGTCCGGCCCTGCCTTAATCATACCTCAAGGATAAAGTAGAAATTTACAATTTTAAATTAGAGGTAAATTAGAGAATTATAATTAGTAAGATTTTTCATGAAATTTCTCTGCGAACACCTAACTCGGCAGAAAATCTTACAGCAAAGGAATTACACAGTTTTATGATATTCAAAAGCAGTTTACTTTCTGTAAATTCAGAAATAATATTAAAAGTTTAATGATTTCATTAAAATATTTATTTTAGATATTAATCATAAAATAAATAACAAAGAATAAACTAATCCAGATTGAAGTGATCTAGATCTTTAACATTTATCTTTACTGCAAATATAAACAAGAAAGAAAAGTAGCAAGAAAAGGTTGGCACTAAATAAGTATTTTTACCAAAAGCCATTTATTTAAACTTAATATTATTTTTCTGGACAAATTATAAATCTTGTCTCTTTGAAATAATTTCTTTTACTTTTCTTTCATTTTCTCTGTGGTAACGTATATCTCTTTTATTGCTCTCTTTTTTATTCTCTGCTTTTCCCTTCTTCCTTGTCATTCTCTCCTTTCTTCCTTTCCTTCGTCCGTTGCCTATTATTCCTTTTATGATTCCTTCTCATGTTCCGGGTTTTGCTTTTACTCACCATTTACAGTTTTCTTCTTCTTTTATTATCCTTCATTCTCATCTTATTCAACAACTTTTTTTCTCTCCTTTCCTTTCTATTAACTCTCATTCACAATCTTCCATTTTTTTCTTCATCTTTCTTTAATTCGAAATCCTTCTCTAAATCATTTTTTTTTTCTTTTTCTGTTTTCTTGCTTTTCGTTTTATGATAATGGAAGTCAATGAAAAAAAAAAAAATATCGAAATACTTTCGAAACAAACTCATATTATAAACTATTTAAAAGAAGTAAATTAATAATTAGGAATATGGTTCTTAGCTTTTACGCTAGTATTAAGAAAATTACATTCTTACCTTTTTCCCAGATCCCAAAAACGTAAGAAGCTGCTACCATCAGTCAAGATGCTATGAACTACAACTGACAATAAAAGAAATAAATACAACAAATTTAAAATTTGGGCTTATTTATTAAGAAATTTTGTATAGAGTTTTAACCTTAAACAATATAATAAATTATTATTATAAATGGATATGTGTGGAATTTCCCACGTATTAAACGAATAACAGTATTTTCTACATAACAGTAATATGAAGAGTGTATTTCCAAAGTGACTTAAATCCATTTTAAAAAAAAATCGAGGTAATACAGTTATCGCATTCTCATATGTCACTTTTATCATACTAACAACATTTTGTTTCCAAAATGGTTCAAATCCCGTCTACAAGCATAATAGAAAAGTGTGTTTATTTTCAAAGTGACGTTATTGCTTCGCTCTTTTACTTCCAATCCGACTTATTTCCGCCTGGCCAATAGGATCGCTGCTTGATGTCACGTGAACTGCGTCACAGCAGTGGCAGCTTTAGTTGTTTGAGCGCGTGGTGTATGTAGCATGCGGTGTTTTGAGAGCTAATTATTGTGAATTATGGTATCTTTTGATGAAGTTATAACACAACAAGATTGTTTGTTAAAAAAAATATATTTATAAAATAAATTTGTATTGTGATGGATGTGGTGCTCAAAACAAGAACTATATAGTATTGGGTATGCTTAGCAAACTTGCAGATCAGTATGGTGAAACTTTTGAAATAACTTATCCTGTACGTACGTGGTCACAGTTATTTACCTGTCGAAAGAGCTTTCGGTAGGGTTGAAAAAATGCTCAGGAAAATAGAAATAGTCCCTTTGCCAGAAGATTATAATTTGATTTTCAAGAATATAGGTCAGATTTATGTGCTGGGTACTGACTGGTCTTTTTGATTGGAAAGATATTGTGAAGTCCCACATTAAGTCACAGATGGGTTTCAAAATCACAGATATGAAAGTACTCATTATCGATCGAAATGAAATTCAATGTAGGCAGATGTCTTCTAGTTCTGTAGGCATGTGTAAACACAGCCTACTGAAAAGAGAGAAAAAGTGGTCTTTCATGAATGTGCGAGAGTTGTCATTAGGAAACAAACTGAAACCAGAAAAAATAAGTGATGTGCAAAAACTCCTTTCCAAACTAGGCATAGAACCAGATCATCTCGCTATGCCTTTTTATGAGAAGATATTCCGTTTTGAAGGTGCTAATGAAAGCTTGGAATCAGATTATTGTTCCTTTGATGTTTCACACTTGTATTGCAATATTGTATCTTGTAGAGTAAACAGAAATATGAAAAATTTTAATCCTGCACTGTTTATCACTAAATAAGGGACATTTTGACACATTTAAAAATAATAATAGTTCTCTATTTTAGTCTTGTATACTTAAAATAATAAACTCTTCTTATAATAATTATTTTAAAACATTATTTTCAACATGTTATAATTAGAAAAAGTACTAAAGAACATTATTTTAGTATCAAAGTGTCTTAATTCCACAAGACATGAACCCAGTTCCTCCACTTACAAACATCAAGGATTTTTGTGATACAGTTTCCACCATTCACAGGTAGATCATAAACTCAGGTGCTTAATTTCGCACATGCTTATTAAATTTTAAGGGCTTGATTTAAGAAAGCTGTTTTCTGCAGTTCCTTATTTTTTGGATATAAGTCACTTTGGAAATACACTCTTCACTCATAAAATTGACCGATACATTCCAAAATCTAAGGAGATCTGGATAATAATACTAAACTTTGAAGTTTCATTAGATTGATTAATTATTCTTCTAGTTTTCACGCTCACAAAATTCTCAATAACAGACATCCTCATACACATATCCACAAGCACATCTAAATGCATATCTCCTAACAGTCGAAACCAGTGTAAATTTAGTTCTAGGGAGAAAAGACGTGAACTTCCATTAAAATCGGGACTGGATTTTAATGTCCTGTAGCATGTATAATTTTAGTAACTTTAAATAATAGATTACAAAAAAGCTATTTAGAGTACATAGCGCTTGCATGATTAGTTTCATTTCCATTACTATCGTACGGACAGAGTAAATAACAAAAAAATCCATTTATAGTTTTGTACTGTACAGTACTGAATAATTACAATGATATATGTTATGGAGTAAACAAATAAATACATGTTTGCATTTGAATGATACGTCAACCCACTCTCGGTGGAATCTTAGTCGAATAAAGCTTTTACGTTGTTAGATTATTTGCTGAACATGGACATATTATCTTTCAATAAAGTTATATGCAAAGGTTCTCAAAGCTTGCAATTTTACTTTCATCAAGTTTTGAAGGCGAATCACAGTGGAATACCCATTCCTTCAACATACCCCCAACGAAGACATCAAACGGTGTGAGATCAGAAGAATGTGAAGGATGCGGGAATTCTGTGAACCTCGAAATGAGCCTTCTGGGGAAGTGTTGCGATAAATAGGCTCTAGAACCATGTGATGTGTGCCCGTTCTGTTGGAATGCATGTGCACGAATGGAATGTTTTTTGCACGACACATCCTATGCAAATCCTGGATGAACGGAACATTCTCGATGTAGCATTAGTTATTCAAGGTCACTACTGTCACCATTTTTTTTTCATTTTTACGCCACGACCGGAATCCGCACACCATGCCATGACTTTTCGCGATGAAGAGGTTTCTCTTGGACGAATTCTTGTCTCTAGATAAACCAAGAATCTGTTGGTTCTTCTGTTTACATGACCGCTTAGATGGAAATGCGTCCGAGAAATAGATTTTATGGAGGAAGAACGGATCTTCATAGACACTGTCCAGCACAGTCTTCCACCGTACAGTATCCGCTGCCATTAAACACTGACTCACCTGAGTTACATACGAAATGGCACCCAGTACCTTAAGAATTCTCTGCAGTGACCGCCTCAGTAACCCAAGTTTTATCGCCTTTCGGCGATGACTACTTTTTGAGACTGTACCTTTGCTCTCTTATACGCCCGTGATTCTCATTAGTGTTCACAGTTCGTGGCCTCCCCGAATGCGCTTTGCGGCAGAACACTCCCGGTATGTCGGAACCTTTCGATTAAGGCAATAACCACACTATTTGCTTGGGGCAAGCCTACGGAAATCATGAACCGCTCATAACAATGTCTTAGGGTTTGGACAAGTTGCCCTACCAACTCCGAATGAACTAAAATAATTTTGAATAATGAATGTGTTTTCTTCCAATGTTAAACGGTTAAATGTTGCGGTGTAGACTCTATTAATATACGTACATGTTCTTCTGTTAATGTATAAACAGTCGGACAGCGTATCTGTACGGCATGTACTGTCGAAATTCAATACTGTCTTTACTGCGCCATCCTGGATATTTCTCCTATACGAATTCTTTTTCATGATTACCTGAATGATCATTTTTTATTATCGTCCTTAACTCGTCTAATCTAATTCGGTAAACGAAGTTTTAGCTAATACACGTTTTGTAAAATTTCTCTCTCTCATATTTCATGATACATTTCCAAAGTAAAAGCTACGAACCAAAGACTTTTGAATAGAAGTTGGATTATCAACAGTTTACAATGCGTATTGAACTCGAGGCTTTTAAAACAATCTGAGTTTTGTTTTGCAAACCGCAGAGCATCGAAGAGATATTACTCTCTTCGGGAAATAATGGGAATAACGAAATCTAATATTATGAAATACTTTTATTGACTGAGCATGGGCAGTCTCACTTGAATATTTTTATTCTCTGTCTGCCCATTTGTAAGCGTATCACGCTAAAACGGCTACACGGATTTCAATAAAATCTCGTAGATTGCATATTTATGATCTAAGCATTTATGGTCTAAACATGGTCTAAGCTTTTATGATCTAAATATGGTCTAAAACGTAGACATATGGGCCTTGGCTAAACCCCTCCACATAATCCTCAAAGTATATCCGCGCTTTAGGCTCAATCCCCACTATGTGAAGGACATCTGACCGCATATATAGTTTATTTATTCTTCCGCCTAACGCCGGATACAAATTTATCAGTAAATAATAACCAATATGCGTGGAAATATTCGCAATTTCTTGGAAGGCTCCTAACACAGTAAAACGCCGATTATCAGGGCCTAAATTTTCAACGGGACGGATTAACCTCTGCAGCACAGACAACTTCATTTTTTTAAATTCTCCTTACGTGTGGATCGTAAGATAACAGAAGTCATTTTGGA
>JAFIDM010000003.1:24286793-24297476 GCA_023159025.1 Thereuonema tuberculata | reverse complement strand
AATGAAGGTATGTCCTCCCCAGGTTTCCATCGTTTTTTTTTTTTTGGTTGAACAAAGGTTTTCATTGTTTTTTTTTTGGTTGAACAGATAGGTTTCCATAGGGTGTCTTAAAATTACTTAACCTTACATTAATCTTGGGCCCCCCAAAAAAATATATTCTATATTCGCCACTGATCCTAATCATGCTGTTATGTTTTATATATGAAAATACTCTATCATGAATTGCTTAATGTTTAAAAGTATTCATGCTATAATGTTTAATGTATAGAAGTAATCAATGCTTAAATGTTTAATGTATAACAGTAAACATGTTATAATATTTAATATATAAATGTATTCATGTTACCACGTGTACTATATAAAAGTATTAATGTTACAATGTGTACTGTATAAAAATATGATGAAATGTTTAATGTATAACAGTATTCATGCTATAATGTTTAATGTACAAAAGTAAATATGTTATAATATTTAATGTATAAAATATTCATTCTGTAAAATTTACTGTATAAAAAAAGTATTCATGTTACAACGCGTACTGTATAAAAATATGATGAAATGTTTAACGTTATAAAAGTATTCATGCTACAATGTTTAATGTACTAAAGTACTCTACGCTTAAATGTTTAATGTATGAAAGTTATTATGCCACAATTCTTAATGCATAAATGTAATCTATGCTAAAATGTGTAATTTAGAAAAATAATTGGGCTCTAATTGCAATGTTTAAAAGTAATTGGGATTTGAAGATGTAATATTGAATTGAAGAGTAAATAAATAGACAAATCCACTTTTTCTTATTTTTCTGCTTTGTTGTGATGAAGACGACGCTCTGAAGACTTATTTTCACAAAAAGAAAACAAACAACTTTCTTATTATTTCTGAGTTTCTATCAAGTTCTTCTATAAATCAAGGAATGTAATCTATTAATAGAATGACATCTAACTAACAATATGAATTTCTAAAAGTGATAAATAAAGACATTCTAAAGTTAAAGAAACGATGCTAATAAGAATGTGAGAAATTAATTCAAAGACCGTTAAATAAAGAAAGAATATGAGGAAAATGAAAAATTCTCAATTTCCATTGTTGCTTTGTCTGTATTTCCTGACAAACTATTGTTAAGTAAGCATAGCAATTAAGACAAAAGAAAAAAAATGTCTCAAAAGTGGTTCCTTATTTTAACATAAATTTGATTACCATCATCACCTCTTAAACTACATTCGATTGAGTTGTTTTCTATGGTCTATTATAAGTCCTGAATATTTTTAAGAACAATCAGAATCTATAGACGTATAGAGGTTTTTGCTAGACATGTACATCAATCAAATGAGTTTTGGAGAAAAAGACAAATTCAAACTAATTTTCTTTTGGGTTCAACTCTTTTCAAAACGTTAGTAAAAAGTAAATAAAGATATGTCAACGTTTATTAAGATGAAGATTGTTATGGACTGCAGAGACATCGTAATAAATTTGAACTAAGAGCGCCGTAGCTTCAACTGCAAACTTTTCCTTTAGAAGATTTTTTTTTTCCTAACTCAATAATCAAGAATTATTTGTGAAACGTAAAAAGTCCATAACACTTATCACACCTTAGAATTACTTACAATATAAAGTTGCTGAAATGTATGGAGACCGTTGATGTATTTGCTAAGAATTAAGCAAGAAACATTTGCTTTGTAGAATAGATTGCCAGGGTAGCATATTCATTTCGTTCGATTCTACTCAGAAAGAACTGTTATTATTACGTGAATGCAATACAGCAAAAGAACAATGAGAAAGCCCCAAATGACATTTTTGCAAATATCAACTTAATGTTTATTAAGACATTATTATCATTACTATGCTATTGTTGTTGTTATCATTAATACGACGACTTCAGAGAACATAAATCCTTTATTATCTAAAAGATTGTGTTTAAATTGCTTTAATTCAGAAAAGCATATTACATGATAATTTTTCTTCTTGCTGTTTCATTTTGCAGTGCATTTTGGAAATTTACATATTCCTTTTTAAATATAGCAATTCTCTATAAAGTAATTCATCTTGAGAAGTGTTGAGGACTTCGGTTCTTACACTTTATGATGTTATTAACCATTTAAATAAGTGAAGTTTTGATGTATACTTCTTGTGCTGTCTATTGCAAGTTGATTGGCCTGTATCTTTTATTTTTTTGATTACCGTGCTTTTTAAATGAAACCAAAAAAGAAGTTAATGGACATAAATCCAATGATCTGAAAGAACATAGTCATTTTAATATTTATTACCAGGTAAGACAGATTCTGTGTAATCCATCATAGTATAATAAACAGTAAGTAACTGCCTACAAATTGTTACAGCTTTGAAATATAATGCTTATTTTTGATCGTAACATGAAGACGTTCGAAAGAACATAAAGCCTACTTTTCTTAAAAATGTTATTTCTTAAAATTTCTTATTAATTTTCATTTTTTTTTTATTTTTATAAAGTCGTTAAAAGTGATAAAAGTCTTACGTTTATTTTTAAATTATAATAACTGTTGAATACAAACAGTATAAATTGTCCATTTTCTGAAAAAAATTCATTAAAATCCTTAAGATTATGTAAATCGGATTAATATTAATCGTTATCAAACTAGACGCAAATGGATTAGCTAAAAAGATTGCTTCCAATAGTTTGGGATAATGAAATACTGATAAAAATTGATGTAAAGTCGGTGTTGAGATTCCAATGGGAATTTTTGTCATATTGTCGTTTGAAAATATTTCCAATGCAAAAGTTAGATCTTAAATATGCCTATCAAGTTTCATGAAGATCCATCCAGAGCTTCAAGTTATTAGGGAAGAATATAAGAACACA
This sequence comes from Thereuonema tuberculata, assembly GCA_023159025.1. Taxonomy (NCBI): domain Eukaryota; kingdom Metazoa; phylum Arthropoda; class Chilopoda; order Scutigeromorpha; family Scutigeridae; genus Thereuonema; species Thereuonema tuberculata. Next base: position 24,294,637 of record JAFIDM010000003.1, on the reverse strand, counting down.
CACAGAAACACTGACTGCTGATCTTATGAGCCTCACTCTCCAAGGAAAATAGATTAAAAATTACTATAAAAGGAAAACGATCAACAAATTGAATTGTAAAACTACTTTACAACTGTAACATTAAATTATAATATTGAGAACTTGAATAATAAAAATTATTGAATTTCAGATGAAATGAAAGACGATGAAGTGCCCTTGAGATAGTTACGCGTAGTTACCATGAATTTATTTTTAAAATTAGAAATCATTAAATCCTTCTCGCAGTTTTATTTCTCGTCAAGGATTTGGAAAAGATTTCAACTTTAAAAGCTAACCATCTTTAATTCTTAAATATATATATCAAGTTTCTAGAAGATTCATCCGGAGCTTCAAAAATTAGTTGGAACACGTTCCTACGAAATTAGGCTAAAATTTAAGTAAAGAATTTGTTACTACTTTGAGATGGAACACAAGAATCCAATGTTTTCAAAGGGATAAAAATAAAAACAAAGACTTTAAAAACTTTTGAATTTTGATAATCACGAAATTTGAAAATGAATGTATAAAGGAATAAAGATAAAGAAATTATGTTTATAAATAAACTGTTTAAACAAAAAAAAAAACAGCTTTCAAGCTACTCAATTTCGACAATCAGAAAATTTGAAAATTAAAAGAAAGGAATAAAGAAAATGATCTAGCTCACAGAAGATATATTTATAAATAACGTTTTACCATATAAACAAAGGGTTCAGGCAACTTACGAATTTCGACAATCCCGAAATTTAAAAATTAATATAAGAAGGAATAAATTAAATGCTCAAGCTCACAGAAGTTATGTTTATAAATAAATTTAGACAATTACAAAATTTGAAAATTAATGTAGAAAAGAATAAAGTAAATGAGTAAGCTCACAGAAGGTATATTTATAAATAAATTATTTATATATATATAAAAATCATAACCTTAATCTTTGAATATTTCCTTCAATTGAATTTTTAATGAATTAACTGGTTTTAGTTTTACTGAATTGAAGAAGTTAATAACAATAATTAAAAAGCTTTCTATATTCGATATAAATATTATTTTCATACAGTGGCTGAAAGCGAGTTGGCCTAAACCCACTTTTAATATCATCAATCAGTAAATCAATCGATTGTTTTCAGAATTCTCAATCTTCTTAAGATATTGTTTCTTTTTTTGGAATTATTTTTTCCCCAAATTGTTTCATTCTTGTCAGTGGATACGAATTGTACTTGAAGATTATACCTTTTTCTATTTGGATGTCATGTGACTCCGTTTTGCAGAAATGAAAAAGGCAGAAAATTTCTTGCTAAGCAACTGGATCCATTGCAGTTTCAGGATCAATTTCCTGATTCAATCTATCGGAAAATTGCAGCAAACTTAGCACTCAAAACTTTTTCAGAGAAAGAAAGGGGAAAGGAAAGAGACCCAAAAGAAAGGAGAGCAGGACAACAGGGTCCTTATTGTGAGAAATCTGACCCCAATCGTTGCACCCATTTAAGATTGGTTTAGGAGAGAAATCCTAACACACGAGTCTAATAGTTCTTCATTTTGAGTCTCCACTTCTGAATGTAATCGTGTGTGTATGTGGATGTGTGCGTGCCTGAGAACTCGCACTAATTCATTCGCACTGTATTGCAGTAAATATATAGAAATACATGTATCGCATTTCCACAACTGACATCATATCTATCTGTTTTATATATATATATATCGAGGGTCTCAAGCCAAAAGGTTCTATGTGCGTTTTGTCATTTTCTTGCCCGTAGAACTTTCAGGCACCGAGAAAGCTCAAAGAAGTAAAAGAACTAAAAATTGAACCTTTTGGAATAATCAGCTGATAGGCTAAACTAGTTTTTCAAACAAAATCTTCTGGCACACGTTAGATGTCGCCAAAATAAACCGATTAGCACACAGAACTAAAATTTATCAAAAGTGCACATAGAACCTTTTGGCTTGAGACCCTCGATATATAATGGCCAAACTCGAATGATGCATATTTTCGAGTTTAGCGATGCAAAGATTTCAATTAATCATTTGCAATTTAGTAATTTAGAGCGTCAAGAATATAAGAATAAAATTAACTTCCATTGTGAACATAGCATTTGATATTCAAGACGAAAGTAAAAGATTTATATTAGAATCCTGTCTGATAAATAGTTGTTATTGTTTTAATAGAGATAAATCCCTAAAGGTAAGTGGTATATCGCTAGGGATTTTTAGAAAATCATTAATGGAAAATAAAAGAATAAAAGAAATTGTGAAATTAAAGTAAAGAAATTATAATGAAAGAAATTATGATATAAAGAAATTATAGTATAATGAAATTGTAGTATAATGAAATTATCTTTCCGATTTCAATTTATTGTACATGTTATTTCGTTTTTATTGTTGTCATTAACAAAGGTTTGATGTTATTATTATTATTTAACTTTATTTGTTTTTTAACAAAGGTTTGAGTTTAGTTTACACGGTTTTGATGTTTTTCAGTTGTTGAATATTTTATTTTGTTAAATTTAGAATCTTCTTTTCATTTGTATTTGTATTTATAAACCATGAGTAAGTCCATAATGTTAAATTAGGACGAAATATCGGGTAGGAGTTTTTGAAGTTAAGTAAAGTATTATTTCTTGTGTTATTTGAAGATTTATGATACAGGAGTATTTGAACTTACTTTACTAATTTATATTCTGATATTTCAAGGATTTTAAATTATTAAATGAGATTTAGATTAATACAGTCAAACTGAAACGTCTACAAGCTCAGTTTAACGATTAGGATGTCTTAGTGGTGTAGAGACGGGAGAAAGGTCTCATTTTTTTCCAATCTCGATATTAATTCCATATTAGGGATCTCTAGTAAATTCGAATATAACATTGCTTTGTACCTATCACTAGAGTTTTGAGCCAACTGGGAAAGTTTTGAAGTAATCTCACAATTTTAAGTTCTTTCTCATCCACATCAGGACATCTGTTTTTGTAACCCGTACGAAGAACGGGTATTTCAGCGAATAATAGTAATAGAAGATGGACAGAGTTCGCCGACTCGGCTTGAATATAAGAGCAGTTTAATAATAATAATAATAAAAAGTAGATCTTTTCCTTTTTTGTTTTTTTTTTATAAATAAATGATAGATAGATAGATAGATAGATAGATAGATAGATAGATAGATAGATAGATAGATAGATAGATAGATAGAGCAAAGCCAAGAAGAAATTAAATAAACAATCATTTTTCTTTTTTTTTTTTTTTTTTTTTAATGTTTATCAGTCCCATTAGGTATGCTTATAAAACTGCATACCTGTGGTATAGGACCGAGAAGTTTAATCTATTTATCCTAAAATTAAAATTAATAGGTATTAATATAACAAATAGTTAATCAATTTAAATATAAAATATACTTGGTTCTTAATAAATAATTTTCCCATCCACAACATAAGACATTAGTTGCTGTTTTATTTGTTTAAATGTTAAAGTTTCATTTAGATTAGTATTTAGTTGATTAAAAATTTTGTACTTCACCCAATTTATTAATCTATATCCGAAGTTATTTTTAATATTTTCAATTTTAAAAATGTTGCACCAATTATATCTAGTTTTTAATTTCAATTGTTGAGAATTCCTTTCTCTACATACATCAAAGTAATTCTTGATCAAAATTTTGTATACAAATTTTTCATTTATTTTTAATATTCTATATTTTTTTCTTATTCTTAATTGTTCCTTTTTTGGTTTTGTTTAAAATTAGTGTAAACATTATTAAATATTTTCATAGTTAGTTTATTAATACCTTCCATTTGCTGTTTATTAATATAAACCCAACATTATAGTCCATAATTTAATAGTGCATCTACAAGAGACTTGTAGATTATGAGTTTTTGCTTAAATGGGAATATATTCTTAATGTGGTAAAAAAGAAATGAATATGAACTTAACTTTCCAATTACTTACTCATAATGTCTATTCCAAGAGAACTTGTTGTCTATGTATATTCCTAGGTATTTATAGGTTAAAATTGTTTCAATTTTTTTGCAACTACATGTAGTCATGAGATCATCATTTGTTTGATTGATATTTGAACATTCAATGTCGTGTAATCTAATTATTAAATTGTTGTTTTTTTGTTTTTGTTTTTGATTATTATTATCTTGGTTTTATTTCCATTTATTGTCATTATATTTGAGATTGTCCATTTATTTATATTATTTAGGTCTGTCTGCAAATTTTGATGTGCTGAGTTTGGTTTACGTCAGTAGCAATCAGAATGACATCATCAGCATAGAGAAAAATACTTGAATTTTGTATATTGTTACTTATAGAATAAGAGAGGTCCCAAGTTTGAACCTTGGGGGATCCCTCTTTTTGAATTATATAATCAACTGACATTATTTCCAATTTTAATTTTAAATTTCCTTTTTTTCAAATAATTTTCAATAATTTTATAAATATTTCCTCTTATTCCCATTTGATTGATTTTTTGAAGTAGAATTTTGTGATTAATTGAATCAAACGCCTTCCTGAAGTCAATGTATGCTATATAAATTATTTTCCCACTGTTTAAAGATTTATTTATATATTCGTTTACTTTATTCAATAGATGTATAGTACTTTTATCTTTCTGATATGCAAATTGGTTACTATTTAAAAGTTTCTTGCTGCTTATGAAGTTGTACATGTTTTTAGATATATAACTTTCAATAATCTTTGAAATATTTGAAATTAATGCAATGGGCCTGTAATTATTTAGTTCATTATGATTTCCTCCCTTATATTCTGGAATTGTGTATGATATTTTCCATGAATCAGGATATATGCATGTATAGTAAATCTTTTTAAACAATTCAACCAAAAATTCAGAAATATTTTCTTTTATTTTTTTAATATCATTCGTATTTATAAAATCAGGTCCATATGAATATTTTGTTTTTTGATTTTTTATTACTTCCATTATATCATATTTATTAGGAAATGCTAATACCATGGAGTTCAGTTCAGTTGCCGGTTTTACATCATTCGTCATTATTTTATTTCTGTTACTTTTTTTATTAGTGTTTATATTCTGAGTAAAATTTTTACTAAGTTCATTAAACAATATTTTAATATCATAATTTTCCAATAAGTTTGAGTAATCGGAAGTCTTAATTTTGTTATGTCTCCCAATTATATTTTTATTTAAAATTTTCCAAACATTTGAGTTGGCATTTGGATCATCTTTTATAATTTTCCTGAAATATTTATTCTTTTGTTTGTTAATTTGATTTTTCAACCAGTTTCTTTTTGTTTTGTATTCCTTTTCTAATTTTGTATTTGTTTTGTTTTTTTATATATTTTTTATATAAATTATTTTTTTCTTCTATATATTTTAATATTTGAGAATTCATCCATTCTTTTTTATATTTTAGATTTTGTCTCTCATTTAAAAAATTAAATAAACAATCATGGTTGGTATAATTATTAGTTGGTATATTGGAAAAGAATAAAATTGAAAATTTTTATCTACATGAAAAAAAATACCAAAGTATTTTATTATAATATTATAAAATCTATGATTTTTAATTCTTTACGCAAAGATCAAAGCATGGCGCGCATATTCAATAAAAATGCGTAGAGACACTGACTATTAGCATCCAAATCAATCGAAATTCAGGTCGAAAGGCCATTCCATCCGTCTATAACCTCGCTGAGAGGTAATGTTTGAAATACCAATAGATTACAGAAACCCTGTGCCAATTGAAAATGTCCTGTAGCACAGAACGAAACGGCGTCTGGCATCATTTTTAAAATTACAATTTTTAAATTATTTTATTCTAGTGTGTTGTTGGCCTTTTTAGTGACTGTTTTAATTCTATGAGCACAGAAGTTATAAAAGGGTTGATATAATACTACAGCTATGTAAACAACTTATCTCCATAATTCAGTTAAGAATCAAAAAGTAATTACAGTGTACTTTCAATTGAATTACATCGTTTTCCTTGACAGTAGTTTATGCTTTGAGATTAGGCCAATTTAATCCAAGGCTTCGGAGCTAATGTTTACAATTCCTCATAAACCTCATTAGAATTATTATTAAATTTGAATTAAATTGGCTGTGAATTTTTGAAGTTCTTTCTGTTCGTCTGTAATGGACTTTCTTTTATTTGTGAAGATACTGAAATGGAGACTATGTCTTGTTGATTCTAACCATAACTACAGTATTTAAGAGTCGTCACACGATGCAATATCCAAGTTCCCAGGGTTAATGAGATTGTATCACGGATGTCAGGGTGATGAGCGACCATCTAAGAGAAATTTCGTGAAGAGAAAGTGGGTAAACATGTTCGTAAATGAGACCAGCAATTGTTTGATTTATAAATTTGATATTTAAAAATTAAAAGACTACATCTACTTGTAATTTTAGGAATTGTATCTGTCTTATAGTTTTACAGGAAATTCTTTTTTTTTCTTTCAATTTTACATTTACATTTCAATTTTCGTTATAATAATAAATTATTTTTTATTATTATGTTTTGATTTTGACTTTTTCTTAATCAGGAAAAAAGTACCTAGAAATTTATATCTACATGCAAGTTTTAAGACGTCATTTGGGTGCATTATCTATCTATATATCTATCTAAATATACACAAATATGCATATATGAGTGTGTGCGTCTCTACATGTGTTATGTATTGTATATATGTGTTCAAGTTCTGTTTTTAAATTAAGCTTAAAAAGTTATTTTATACTTTCGTAAAGTTCACTTCAAATTTCTTATTTTCTAAAACTTGATTAAGTCTCTAAATTCTTACTTAACTTGTCTAAATTAAGTAAGAATAGTGTCAAGCACTCGCAAATGATAATGGCTATTAAGTGGATTAATATGACGTAATCGATAGAAATTCATGATTCGCTTTTTTGGAAGTTTTCATATCTTACAAGAGTCAGTACAGAGATCAGAAAATAGACAGCGATAAAATAGACAGTGTTTCAGGGAATTTTTTTTTATGCATGAGTTACACCGAATCCATGAAATTGCCTATTGCGTGAAATCGGCAAAAAATTGCCGAATTCTGAAAAGTGCAAGCCCGTTGCTTTATTCATGAAATGGGCAAGTTAGCTGCCGAATGCGTGCATTGGCAGGATATGGAATACTTAAATTATCATTTTTATTTTGTTTGATCACAAATTATTTTTAATGCTTTTTAATTAATTAAGTAAGTAATTTATTTACTGTCACAAAATTATTGTTTCACATATCTATTTATTCCTATTTTAAAGATTTATAAAAGTTTCACTTCGATCGGCGGAGTGAACCGAAATTTCTAGATCGTCTTTTCCAAACACGTGGTACCCTGTTTGAAATTAAATTATAGAATTTTAATTGTATAGTTCATATTATATAGAATATTGTGTTCAAACAAACAAGCGAAGCAACTAAACAACTAGTGCACTTGCGCAGTGCAGTGCGCCGGTGCACATGCGAACATAACAAATTGAAAATCGACCATTACCATACGATGATTATGCATGATGCAAATCGTGAAAATACCTTTTAATAAAATTAGTACATCATCATAATATGTAAATGTAAACGTCAAAACAAACCGTTTGTAAACGGTTGCTGTAAAAAACACAACTGGAGCGCCACTGTCTACTTTGCTCAATACATGAAAAAAGCAAGAACATTTATGCCCAATGCACGCATTCGGCAGCTAACTTGCCCATTTGATGAATAAAGCAATGGGCTTGCACTTTTCATGAATTCGGCAATTTTTTGCCGATTTCACGCAATAGGCAATTTCACGGATTCGGTGTAACACATGCACTAATTAATTAGGTTAATCATAAAATAATTGAAACAAGTGAC
>JAFIDM010000003.1:24226145-24252106 GCA_023159025.1 Thereuonema tuberculata | reverse complement strand
CTCACACACACATATACCACACATATATATATCTCACACACACATACACACGCATAACACACACACATACATACACACACAACATACACACACACAAACACACACACACTTCCTTGGTACCATGTTGGGAGTCTGCAACCCATACATGGCGCGTCCCCAGGTGGCGGATGGGGGAATGCTCGGCAGAAATGCAGGGTAGGAGGGAAATAAAATACCTCCCGCGGGCCAAACAGACTAGGGGAAGGAACCCCAAATATAAACCAAATATGGCTAGTGCGACAAATACTAACCTTACGGTGCAGGGGTTCGGATCCCCAGTACCGGCGTTCGTCGGGAGTGAGCAAGCGGGCTCCGGGACGTCGTCATCCAGCGACCGCAGTGCTTCGGTGGTGGTGAGCTTGGCCACTGATGCATCTAATACGACAAGCAACAAAAGGAGTCAAGCACTGGAAGAACTGGGGAATAAGATAGACGAACTATCACAATATGTTAAACCCAGAAATAATGTGCATCATGAGATCAAAAGACTTGTAAAAATGATTCGGTTATGCTTTGACAAAGTGGCAGACCAGGATGAAGATGGCAGTGGAAGTGTATCTGGAATGTCATCTCACCCCTTGCAAGAGAGTGAGACTCAAACGTCACCTCGCCCTTTGCGGGAGAATGAGTCTCAAACATCATTTCGCTTCTTACAGGATAATGAGATTCCAACGTCTCCTAGACTAAAGAAGCAGACGAAACCAAATACATTCCAGGAATCTGGACTTGAAGAACAATTGAAGAGGAAGATGGGTGATTTTTCACCTCGCAAGGAAAGTAAAAGTGAAAAGAGGACCAAGAATTCTGACACTCAGATCAAGAACTCTGACAAAGAAGGTGTTGAAGCAGAGATACCGAAGATCCCAGTTGGTCCACCTGAAGAATGGAAAAAGGTCAAGAAAAAGCAGAGACCTCCCAGACTTCGTTCGGACGCCATAATTGTGAAAGCAAAAGAAGGTGCTTCATACGCTGATATTTTGCGTTCATTAAAGACTGATCCAGAATTGGAAGAACTTGGATCATCCGTCACGAAAATACGGAAGAGTATTGCGGGCCATTTACTGATTCAACTTGACCCCAAGGCCAAACAAAAAGTAAGTCAGCTACGTCAAACCATACAAGGAAAGCTGCAACAGAAAGCTGATATAGATTGCAGAACACAAACTACTGTGCTTGAACTGAAAGATCTCGACGAACTAACAGTTGAGGCAGATATTGGCCTGGCTATCCGGGCTCAGATTGATGGAGCACAAGATATTGATAACTCAGTGGTAAAATCTGTGCGCAAAGCTTACGGAGGTACGCAAACGGCTGTGGTAGTTTTACCTACAGTACTGGCGAATCGAGCTCTGGAAAAGGATAGATTGAAGATTGGATGGGTGATTAGCCGCGTGAGGGAGAAGACTACGGTCCAACGCTGTTTTAAATGTTTTGGCTACGGTCATCTTGCTCGAGTTTGTAATGGTCCAGATAGGTCCAAATTGTGCCTGAAATGTGGAGGAGATGGGCATAATGCCAAGGAATGCTCTTCTGAGGAATTACGCTGTCTTTTGTGTGAGGGTAAACATCGTACTGGCAGCTATGTTTGTCCGGCTTACAAACAGGCCATAAAAGCTGTAGAAAAATCGAGGAGATGAAGTTTATTCAGCTTAATCTCAATCATTGTACGGTTGCCCAAGATATACTGCAACAGACTGTACGTGAGGAGAGGGTTGATGTCGCGATTCTCTGTGAGCAATACAGAAACATCGAGGGATCACGCGCATGGCTCTCTGATACTAGTGGACGGGCAGCAATTTGGATCTGTGGGAATCATTTCATCCAAGAAATTCCACAGACACAACAGCATGGATTTACTTGGGCAAAGGTGAGAGATATGTACATCTATAGTGTCTACGCTCCACCAAGTGCACCATTAGAAGAATTTGAGTTGTTGCTTGATCGCCCTTATATTAGAGCTCCAAGGTCGGTGGCCTGTGGTCATCGCAGGTGATTTTAATGCGTGGGCTATTGAATGGGGAAGTCGAGTAAGCAACAGAAGAGGTGAGATACTTTTGGATGTCTTCGCCTCACTGAATGTTGTTCTCCTCAATACCGGCTCAATACCAACGTTCATTAGAAATGGTAATAGTTCCATTATCGACGTGACATTTACAAGTGATTGTTTGGCCTCTCGTGTTACGTCGTGGGAAGTGTGTAGTCACTATACTCACAGCGACCATCAAGCCATAATTTTCGAGATCTCCACTTCTGTTGTGTCAAGGTTGGGATCCACACTTCCAAGAGGATGGAACGTTAGGTCCTTTGATCGTGAATCCTTCATTGCAATGATGGAGGAGGACTTGGTGCTTTCGGGATCTGCTGATAGCAAGGCGTCACGGCTTATGCGACTTGTCGCTGATGACAAGACGTGGCAGAGGAAATCGTTACCATCCAGTGTATTGGTGGAATGCTGAGATAGCGGAGCTTCGGAAGAAATGTCACCGCACAAGAAGACTAGCACAACGAGCCCATGGACGAGAAAACTATGACGAGTTGAAACAACAGCACATAGAAACCAGCCGTGCTCTCAAGAAGGCCATTAAAATTAGTAAACAGAGTGCTTGGAAGGAACTTTGTAGTGAGGTTAATAGTGACCCCTGGGGTAGACCATATAAGACAGTTATGGCTAAAATAAAAAGTAGCTCCTTATCACCTCCGACTTGCCCTGATTTGCTGCGCAGGATTGTGTCTACTCTTTTTCCACAACAACCGGGGATAGTTTTGGAAGTTCCACCTCAAGAATGTAAAGATGTGTCATCTATCTCAAAAGATGAGTTGATAAAGGCCTGCGGAAAGATTGGTGACTCAAAATCCCCTGGCCCAGACAGCGTTCCAAATATTGCTCTTAAAACCGCCATCCGGTGTAAACCTGAGATCTTTCTAGACGTCTACAATGCTTGTTTACGAGAGGGTGTGTTTCCAAATCTGTGGAAGCAGCAGTTGCTCGTACTTTTGCCTAAAGGTAACAAGCCACCTAATGATCCATCGTCCTATTGGCCAATTTGCCTGTTGGATACGGCAGATAAGGTATTGGAGAGGATTATTTACAATCGACTGGAGGCATTCAGTGAAGGAGCGCATGGTCTCTCTGAAAACCAGTACGGTTTCAGGAAATCAAGATCTACAACAGATTCTGTAAGGGTTGTTGTTGATTTGGCTCGAGAGGCCATTGAGGGCAAACGCTGGAAGGGAGGAGTAAAGCAATACTGTGCCATAATAACGTTGGATGTGAAGAATGCGTTCAATTCGGCAAACTGGAACTGCATCTTGAACACTTTGAGTTCAATGAAGGCTCCAGCGTACATCAGGAAAATAATTGCGAGTTACTTCACTGATCGTATCCTAATGTATAATACCGAAGTCGGAATGAAGACCTACAACATCACTGACGGTGTTCCACAGGGATCAGTACTTGGTCCTTTGCTTTGGAATATCATGTATGACGCAGTACTCAAGCTGCCAATGCCCGAGGGAGTGACTGTAGTGGGGTTCGCTGACGATGTTGCATTTGTTGTAATCGAGAAACACCTGGAAGTTATCACCCTAACATCGAATGTGGCTGTTGCCAGGATCCGTCAGTGGCTCTCAACGGTTGGATTACAACTAGCAGATCATAAGACAGAGGTGGTTCTTGTGACCAGCAGGAAAGCGAGGGAGATCGTTACCCTCACTGTGGGTGATCATGACATTCTGTCGCAGCCTTCTCTCAGGTATCTGGGTGTTCAGATTGATGCAAGGCTTCGGTTCGATGAACATCTTCGAATCGTGAGTGAAAAGTCTGCACGAGTGGTCAACGCCTGGGCTAGGATCATGCCGAACTTCGGAGGACCTCGGCAGAGCCGACGAAGACTCCTGTCCAGTGTGGCTATCTCTACCATGCTCTACGCGGCTCCGATCTGGTTCCTTGCCATGGAGACTAAATCATATGTATGTCAAATGACTTCGGTTCACCGGAAATGCGCTTTACGGGTCGCTTGTGCATTTCGAACAGTTTCATATGATGCCGTGTGCGTCATAGCAGGGATGCCGCCTATCGATCTCTTAGCAAGTGAGAGAAGCGGATGTACAGTGGTATTCGGGAACGTCGTGACGCTCACCGACCCAAGATCAGGATGGCCGTGAAAAGCAAGACAACGGTCAGATGGCAGAGACGATGGGATTCATCGACCAGTGGAAGATGGACTCATAATCTTATACCTAATATTGCAACGTGGATGGAAAGAAAGCATGGTGAGATGGATCACTACCTGACTCAGCTATTAAGTGGTCATGGTTGTTTTCTAGCGTACCAGAGGCGCTTTGGAATTGTCGACAGTGCGTCATGTCCGACTTGCCAGTTCTTGGACGAGGATGTGGAGCATGTCTTCTTTGTCTGCCCACGCTTCCATGAAGATAGAAATGAGCTGAAGAAATCCCTTCGACAGCGTGTGACTCCAGAGAACATCGTTGGCTTGATGACTATCTCCCAGGCTAATTGGACGGCAGTGGCTGACTATGCTGCCACTATTATACGGAAACTTCGTATGGCTGAGAAAATCAGACTTGATCAGTTGCGAAATGATATGTGAGTGGGACTTTTAGTCATTCTGCCCTATGCGATGTAGTACCTGACGGTGGTTCCGTGTAGGGTGTTTTGGAAGTCGGACGTAGGGTTTTAGTGAGTAGTAGTCTTTTAGTCTCACATTACCAATTCCTTGGTATGCGTAAATGCATTTCCCCCGTCCTTAAAAAAAAAAAAAAAAACCACACACACACACACATACACAAACATATGCTAAGATTTTGTTAAGAGAGCTCCATTACAATAAATTTTTATAAATGACTTTTACTTTTAAGAAGTAAAATGACTTAATTCTAAAATCGATGGCGAGTGTAGGCAGTTTGAATTTCATCATTTACACATACACACTTTCTTTTCTTTTTTCTTGCCTGGCTACGTGCCTGCACATTTACACTTACACAAACAAACGCATACATTGGCCACAATCAAAAAGTAGTATAAAGTTGTTTTAGAGAGAGAGAATGTAAAACTGATATATATATATATAGATATATATATATATATAAAGCAGAATATTAATTGTACTAAATGTTCGATTTTAAGGGGTCATTTTTTACAATTAATATCCTTTTTAAAAAGTTTTAAAAAGCTACAACGATCAGATGTATTAGAAAAAAAATTATTTTTTATATCACTTATTTAATTATTACTTTCCCATTATTATCGTATGGAGAAAGCAAAAATAATATGTTGTTAGTCTTTCTTTTAGGAAAATATCAACTTTATTCCGGAAAATTCTTCCTTTTACTAACGCTAAAATCTATTCCAAAGGTTTTTACAACTTTGCATTTTCGAAAAGATCAATTCAAATGAAAAGTTAGTTTCAAAATGAAAATATAAAATTTTCATTCAGTCACAATATATTATACTGATCCAAACAGCATTTTTGATTCATGTCAGCTTAAAACTACAGACATAAAAAAAAACTGCTCAATACGAAGTAAAGGTAATTATGTCTTGCTTGAGTCTTAAAGTAACACTATTTGTGCGTGTGTTTTTTTTTTAATCTTCTTTATTAAAGATCTCAAAAATTTCACAAAATCTTGAAATTTAAAATACAGTGGAACCCCGCTATTCGTACACAATCCGTTCCAGGAGGCAGTTCGAATGGCGATTTGTACGAATGGCGAATCATTTTTTCATTTAAAATATAATGTAAATTGGATTAATCCGTTCCAGAACCCAGAGATGATTGCTTATTTAAACCTTTGTAATAATACTTTAAGCGTAAAATAGATGAAAACTATGAAAACAATAAATATATAGGCCTCTCTTATGTCAGTATTGACGATATGGTTGATTTCGCCCTGCCATACTGAGTTGCCAGGTCAGAGACACGAGTTCCACTTTCAAACTTCGCAACGAGTTTTTTTTTCAATTCAATTGTCGTTCTCACTGCTTTTCTTTTAGGCTTAGTTGAATCAGTAATCTTTTTTGGACCCATGGCTGCACTATTTTCAATAAAAATAACAAAAAGTAACAATAAAATAGTTTCATGAAGCTTGCCTGGATGATGCGTAGCTACAGAAGCTAGCACGAGACTGAACTGAAGCGACCGCGTGGGGCGGCCAGTAACAAGGTCACGCTGTCCGAATCGCGAGCAAGCGTACGAATGGCGAATTCAATTTTACTTGAAAAAGTTGGACGAATAACGAGTTGTACGAATAGCGAGGCGGACGAATGGGGGGGTTCCACTGTAGTGACTTGGGAACCTAACATCGTGAAAACAAATATGCAATTTGCTTAAATAGAAATGAAAACCTTGTAATTTTAATTTTTAAACAAAATATTCACTTACAAATGACAGTTTCAAACTGTAATTTCAAATTTAGCACAAAATAATATTCGTTTCAAATCTTACAGAACTCTACTGATAAAAATTTATTTTAAAAAATAAAATGTAATAAAACACTAATTTACATTTATGTAAGGACGGATTTATTTGTTTTCTAAGTAGATATTTTAAAAAAATATGTAAATAACATTAAGTATTATAATTTACATCTTTTATAATTTTTGAATGCAGATATTAAATTGTATAAAGATTGAAGTCACAAATAAAATAAAGTTAATTCTGAATCGGCTGTTAGTTTTAAATTGTCAAAAATTCTGTCTATTTTTTTTGTAAAATTAAAGAAGAAGAAGTAGTAGTAGCGAATATTACAAAATAAATGCATTTTAAAATTATTAGCCTACTGTCTTAGATCTCAGTCTGTATACACTATCGGGACACTTCATTAGGTGCACCACTGCTGTGCGCACAAATGCTAAATCTCACAACAACTCTTCAAGCGGATGGGCGCAGTGTTATGGTGTGGGGGATGTTTTACTGGCACACGTTGGGTCCATTGATACTTCTTGAGGATGCTAGAGCGTACCTAGTCATCGTAGCTGACTAAGTGCAACCGTATATGTTAACAGTTTATCCTCATGCAGATGGCTACTTGCAGAAGGATAATGCGCTGGTGCCCAAAGCTCGCATCACTATGGGATGATTTGAGGAACATGACGATGACTTTTCCTTGCTGCAGTGGCCCGCTCAGTCCCCGGATCTCAGCCCGATTGAAAATTTGTGGGATGAGCTGGAACGGGCTGTTCGCTCCAGCGTGACACACCCATGTCTGCATGGTACACAATATCTCAACAACGTTTTCAGCATCTTGTGGAATCCATGCCTCGATGAATTCAAGCTATTTTGAGGGCTAAAGGCCCTCAAAATAGGGCCCAACACGTTACTAGGTAGATATATCTAATAAGTGTATATGTCCCTGCCTAATAACTTTTGAACCACTGCATAGATCTTTAAACGTGACATAAATATGTAAGTAAAAAAAGTAAAATATGTACGAGTAAGTAAAATTTTATATTTCAATTTTTTTCTGTGTGATTAACGTAAGAAGGCGACAAAATTCCTGTGCACGTGCGCTTACGTGGGCTTTATATACAGGGTGATTAAAAATGTTTTGAACGATTTCAAAACTGTCCTGTTCAATCGCAATTGTAGTTATGATGCGATGAATGGTACAATTGGATAGAGCACATGTTCAAGTTTGTTTTATATGCATTGCTTATAAATGTTCGATATGGCCACCATTGTTAACACGACCTGTCCAAATGGTACTGAAAGTCTTCCGAAACGCGACGTAGCATTGATCCGTCTATTGTTGTAATGGCAGTGGAAATGCGCATTTTTACGTCGCTGAGATCCCGTGGTAAGGGTTGTACAAGCACCTTGTCTTTAACGTATCCCCATAAGAAATAATCACAGGGAGTAAGATCTGGAAAACGGGGAGGCCACGTCAACAGCTGTTGATCATTTGTACCTGCACGGCCGATCCACCGTTTTAGCAACCGTTCATTCAGATGATCTCATACGGCTGAGTGGAAATGGGGCGGTGCCCCATCTTGCTGCAGAATGAAGTCATCCGTGTCGTATTCCAACTGTGGTAACAACCATTCCGTTAACATGTCAAAGTAGTTGGAGCCTATCACAGTGTTCTCTGCGAAGAAGAATGGGCCGTAGACTGTGTTCACTGACATGGCACAGAAAACATTCACTTTCGAGGAATCCATGTAAGCGTGGGGGGGTCCCTAAATTCAGTCATTAGGCCGATTCCTTCTTCCGCTGACATGAAAGGTGGCCTCGTCACTGAAAATGATGGTTCTCAACTTCACACAGCTGTAACATCGCCTGACAGAATGCCTCGTGAAGACAGCGGTCGTTCGGTGTCAAATGCTGCAGCCTCTGCAGGCGATATAGACGCATGTGTAGCAGTTTCCGCAGCACGTGCCACACAGTCGGCTATGGGATGTCCAGTTCTGCACTTCCTCTGCGCCGTTGATCTGTTAGGGCTACGACGGTACGTTTCCTGAATGCGATACACGTTCTCCTCAGGGACTGTCGGTCGGCCATTCGACTTGCCCTTACAAATGCACCCGCTTCGCTTAAATTGATCGTACCAGTTACGAATGGAATTTTTGGCAGGTGGGTCATTCTGAAATTTTGTGGGAAAACTACACTGCACCACCGTCACCAACCTGGTTGCGTGATATTCGAGCATACAGTAAGCCTTTTTCGCACCTATGAACACCATTTTGTCAACACCACCACTTGGCGAGCTGTAGCGGCAGTCGTTTGATATACGGCGCAACAGCCAACGACCCACTGCTGTAGTATTAGCCAGGACTGCGTAATTCGGGTTTCCAGTTGCCTTGTATCTAATAGGTCGTATTTCACAGTTCTGAGATATACAAAACAAATTTGAACATGTACTCCATCCATCTCTACCATTCCTCGCATCATAACTGCAATAGCGATTGTCATGAAAGTTTTGAAATCGTTCAAAACATTTGTAATCACCCTGTACAATTAAAATTAAATCCTCTTTAAGCAACTTAGGTATACAACTGAAAGATGTAACTCACTTTTTTTGTAAATAGAAAATTTCTTGTATTTGTATTTGATGGATGTTATAATTTAAAAGTTAAAGTAAATTTATCATTTTTGTTTTTCACAAAAAAAAACCAGTGAAAATAAAAATAAAAAAATTAAAGGATAACATTTTAAGGAAACTTTGTGCTAAGTTTTTTCGGGAACTTCTTGTTTTCCTTGAGTAATTGTTTAATTGTCAATGCGGGAAGTAAGAACTGATTGCTTTACTAAGATCCTAATCCAATTGCAACGTTCCAATCAATATTTTTTTTTCTTTTTAGTCATTTCCGGAAACTGTCAAAGTAGACACTCAGAGGAAAAAAGAGCCTTGTTCCTGGAAATCACAATACAACTAATGGATTCCAACAGAAAATACGTTAGTTAATTCAAAGGGGTGTTGGGTTAACAAGGGTGGTTACAGACAAGACACAAGAAAAGATAATTGGATGTTAGAAATTAGATTGAAAAGTGAGAGGAATTTTGGCAAAATTCCGATAGAATTATTCAATGGGTTTTCATGGTTATGATTTATATATATTTTTTTAGCATTTTTTTTAAGAAAAAATAAGTGTATTTGGATTGTCTTTAAAGAAATATCTTATTAACATTCTTTTAGAAATTTTGTAAAACTTGATTAAGTTTAAGTGTAAAATGTTTTTTACCCTAGATTTGGAGAATTTCTTTTCGTTTTTTCTTTCATTTTGTTATTGTTAGATTTGCAAGATTAAACGCATTACAATCTTGTTACTATTTTATACATCGTCTTTCCTTTGACTCTGCAAATGAAGAATTTGTCTTTGTTAATTAAGTAATTTCTTATTTATGAGATATTATAAATAAATATTAACAAAGACTAAATGGAAAAGAAAACTCTGACCTCAATTTGACGTCAGTGAAACCCACTCAAATGGCTTGGCTTCTCTAAATGAAAAACATCCACCTACGCCATTCATGAAGTGCTCTTTTTGGCTCGTCGTTCCCAAGGGAATTTTTATCTCGAGAACAATTCAAATAATAGTCGTTAACACGAATGTCACTAAATTAATAGATGTTTACATTTAAAACATAGATTTCATTTTAAAACTATGAAATACTATTCCGTAATTCGTTAATATTTTGTTACTTATCCTCATAAGCATTAAATATTTATTTCAGTTTGCTTCAATTTTCACTTTTTACTTAATTTCCAAAACTTAAGTGGCGCGTAAAAAGCGAGAATAAATAGAGTAGTTTAGAACGGTGTTTTTTTTTTTTTTTCAATCTTTTTTGTTCTCGTATCCAAGTTTGTTCTGTGTAGCCAAGCTTTTTTTTTTTTCTCGGTAACCAAATGGTAAGGTGAGTAATAAAATGCGTGTTGGAGGGAGGCGAGTTCAATTCTCGACCTCAGCAGATGTCAGGGATTTTTCAATCCTAAATTCTCCTTGCGTCCACCCAATCCCCTGTAGAATGGGTACCGGCTTTCTTTCTTGGAGATACAGGCGGGCAAGCGTTGGGCTGACCACCCGACCTATCTCAGTCGCGGGTCAGTGACACATTGGGAGCCTCCAGCGCCCCCTACCTATCTACCTAACCTCAGATATAATTTATCTTTAACTATGAATGCCCAAAATTTTCGGTGCAGAATTAAAATCAATTTGCCTATACATAAATAACTCCACCATTGCCGGGTCCTAAGTCCGGCAATGAGAAAGGAGGAAGGTTGGGCGATGGGCTAGCAACCCATCCCTATAAAACATTTTACCGCTAGAGCAACGACAAGAGTATACATAAATACAATTCTAGGGCGTCGGATAGGAATCTAAAATAAATTAAATCCATATAATATATTTAAAGTTTAATTTTAAAAGTTCATTTTAATTTTATATATATTTTAAAAGTTCAGACCCATTGTTTACAAGTGACACCTCAAAACAGCTGTTTCATCAGTTTGCCTATCATCAGTTCAGAGTAGTCAGAAGTAAACAACCAGGAGGTTAATATAAGCAGAAAAGGTTAATATAAGGTTAAGCAGGAGGTTAATGTAAGCAGTTAATATATAAGTAGAAAAAAATATGGAACCATCAAATCTAAACTAAAAACAAGAAATACACAATAAACATAAAATAAAGAAATTCGTGTGCCAGTTTCCACTAGCCTCAATGAATTTTCTATGCACATTAATTAATCAAAAAAAGCACCTAGACTTGGAGGTTCAATATTTTTTTTTTACTTCAATTTATATTAACTCGAATTTATATTAAAGCCTGGTTGTTTGCTTTTGACTACTCTCAAAAGGATAATCAGCAATTTACCATGATTTAGTTGTTTTGAGATATCACTTGTAAACAATGGGTGTTTACCTTTAATGTGTTCATACATTTTAGGCTGTTTTTATTCATTTATTGCACATAGAAAATTCATTGAGGCTAATGAAGATTGGCACATGAATTTCTGTATTTTATTTTTTTTGTGTATTTCTTTTATTTTATTTTTTATTTTATTTTTATTTTAGACTTGGAGGCTCCATATTTTTCCCTACTTCAGTTTAATATTTTTTCTTAATGGTTAAACAATAAGTATTAATTTTAAAAAAATACACATAAGAAAACCATCACGATTTTTAGATGAAACTCAAAACCCTTATTATTTTTTTCTGAATCTGAAATTCGGCTGAAACATTTTGATTACAACGACGAAACATTTTGATTACAACGCAGTTACGAACAAACGTACGATTTGAACAAATTTTGTCTTTCATTCTTTTTGATCAATTGTACAAAAAGGTTTTCCCTGAGCTTGCAACATAGATATTAGGAGAAACATGGACATCTGTGCTGCCGTGAATTTGAATTTAGTGAAAACACATGAAGATAGGCATTTACAAAATCAACCTTTCAATAGTCTACTGCAAAAAAAAAAATTGAATAAAAATAACTGTTAAAAACCTTAAAAATGATCGCCACTTTGTTTACGATTTAAAACTCAATTGAGAAAGATTAAGTTTTTTTGTAACACTGATATTACTGTGTTAAGCATTCACTAACATAAATGACTCATTATGTTTAATGCCTTTCATATTATAGTTGGTCGTCATTTAGTCGTATTTGGATAACACGAACTTTTTGGACATAAAAACAAGTTCGATTGTTTTAAAAAAAAAAGGTTCTTTGAATAGAGCAGTCGCAACCTATATTTCTTCATTTTACAGCAATTATTACAGTACATTTGGAACACGATTAAATCAATCCCTTAAAAAGTTATTCAACATTATAGTTTATTTTATTTTATATTAAGTTCAGCAAATCTGTATTTTTCTCATAAGTCATGTTGAATCAGTTCTGTAATTTGTTTTGAAGTTCAAATATCTGTACCGTTTATTTCAATGTCAGTTGGATATCAAGCAACGATCAGTATCGTTAATATTAGTGAATGTTTTGGAAAATGGAAACAGGGGTTGTTTCTGGATGTACAAGTAGGAAAAAAAGTAGTCCTCCACATTCAACTTCTTTCAATTGGAATGTATATCTCTAGTATCTTCAGAAGTCAAGTAGTACACTACTTTTTTTCCAGTAATCTAATACTGGTTCATAATTTATTACGTATGTAAGTATGTGTGGGAGGGATGAGGAAACACATGTTAATTTTGCTGAAAATGTTTGAAAATATTAATAAAATGAAAATGGGCTTCTCTGCCCCCCCCCCCCAATGTATAGCGATAAGATATATACGTCAGGAAAGATCGCCTTAATTAGAACATATTTTATTATTACGACTTGTCTCAATTATTAGTCCGTTCGGAGTTATATAATTCTAGATATTACTTATGTTATGTTATATGGTGAGTGGGGAAAGGTTGTAGGGAAGCCGAGCACCGCGACCGTTGATATGACTTATCTACGTAGTTGACAACTTAATTCCCGGATGTATTAATTAATTATCATTTAATAATTATTTCAGTAACAGTAAATATTATTTTCATTTCTTATATATAAATAATTATTATTTACTTGAAATAAATAATATTTATTAATAATTACGTATATTAAAAGTTAATTAAATAATACATTCGAGAATTATATAACTCCGAACGGACTAATAATTGAGACGAGTCGTAATAATAAAATATGTTCTGTTTAAGGAGATCTTTCTATAGTTATATATCTTATCACTATACAGGGCGGGGCAACTTCCCGTAGAGTTTTGCTCATTGTCCTTTGGTGAACTTACGATACCATTTTTACAGCATTAAAGATTCGCAGATAGAACCCCAAAAATTTGTTTTGTTTATTTATTATTATAAATACACTTTTCTAATTGAAACTGGAATGTTCTCCTTTGGTAACTGGAATCTTAAATATTTTCTATCAAATTGTTGGTTTATTTTTTTTTCTTTTAAAACAAAAGACGAAAAATCCATTATGAAACTTTTGAAAACCCAAAACATTAAAGAAGCTTTATGACGATGGAATAAAATTTGATGGCAGGAATTTATTGCCAAATGGTATCATATTAGGGAATTTGCAATAATATTCATTCTTCTTTGAACATTAAAGGCAGGAAACTGTAAGGTTTGATAGCATCATTGAAATATTTTATTTCAATGTCGAAAACTTGAAAATTCGAACTTTTAAGTTAATAGCTTTCTTTATTACTAAGACTTGTTAAATATCTCTTTTTCTGTACATATATGATATTAACTTTTTCAATTAAATTTGTAATGATTATGGAAATCTTTAATTAAAACGTAAACATACATTTTAAATATCACAGTAAAATTGTAATTGCAAATTTTAATTGAAAAAAGAAAAAAAAAATATATCGTTTTTGAACAGAAAAAGAGATATTTAACATTTTGCAATGTTTTTATACAAACATGATGCTTTTAATATTTTTTAAAAAAACTTAGACTACTTTCCTAGAGGATTCACCAATTCAGGTTGTGTGTTCCTAAGTGTGTTTCTTTCCCTAAGAACTTCTGAGCCTCTAGATGAATCATCTTGAAACTTAGTGTGCACATTTAAGGAGAAGAGATTATCTAAGTGTAACATTTTAAATTTTAATTGCGTGGGTCCTTTTGGAGAAGGTAACCAAATTCCCCATAGAACATCATTAAAGCAGAATTAGGGATTAATATCGATGTCTTAAACAGAGATTAGTAAATCCGCATATTAATCTTCATAAAGTGCGCTAATTTAAATATGATTAACATTACAACATATTTATCGATAACAGTTTAAGCAACGTATTTTTAATTATTTATTTCGGAAAACGAAAAAATAAAATCTCTACTATTTGTATTCAGCAGCCATTAGACTTAAAAAATATTTTTTGAAAATATTTTTATTAATATTAAGAAAATATTAGACTCAGAAAAGATTTTAAGGAAATTAGATATCATGTTTTTAGGAACTTCTTCTTCTGTTAGTGCTAGAGACAAGCTTTTAAATAACTCTGGAATTTAGAACGAATTTCTTTAATTACTTTAATTTTCAAGTATTGAAAGTAATCCATAAAATAATATTAATATTACTAACACAGGAATGGGTTAGTAAGAATTTAAATCTATTTGTTTCGGATCATTTGTTATCCATTTTCAAAGATGCAATAGAGAAAGATTAGAACTAACAACTAAAAATTTACAGTATAACAGATATTACCGAGAAATTATTACAAACAATAAACTTGTAAAAGGTCGGTGATTTGTGGAATCTCATGCTTTCTGTTAATGAGAAGATTGTTAAGCTTTTTAATCATAATTACATTTTATCTTGTTATACTGTAATTTTTTAGTTGTTAATAGTTCTAATCTTTTTCTATTGTTTATTGTAATCTTTTGGAAATCCAACGATCCGAAACTTGTAGATTTGTTTTTGATATAAACTAGCAAATCTGTCAAGTAAAATCTGAAAATCCGCAAAATTTTTAGTGGCTTCCCTGCCACCCACTGATCTTGGACAATGATCTCGGAATCCAAGGTCACGTGCCCATCGTGTGTGTATGTCTGTGGTGAGAGTGTGGGGCAAGAAGCCGTCCGAAAAAGAACGGGTTTAGCCTTTTTCCTCACAACACTTGACTCATGTCGATGAAAAATGAACTGTAGACATCCTCAACAGTGTATCTAACATTTGACCCTCGTTGTTCTGGGTCTTGTGGTTTCGAAGAAGTAGTGGGCAGAAAAAAAACAATATTTTCTGTTATAAATATGGATTCTTCTTAACGCATTTACGTGTATTTTATTAACATCTTAATTATAAAAGTTAGTTGCTTAAAGTATCTCATTATAGGCCTACATGGCTGTTGAGGGCAATGGTAATTTTTTTTTTACAATATACAATAAATATTTATTTGATACAAAAGCAATGCAATAGCTTTAAAATTGGTTAAATATAAAAAGGATGTCCTTCAAAATGAACAGAAAATGAGCTCTGTCTACTGGACTGAAAATCAGTCCCCTCTTTAGAAAAGAGAAGTTAAAAAAATGGAAAGGAAAGAAGCCATGTGAGAAATCATGCAAATGCAGCGAATAAACAAAAGGAGAAAAAGGGAAGAGTAATTGGATGGTGAGGAATGAAAAGAGTTTTAAGTGATCATACGATTCATTACATTCCCGCAAAAGATCTTTTACAAAAGATAAGAATAAAAGATAGCATCGAAGGATTATTGCAGACGATTTACAAAAGCCATCCTCGTGGTTCTTATTTGGAATAAAGGCTTCGTTAAACCGTGACATTAATGAGGAACAATCCCTGAAATGGATTCCAGTTCAAAAAGAGGCTCAAAGGAAAAGAACAACGCTCTACTTGGGTCTTTCTAGAACCTTCCAATTATAAATTTAAACCAGTTTTCCTGGCACTAATTTGTAGTAACTTTTTTGTGATTGTTCTATTGATATGCATTACTTTAATTGTTCTAATATGCGATGAGAAAAACTAAGTCCAAAGATAAACTCTTAAAAAAAATATTTTCTGTAAAATATTTAGTATAAATTAATGTAGTAATATATCATGGTATTTTCACTGTCTTCCAATCTGGTCATCTTCAGAAAGATAAATCTTTATATATAAAAGGGAAATTTGTGGATATGTGTGTGTGTGTATGTCTGTTCAAAATGTTTAGCATACTTCCCAACATGCTACAAACTTGAAATTTGACATATGTGTAGGTTCTGAAAGGGGGACTGACTATATATGGTGGAAACCAGGACAATATGGTGCCAACCTGCAATACACCTGTGTTAAGCGAGAAGGTCTCAAGTGTGTGTGGAGAAGGCCACAAATGGATGGGAAGCCATATATTCTCCGATTTTGATATTAATTTGCTAGATAAATAAAGATTTTTTTTTATATATTTTTTATATATGGAAGAGTTCCGGAGCAAAGGGACAAAGTCAAAAATAAAATGAATACTCTCTGAAAAACTGTATTACTTGAACTCTTTTTTGTAGATGTATTATTTTAATAAAGTCTTCCACTTTCTTAGTAGACGAATATTCAGTTCTTGCATACACGTCGATTCCTACTGCGGAAGTAAAAAACATTTCCTTGATTTCTGAATTACGCGTTACACATTTATTTTGTATTCAAAAATAAAGAACATTTGAATTCCATTCACCCACTAACATTATTGTGTATTTTGCTTTGCAGATAGGTTTGGAGCCTTTGTAATGTTTCAGAGTGAAAAGGAAAAGAATTCTGCAGTGATTTTTCATTGCCTAGCGGATGACTCTAATAGCGGAAATCCTAGAACATGAGGGGTAAGAATCAAGGAAAAATTCCCCGATTACATCCGGACATCGAACCTGCTCATCCACCCAGCTGTATCACTTGAGCTACTGAGCCCATTTGGAATAGTAAAAAAAAAATATGAAATTGTACAGCAAACATTTACAGTAACAATAAAGTACCTTGGGCTGATGAGAGCCTAATAAACTCGAAACAGCTGTCCCAAGGACTCATCTCGACTCAAAACGCATTCCATTATCATTTATAATGAATTGGTTTCTTTTGTTCACCCATTAGAGGGTTTTTCTTATTATTTTTATTTTTTTATTTATTTTTTTTCTTTCTTTGTGGTCAAATTTCTTTTGTAGTGAGCGTTTAGTTGCCCAAGGATTTGATTTCCACAATATGTTGTTTTTTTATTTTGTTGTCTTAGTTCTTGACGGGTTATTTGTCATCTGAAGACTAAAGTAATCAACATTTCGTATGTAATATGATACGTACATACTCATTCTCCTATTACGTTATCGTAAAAGAGAATTCTCTACATTCTTAGGGTTTTCATTAATATAATCAATTACAAGCTGCAGCCTTTAGATTGTATTATCAATGTTCCAAATATATTTTAAAAGTATTTGCAGATTGAAAGATCCAGATAATGTTAATATTTAAAGAGCTTATCACGAAAATTTGATGTCAATTGAATATATGATCCAATTTCCTGCAAAGATAAACAAATTATGTTCTTTGCAGAAAACTGAAATGGATTTATCTTTTTAAATCGACCGTGTTGTACAATCACTCTGAAATTCCGAACTATTATTAGATCTACTGTTTTACGATATATAATATTATTATAATATATTTTGCATTTATCACATCAGAGTATAAATGAATTCTACATACATGTAGATTGATATTTCGCAGAATAAAATAGAATGCTGAAGTGTATAAAAATTGAAATCTAGTATTGCTAAATTAAGTTTTTAAATTCACGATTAATGCATGTAAAAAAAACAAATATCCAGAATTTATCTTCACCCTCTCCGATGTTGTTAAGTCTAAGATCCATAAATACATAAGATTTCATATACTTTATATTTCTACGATTGATTAATTTCAGTTTAGGAATATTCAAAATGTAGCAACTCTAGGATTTGTTTTGTTTACAATAAATCGTAAAAATCGTAATAGTTCCAAAGCATCTACAGCTATGGTTACCAAAGACTGAATATGTGTTAACTGCAATAACATTGTAAGTATCCAGAAAAGTATTATCTGACACCCATCTACATTCAATTGCTGATTTTTAATGATTGAATTTCCGTCACTATTGCATACTCTCTGCAATTACTAATTAGAATTAGTATTTCACACTAAAAATTTAAGTATTATAAATTTCAGTAACTGTAACAATATCATAATTTACCATAATGATAATATGTGTCATGATAGCATAAACCATAATTTTCATTAATGATAACTTGTATCATAATTTTTCAATAATGGTAACATATACCGTATAAACCTATCGTACTAAAACTTATTAAAACACGTACGATAAGTTTTAGTAACGACAATCTACACCATAATTTTTAGTAACGATATCCTATAACTTTCAGTAATACATGGGGGGGGGGGGGGAAATGTAGGGATTGCGAACTAAACTATTTTGAAAGTACTGGTAGAACCCTAAGAGAAAGAGTCACGGAACATGTTCGAGCATTTAGAACTAATAAAGATAGAATTTCTGATTGGGCAGATCATTGTAAAAATTCACAGCATAATCCTGATCCTATGCTGAAATATATTATTTCAAATATAAGATGAAAATAATCAATGATAGTCATATATTAACTTATCTATAGTTTCCCTTGTATCAATAAAGATAAAGTCTTAAAGGGAGTGATTTCGCTTTGAATCGGTTTAAAAAATATATTAAAACACTAGAAGATTTCTACAATAATTATATAAAAAAAATCTGTATTGTAGTAAATTACTGAAATGTCATGCAGTATTGAATTGTAGTAGATTACTGATAATTGTACATTTGTTACAGCATGCTATGATGTATTGTAAGTTTGGATTATAATTTAGTATTATAACGAATTCTTTTAGTTTTTTGAGGAAAAAGAAAGCTGCTTTTCCTCCTTTTTATACGATCTGAAAAAATAAATCTTGTGTACGAATATACAAGAACAAAATATTGTAGTAATAAAAGAAAATATTTTAAAGAATAAAAAATATTTGATATTATGTGCCATAATTTTCAGTAACGTTAATATAAGCCATAATTTCAGTAACGTTAACATAAACCATAATTTCAGTAACGGTAACATAAACCATTATTTAATGTTTAAAAATCATTTTCATGAATATTTCAAGAATACACATTTTTTACTATTATAAAGAAAACAAATAAACTGACTATTGGTTATAGATTTTAAATATTGACTTAGTAAAGTTGAACTAAAAGAAAACATATGATCAAATACATTGGAAAAAAGATTATTGGAAGTGTTTTTTTGCCATCGTCTCCCTTTATAACTGGAAGCGGAAGATTGTATGACAGCCAGCTTTCGGCACCAATCTTCTCTCGTTTCTATTTGACAGAAGACAAATGAAGTAGAACTCTTGTGTTTCCTCTTTCGATATTGACCCACGCCACATCTGTCAGACGGGATTAGACTAGGCAATTGCTATCTACGTGATTTCGCAGATGCAGTTAATGCTTTATATTCATCTCTTACCTCTTCACGAGGAATATTCGTCATTTTACTTAGCTGACTCGCAAAATCAGAACTTTGATAATTCATGATTTGTCGAAGCTTGTAACGTCATATTGAATGCTTTCTCTAACACTTTGCCAGTAGCTTTTTTGATAGGAGAACAGAAAGAGTGAACTCAAAAGTAATAAATTTTCTCAAAAAAAAAAGAATTATTTTTATTAAATTCATATTAGTTGTAATACAATTTAGAGCTTAGAGTCGTCATTTTTAAAAACTGTAATTAAAATATAAAATAGATTGTTTGGATTTTTTTACAATGACATTGTGTTAAACATTTCGTAAATATAATTGAAATTTGTTATTTCACTTTAACATTATCACTTTGCCTTTTTATATTTTTTTCTTTGTAGCCCATCACGCTAAAACGGCTGGATGGCCTTCCATAAAATTTTGTATCTAGCTTATTTATGATGCAGTTTAGAATAAAGGCTACTTTATTTTGTACTCCATTCTCCAATTCCTCACATAATGTCCCTCGAAATCGCTCATTGAAATGCTAATGCCGATTCTTCAACATTTGTTACAATGTTTATTTATGTTCCAACTTATAATAAGGGCAACATTATTTTGGTATCCACCCTTCACCCAATCCTCAAAATGGAACCCGAGCATACTTACGTTCGTTTCAAAGATTGTTCGATTTGCATTCCTTTGTGCTTTATTGTTTCTTTTTGTAATTAAACTGGCATTAAAGTATTCTTCTAAAACAACAAAATAAAAGTTGTAAACTACGGCAAATTGCCTTAAAAACTAAGGCAAAAGCTGTAAGGCTTACATTGTCATCTCTTTGTGTTGTTCTCAGTTATGCAGTTATTTACGCAAATGACGATCGCATTGTATTAATGTATTTTGATATACAATGCTTCTATTTTCTGATACGCTCCGGAACCTGCCGTAAATCCGAAATGTAACACCATTTCAAAAGAAAGGTTTCAACTATGTCATTACTAAGAAGCTGATTAATTGAAACTGTAATTATAAGTGACTAAAAACTTGTATTGAAATTCACTATTACCCGTGCGGTCAAAGATGAACCTCCCAGAATGCAACGCAGCTTATAGATTGACCTTTCCTGGCTTTTTGTTAACATTCAAATGGAAAAGAAAATGGCGGTCGTTGGTTCACATTCAGCATTTCGACGACTTATTGAACGCAAGTAAAGGCAGCGGGCAGCAACGATGAAACTTAGTTCAAGCAAAATAGATCGGTGATTGACTTTTTTGAAACGAAATCTTAATTTCCTCAGAATCACACGCATACTTGTTGACTGACCTGTAAATTGAATTCCTTTCCTAGCTTCCGCGACAATCGTCCTCACTGTCGGCAATTCATTCTTGATATGCATATGAGCAACAATTTGGCGAATGACGTAACAATCAAAATCGTCAGGCGAACTCTTTGGAGCCAAACGAGGCCTTTTTCTCCCGGGCGTTCGTAGCAACGGCGACTGTACAATTCACTTCACCGTAGCGACCGCTATTTTCTCTTCCATTTGAATGTTAACAAAAAGCCAGGAAAGGTCAATCTATAAGCTGCGTTGGATTCTGGGAGGTTCATCTTTGACCACACGGATAATAACTATAATAGATCTTTAAATCTGCATTAAGACATAACTAATACTAACTAAAAGTTTTAGTGTTATTTGAAATGGACATTTTCTTGCTGATCAATATGGAAAAACATTAAAATGCTCAAAATTCAAACTAATTCAAAAATTAAAAAAATCTTAGCAAATATTCCAAATTTAATGAATACCACTTTCGGGATTCTTAAATTATAGTTTCATTTTTACATTTACAATATTAGTTGTAAATCAGTATATCTGATCCTCTACATACTCTCCTTATAACATTTAAAGGGTGAATGGATCTTCTTGAGATTTACATTGTAAAATTACGATCCATTCCGCTACGATCTAAATTTGAACATTTTTCTTTTTTGGATGGATCACTTTGGAAATTTTGCATTAAGATAGCAAAATTTCCCAAATTAGGGGCAAAACTGTATATCAATATTACTTTTGTTATTTAGTAAGCTATTATTCATTAGTGCTCGCTTTGATGTGATTTACATTGATTGGATTTAGGAAATTTAAATTATTACTTAATTAATACAAAGGACAAACACACACACAAAATGTTCAAATACAATTTTTTTTGGTGTGTTTTGTATTAATGTTTATACACACACAATGGATAATATTACTGCGGGAACTAACTCTCGCGGACTACTCCGCAAAGGGGTGATACGCTGAGATGGGCACTTTCCTAAGACCTATTTTTCTTTTAGTACCTGTTATTTTTGCAATAGTATTTATTCTTTCCATAATTTTTTCCCGAAAAGCGCAAATAGAACGCAGATACTAGTAAACTAACACTATAAACATCCCCTCTTTGTTTCTCCTCACACCTATTTTAATGAAATCGAAGGAGACCTGACGCATGCGCGAAAGCGTTGAATGCTCTCGTAATCAAAACCGAACAGTACTTAACTATTATTAATAATTAAGAAATGTGTTGTTTATTAATCTTCAGCAAAATGAAAAAGATTGAATGTGTATTCACTAGATGTTATAATTTACAAATAAATGGATATTTTCCATTATTTTACTCATTTTATAAAACACAAAAAGGTTAAAACAAAAAAAAACTGTTACTTTGTGCACACGAAATCAGAGACGCCGTATATGGTTAATTTTTGGCCACTTCCCCGAGAGAGGAAATAACCGCAGATCGTGACAGATATTTCTTCCCGCAAGTCGTAAGGGGAAAATAATAAGGGGAATGAGATATTACTCATGTCTGTCCGACTTATAGTTTGAACTGAGGAAGTGGTGACAGACGGATGGAAGGACAGAATAACCTTAAGATTAGACTTTCCTGAATAAGGGTAGCTAAAAATAAATAATTGTTTAAACGTGAAAGGGATTTTAAGGAAGTTCTTTGAGAAAGTCATACATACAGTGAACTTTTTTCCAGGATGATTATTATTTAATATACTGACTAGAAATTCTTCTCTTTCAGCCATTTTTGTTCCAATTGAGTTTTTATTATAGTCGGTAAGTTCTGATAGAATTTCCATTAATGAAAGTCTGACATTTTTCCAATATATGACTTAGAAGAATGAGAATGTCTGAGAAAATTATTGATTACTAATAAAAGAAAGAAAATGATAGAAACTTGGGTTATTTTTTTTAGTCGTGGCAAAAAATAGGCTTACGTCTGATTCCCTCTCTCTCATCCTCCAAAAAAAAAAATATGAACTTATTTCTTGGAATTCACAATGCCAATTACGACTATTAAAATGCACTTCGAGATACAACTATTCGATCTACGACCATTCGCAGTTGGGTGAAACTACAAAAAACCTGCAATTTCAGTCAAAAAATTTTGAGATGTTAAATTACAAGATTTCCTTTTCAAAAAAATTGAGATGATGCTTTTGACGTTCTTACATCCATGATTTATGTAGTTCAACGCATTTTGGTTATTTAAAAAAAAAAAAAAATGATGGTAGGCTATGTTCACAGAAGTGACTTGTGTTCATAACGATGTCGAATTTTAATATAAATTATATCCGAAAAAGTGAATTTACGTGGGAAAACTATGAAATAAATAAATAGAATACTATAATTTATGAATTAAAAGAACTTTTTATCAAAAGAGGAAATCATGTACAATAAAAATGAATCAGACTGTCAATCTTAAACGTCTATAAAAATGTAAATATATAATTACATATATCATATATTATATTACATATATTTATATAATTATAAATATCTTTATTGGCATATAACAAAGATTGGAAGTGAAAGACAAGTCTTCGTGAAAAACATAGTAGCCGCTGTTGTTAATGATCATCACTTCCATGGACCCCAAATGACCACGGAAGTGATGTCCACGGAAGTGACGAATACTTATGTTTCTTGACCCATGTGCTCTTCATTTTGTCATTCAGAAAATTAAGTTTACCATATTTCAATTATAATGCCTAGAAATAATCATTTCTCCATAGAAAAAATAGGTTCTAAACAAGACCACAGAAGTGATGGGATGAGCTTTGCAAATGACAAAAATGAATAAAAAGCTAATATTTTCCTGACAAATGTGCGACTCAGGCGAATAAAATCACTTCCCAATCCAAAATCGCCGTGTAAACTTTTGTTTTTAAGTGAAATGAAAGACAACTAGCGCATCGGGTGGATTTTTTAGAAAGTTTAGGAATGTCCACAAAAGCGATGGCTAAACCTTGTGACAAGACTTGAGGTTGCAAAAAAATTTTACTGATAATTCGAAAAAAAATTTCACTCAATATTATGTTAAATTTATGTATTTTCTGATTTCACAATATATATATTATTTGAAAAATATTAAAAAATAAAGCAGTTTGAATCTTTAGAAGCTATCCAACTGTAGTTTGTGACAGTCCACGGAAGTGACGAATCACCTTCTGTGGACAACTTTTTTTTGGAAATTCCATAAAATTAAAAAAAAAATTATACTAAACTACAGTATATTTTGAATTCAATGTGTGATTTTGAAAAACTACAAATATTCTCAATCATTTTCAATTTATTGCTCTGTGTCACGAATTACAGGTTTTCCGTAGATTCACCCAGTTACGATAAAGTTCCCTTAATTTTTACATTACTCCTTAGAGCTGGATCGGATAAGGTCATAGGCTTAAGTCCTTGCATACCTGATTCTAGGCGTTTCCGCATTAAACACACCGACTGCGCTGCCAGCGGCTTAATGATATAGTACATATCAAACTTATAATACAGTACAGTAGTATTTTACAGCTATAATAAACAGCGCAATTACATACATATGCACATACTCTTCATTGTTATATGTAACTTTTATAAGTCTCTTCTTACTCCAAAACGATATTACACTATTTGCTATTGTTTTTTAGCAACTCATTTGGGAGCTATTGTGATAGCGATCAAAATCGGTAGCTATTGCGTTTATCCTGTCCTTCCGTGTCTGTCCCCCCCTAACAACATCCGAAATGAAGGTAGGATCGACAAACGGACCGCACCATATAATACTAATATAAACATATAAAACTTATAATACAGTACAGTAGTATTTTACAGCTATAATAAACAGCGCAATTACATACAAATGTACATACTCTTCATTGTTATATTTAACTTTTACCAGTCTCTTCTTACTAAAAAACGATATTATACTATTTGCTATTGTTTTTTAGCAACTCATTTGGGAGCTATTGGGATAGCGATCAAAATCGGTAGCTATTGCGTTTATCCTGTCCTTCCGTGTCTGTCTCCCCCTAACAACTCCCGAAATGAAGGTAGGATCGATAAACGGACCGCACCATCGTGTTCAGAGGCCCAAACACCGTAAGAATCGGGTATTTTCAGGGAATCGGGTATTATCCCCATGTTCGAGATATTTGGCATTGATTTCATTGGATTTCTGCTATTAGCTTAAATGTTAGAAATGCAATCATCTTATTTCAGTTGTCAGCTGTAGCTTGATGGGTAAGATCTCGGGCTTATATGCTGAAGGTTATCTCTTCGAATCTGTGTATCTACTGTATTTTGTTTTGTTTTTCCTCTTTTGGGGTTTTTTAACTCTTTTTTTTTCTTCTCAATATCCGCGTGAATAAGGTAAAACAGTAACTGTTATTGGATCTATTACCAATAGCAACCGCGAAAGTAATCGATGATAATTTTATGAACCGCTCGTAAATTTTAAGTTCCAAGCAGTTGTACCAAACCCAGAGCTAGCCTAGTGTTAAGCATTTCTATGTAATTTTTGTTTCTTTACCAAGAAAATGACTCTTTTTCGATGACGTACATTGGTATTTTTGGTTCGTATGGTCCCACCAACTATCAAAATCAACAGGTTGATGACATTTGATGATTCAACTTTCTAAATAAATGTTTTTTGGGGTTAACAGGATTATTGCGCGTAATGACAAAGTTTTTGTCATTTATCTGCCCTGTGTTTTTTTATCAAATGGTCAGCAAAATCGTTAGTAATTATTGCTTCGAACAACCTACACCTATCCGACATTTTAGCTACGTAGGATCATAACTTCTGAGTAATCACTATTCGACTTAAAACTGCCGTCTTAAAGAGTTTATATTCTAGCCCTTATCTCTTCGATGCACAATAAGGGGCCGTTCATTAATTACGTGAGGTGTTTTTTAAAAAATTTGGACCCTCCCCTCCCTCTTGGTGAGATTTGGTGAGATGTGGTGGGACTTCCCCCCCCCCCTCACGAGAGATTTCAAAAAGTCAAAAAATCAAAAAAGTTCAAAAAGTCAATAATACAAAACGTTGTAATCTATGATAAAACGTATATTTTCTGAATGAAAAAGTTGACGTGAGATTTTCGTTGACCCCCCCCCCCCCCCCCCCCCC
>JAFIDM010000003.1:24213973-24226045 GCA_023159025.1 Thereuonema tuberculata | reverse complement strand
CCCCCCCCCCCCCGATGAGTTTTGGTGAGATTTTGCCGGACCCCCTCCTTCCCCTTTTGACCTCACGTAATTAATGGACGACCCCTAACGGCCTCAGCGTTCACAGAATTTATTTCAGGGAGAGAAAAATATATTGACTGTGTAAAAAAGTCTTTACGTTTTAAAGAATTATACTTTATTTTGTTAAATTATATAAAATGAACATAAATAAACTATAGTAATTATTTATAATTAAATTAAGAGTTTTCTATCTTTTAGTTCTCTTGAGAGAAAAAAATTCTATGGCTTATATAAAGTGAAACGTCTAGGGTTAGGGAGAAACGCCCCTCCCCCTTGCCCGTATGTGAGGGCGCCCATGAATAAAGAGAAAGTTAGACAAAATCTATAACGTTTTAGAAAGCTAGACAAAATCTGTAACGTTTTAGAAAGCTAGACAAAATCTATAACGTTTTAGAAAGCTAGACAAAATCTGTAACGTTTTAGAAAGCTAGACAAAATCTATAATATACTGTGGTAGATAGAACATGCGGATGTAAAGACTTTAAAATAAGAGAAAGCAGTGGCGTGTGGTCAATGGACTAGTAGGATTAGTAGGATTCCGATAGTCCCCTAAATGTTTCCTCCTTTCAATGCCTGTAGAGTTGGTCTCGGCCAGCCGGCATTCTATTCTCCCTCCCTGAGCCACAACAAGCAATCGACTGCCCAACAGGACTAGTTCCGAGACTCCTGTTTCTCTCGCCGCTTTTAACATTTTCACACGCTCCGCCGTTCTGTGGTAAAAAACTTCCGTATCTCCATTCTTGTTAGAAAGAATACCTTAGTCTTTAACATTTTTACAATTTGTTTTCTGTGTAGATTTGTTAAATAGTGCCATAACCGTCCCCTTATAGTAGGTATCCTCTGACATTTCGCCGCACGCCACTGAGAGAAAGTAACAATAAAAAAATAAATAAATCCAACGCGTAGTGGGGACTTAGCAAGCAGCACTGAGCGTCCATTTTGAAGACTGGTGGGAGGGGGTGGAGATCAAATATAAATCGTTCTATTTTCAGTTGAACCATAAATAAGCATTGTAAGCTGATGCGCGTTCAAATGGACAAACACAGAAAAAGGTATTCAAGTGGCATCTCAGTAAAGCTTCCCATCTCAATAAAAAATAATAATAATTAAAATAACCTCAAAAATAAATTTTAATGATTACAAAAATCCAGCGATTTTCTAAAATCGTTTGTACCATTTTATAGAATAGTTTCCAGTTCCGAAAAAATAAAATAAATGGTTTCCAAAACGTATGTTATAAATTTGTTACGATATCACAAAAGTTATGGAAACTTTCATGATTTACCGAAGCAGATTTGTTTCCTATCATTTTCTAAGTTAAATGCTTTTTCTCTCGTAACTCATAAATCGTTCTTTTCAATAATACAACAACTATATGTTTTATTCTCTGTGATTTATTATGTCATCCTCTATTCGACATTGTAATTCTGAACGGCGTCCGATTGCAGCGAATTTTGTCATTATTCTTTATAGTCTATACTTCCTGCGTTTTGCTTGAATGTAGAGTTTTATATGCAAATAAATGGTACTTGGGAAAGATTTACTTCACGGCATCAATTTATCTGTTTGCTTATTTTGAATTGGTTTTAAGAATAAACTTACTTACTGAGATTCGAAAATCTTGACTTGTAGTTATTGGAATGGGAGATCATGAGCTGTGTGGAGTATATTGCTATTTATTTATCCATAATGATGCATAGTTTTTCGTATGTGTACATATTTTGAATGGAATTCGCCTTATTTATAGATGTTATAATTTTGCGATATCTCGGAAAAAAAGGATGCAAATCCTATACGACGTTGGATATAATATCCTATGTGGCGTTCGCTTCGCTTTAAAGTTTGATGACATCACTATGGTTTCCTAAAATAAATTTGTATCAGATATTATTAGTTTTTAATAGTAACATGCAGGATTAAACTTTTTTAATATTTGTAATGTTTCACATTCGATCCAAAACTGCGATTCAAAAGCTCTTCATTACATTGTATCAATTTCATTTCAATTCATCTTAAGATTCTTAAGGTTTTCAAAAGTCGACAACCAGACAGACTTACGAACAGATAGTTATGGGAAAAAGTTTGTTTTCTTCCATACCTCAAAAAAGGATCTCCAAAATCCCTCGCTAAAAGACTGGGCTGGTTTCTTTACATTTTGATGTGATACTTCTTGATGGTTCAACTTTAAATATGAACACCAACAGTTTGGTCTCCATCCTCCCTAGTCCTCGGAATTAACCTCCTCCCCCGATCCCCAACATCCTCAGTCCCTCACTATACATCTGAAATTGCGATGCTTTTATCCCTATTATCCAATTTTCAGGTTTTTCACTTCATCATTATGTAAAGTATGGTAAGGTACGGGTTAGGTTCTCATGTGGGTTTCGTGTTGGTGGACGATCCACGCAGGGCAGGTTTTCTCGGGGTTCTCCCGTTTCCCCTGCACTTTTCCCAATATACTCTCAGTCTTTCTCTCCATCTGTCCTTATTTCCGCGGGATAGTACAATAGACCTCCGGTCGCAGTGCTTGACTTCTCTGCCACCCACATTCACTACATAACATAACATAACATAACATAACATAACATGGTAAGGTAAGGACGGCTTCAATAATGTAAATAAGAAAAAAATCGGAGATGCCACTTTGTACAATCATATTAATACTTAATACTTAAGAAAATTACAATTTGAACAGTAAGATGAAGATTGAGTACAATTATTAAATTTAATGATCATTAAATTTATCACGATATATATGCATTTCATGTAACATCTAATTCTACTTTTACACGTAAAGAATATAGAGAATATAGAGGAAAAAAATCGTGTTAAAAAAAAAAGAACAATGCATATGAAAAAGTAGATTTGTTTCTTAATCTCAAAATAAAACAAAAATAAAAACCTTAAAATCTCGCAGTAGGATTTTTCTAAAAATAAATTACCAAATTTTATGGAAATCGTTCAGCCGTTTGAACGTGTAATGCGTACAAATAGACAACAGAAAATAGACAAACAAAGGAGACAAGTAGGTATTCTGTTATTTCAATTGGAATAGTGGAACTTCACAAGTTTCGCATTCCCAGTCAATAAAATCATAAATATTTAAATAAAGCTGTTTAGACTTGTAAAAGAAAAAAAAATCACAAATTTACGAACAAGGAAATTGATTAAAAAAACGTTTCATTCAGTACAGTTCCCTGATAATAAAGCATCCGTTTGTGTAGAGCTAATTAACCTTCATATCTCGAAACATCCGTGGGTATACAGAATTGGGTATATAAATACAGAGACACAAAGACAAAGTAATTAAAATGCTGGAAAAAAAAAGGATATAAAGAGATGCGCAGTTTTCCTTGAGCTATCGTCAACGGAAATCTGGGACAGCTGTTTCGTTCTTATTAGGTCTCATCAGCCAGATTTACCAATATTGACAGTCCTCATATATGCGATAGCCTTTCACGTTTTCGAATTGACTGTCAATCTGGTTGATGAGTCCTTTGTTGTTGTTGAGCAGGTTCGCACCGAAGTGCGAGCTTCGTAACCGAAGCGTCCGTGTTCCAGGGAGCGCTAGTGTTCCCAAGATGGCGAACCCCTAGCAGACTCCCTAGAATTTCAAGGGAAAAATACAGTGGTGGTTTCCCGTGGCCTTCCTTAGGACGCCATTAAGGAATGACGTCAGACCGAAGAGAAAGCGAAGAAGAGGCTGGACAACACAGGAAAGGAAATTGAAACAACCATGCCACAGCCGGGATTCGAACCCAGGTACTGGCGCACTGGCCGCCACGGCAGACCGCCGCCGAGACCGCATGGCCACGCCAGCACGGCAATGAGTCCTAATAAGGACAAAACAAGTATCCCAGATTCCCGTTCTCAGTAACAATGGAAAAATGTCCAATCTCATATTTTCTTTTTTCTTATTTTAATTTGTGAACGTTAAACTCCCCATAATTAAAATATTACAAAAATTAAAAATTTGAACTAATTACATTTTCAAATTCTGAAAAATCGAAAAGATTTAGATGCTAAGAGAAATTAAAAACAAGGCTTAACAATTTCAATAAAGCTTTCATTTTTTTTTTCTCGCCTAAATAAAAACTTCGATTATTGGTCGCCACAAACATGAAATTACCGTTCATTAAAGAGTCTTTCTTTTTCTTCTTTGTTTAAT
Source organism: Thereuonema tuberculata (assembly GCA_023159025.1). Lineage (NCBI taxonomy): Eukaryota > Metazoa > Arthropoda > Chilopoda > Scutigeromorpha > Scutigeridae > Thereuonema > Thereuonema tuberculata. The sequence goes on along the minus strand of JAFIDM010000003.1, from coordinate 24,221,817 downwards.
ATCTGACATAAAAATTCTCTAGCCTTGTCGTCATAAAAGCGACTGTCTTCGAAATTAATGAGTCTTTTTTCCTGATAATCCTACGCCTTCTGGGAGATATTACAAAGCGAAGTCAACAAATCAGTAGATTATCCCCCAAAGCCATTAAAACAGGTGAGTCCCGATTGTAAATCCAGTCGTAAAAGCGCTATCAGCCAAAACGAATCGTGCACCAGCGTCAGCTCAGCGAATTTTAGAATCACAACCTTACGATAATTCATTTTTATGTTGGGGATCAACTAGCTTCTAACAGGGATTATAGCAGTTATTGAATTATATAAATAAGTCCAGATCTTTTCAAGCAAATTATTTCCAGTGTATCTAAGTTTTAAAAAAGAAAAAGACAGTTCTTCCCTTTTGATTTAATCCGAAAATGTGTGGATTTAACTGTGCCATAATGTTCACGTTTCCCGGTAAATGTTGATATTAAAAAAGTAATATCATAATTTCGAAGAACAATTTGAGAATGTGTTAGAAATATACGAACCATTAATATCGTTTTTTACGATTTCTCGTTGATGTTACGTCGTCGTAAGTTGAGCAAAGCACCGTTTTTGATATTATTGCTTAACTTTGAGATATATTACAGTTTGAAAACCGTTATTCGGCCATCTTAAAACAATATATCGAGGACAAAGTATTTCTCTTTTAGTGTTTCTTTGAATGTCTAACAGTTTCACTAAAGTTGTAGAATTAAAGAGCAATCATCGAACAGGTCTTAAAAATCAAGCTACAAAATAAGAAAAAAACGGGGGGGGGGGGCTTACAGCTCTTTCACTGGAAACTTTAAGTTTCAGAAAAATTACTTTTAATATCCTTTGCCAAAAGGTTTAACATATATTTAAATTTAAATTTCATTTTACTACTATCCATATTGTCTTAGATATGAACTTGACTTTATAAAATTAACCTTCAGAAACTAAAATTTATAGAAATGTGGATGTGAAAAAAAAAAACCAAACAGATAAAATGTTTAAGTCGTAGATGTGAGACCCTAATTAGTAATAGCCCAAATCCCTTCGCGGAAATTGATTTTTTTCTAAGTTAATGAGTTTTTTGAAATTACGTCTGAAAAAGTAACTACAGGCTTCAATGCCTTCGGAATTCAGCAGAAAGAACTGACAAGCAATGCACAATTGGTCTTTTTTTAGACTTAAGTAACATCCCTTTAAATTTAATTAAATTTTGAATTGTAACATTTTTATAAAATATCTGTTTGTTTAAAAAATTTTATACATATTCTTTCTGTACATAAACCCCTTTGATGTTTTCCTTTTAAATTATTCCACATATTATTCCTGTGTCTTAATAAATATATCAACAATTTACTGTCAGCTACTTTTTTAATTATCAATTTCTTTTCCGTATAATGTTGCTAGAAAAGTTAAGATCTGTCTGTAATTTAAGGCAATTTCTTTCCGAGAAATTATTTATTAGTTTTTTCAATTTTATTTTAATTTTAAAATTTACAAAATTTTAAGTGTTTTGGGAGTCTAATAACAACCTTTTTTCTAATATCTTGCATCTATCAAGAACTTTAACAAAATATTTTACCAGTTTTCTAGTTATTAAATAATTCTAACTGTATTAAAAGAGAAGTATTAAAATATTTCCCCGAAACGTGACTGGAAGAAAACAAGAAACTTAACAGTCGAGGTTCTATTAGTACACTACAACCTCGTTGATCCGGATCTCCGGATGATCCCGATCAGATTTGTAGACATTTTTTAATTTTTTTTATTTAATGTTCATATAGATAATAATTTTAACTATGATAACAAGAACATAACTATAAGTACTCCAAACATTCGCTTTTTATTTTGATTAAATGTACAGTTCCTGCATAGATTGTACAATAAATTAGGGTAATAAAATGCTTTTTGTCGAGTTTAAGAAAGCTTTACTAGAGTAATTTTATTACAAAACATAGTTTTTTATCGTAATAAACGGTAAGTCTGCTTATTTAAGGATTTGTTTTGCTTACTACCGATATTATCCGGATTATCCGGATTTTCGATTTTCCGGATTGCCTTTGGTCCCAGCTAGTCCGGATAAACGAAGATCTATTAGTATATCTTTATCGTTTCGTTCGAACTCTCGCTCATTCAGTCTGTAAATGCAGTTGACTAATATATATAATGTTAGATATTAGTTTATCTTAATTCGAAAGCTATTATCACTAAAAGCTAACCGGGATTAGCAGTTAATTGTTATTAAGGTCTTGTTTCTTATTTAAAGTAGGCCTATACATTATCGTTATCAAATACGTTTTAGGTGGTGTTTTAGATATTTCTTTTTGATGTTTTTAATTTACTAAATACTGCACTTTTGACAAAAACAAAGAACGTTACTGATCAATGTTTTTGAGTGTTGGCTTGCTATTAGTTTATTAATGAATTTTCGCGAATCCTTGCAGTCATTAGCCCAGGCAATCAGTGGCGTTATTGGATTAATTGGCGCCCGAGACGATTGATCAAAATATCGCACCAAGTCCCAAGAGTCTTACATTCCAACCAAAATAAAAGACAACGGAATTCGCTTTACCTTCAGGGGCCATTTGCCAAGTCATCAGCTACTGTAATTCTAACAACTGTAGACGCCTGGTGATCATGGGCATCTTTGCAGTTCATATTCTTGCAACCCAATTACCTTGCCCTCAGGGTTGCAATTGCGAAGAAAAGAAAACAGCACGATTAGTGCTATTTCAGTTGTTAATATTTGCAATGACTTTTTGTGGAAAATAAATTGCTTATTCCTGAAACCAAGGTGTTTTATATCACTTCAGTGGAAATCACTACTTTATTAAACCACACTCCCTCTTTTCGTTTGGAATTAATTTTGATTGGTGGTGGACGCAAAGAACCTCATCAACATTAGGCACAACTGTATTTGGCGATGTCTATTAGTTCAGTCGGCTTTTGTAGAGTGTTTGCTCTGTTGCTTCGGGATTTTAGGTGGATGACAAATTATTTCCGAAGACTGAAGGCAAACGACTAGGGATTGGTAAAATAGTATTAATAGGGTTTATATTAATTAATCATTAGAGAGTGATGTATAGCAATCAGGCGGCAATGTTTCGGTAGCTAAATTAACCCTATCAAAAGTTAATTACATGACAAAATGACTTTCGTTATTTGTGTTCGCTGAACCACACGAGCCAATTAGCCAAAGACTCTTAAATCTAGACCCACAGCACTTAGAAGTTTGTTAATGGGTTTGAGGTTGGATTTTTTTTTTATTTCCATTGTCTCTGATTTTAAAAAATATTCTACTGTTTAGAAATAAGAAGGTCCTACTCTCTTGGAAGACTTTGAAATTCTTAAATGCTGTTTTTGTTTCTACTAAATAGTACCAGAATAAAATGGAATTAATTAACAACTTTAGAATAAAGAGGATTTTGGGGTTTTTTTCTTTGTAATAATTGCGTATTTGCAATATCTCACTGAAATTTATTAATACATTTTGATACACATTTATAAAAAGTAAGTAAACAATACTACTGATTAGCTGGGACTTTTAAAGTGCAATGTAGATAGCACTGGATGATATAGGTTTTTCTTTAACTTTTACGCTTCAGTCTTTGATCGTGAACTATTTAGCCTAAAGAACTGAAACGTTTATAGGTTTAGATTCTGATAAGAAGCATTCCAAAAAATTTAGAAACTCATCAGATCAACAAATAAGCAAAGAATAAATACCAAAATAATTGGCCTTCCAATCCGATACCTTAATATCTGAAAAAAAAAAATAGAATTCATTTCCCCGGTACTCCATTGTCCTTTCCTCCGCCCGCAGTTGACTTTTGAAATGCTTTTATTTTTTTCATTCTTCATACTTTTCGATAGCCTACAAACAGCTTCTTATTTCCTAAGTTTTCAATTTCAGTTATTTTTGCTTTTTTGTTTGGTTTATTTGTTTGCTATTTTTTTGATTTTCCTAAGTTTTTTTTATGTTTGTGAAGGTATACGAAAGATGACAAGCCAACGATATCTTGTTCAGTTGCTCATAATTGCCATAAGTTAATATAATAATAATATTACTTTATATCTCAGCAAACCCCAACAGAAATGAAAATTGAAAATGATGAATTTTCCTCTCTTGCGACTTCAGGGTTATTTATTAGTATACAGGATGTCTCAAGAGGAGAATGGTTTATATTTTCAGCAATCACACTATCGGTCTTTCTAAGAAAACAAAATATCTTATTCGGAACGGTATCTGAGATAGAGTTGCAAAATTATACAGAAATGTGACGTACTGTTTCTAATATATAGTGTTCAAGTGACAAATTTGTCCTAGTTGATAATATTTTTTTTTTTAAATATACCGTCGGTATTAGTACAGTTTGCTTCAGACGTGCTTTAGACGGTGGTGTATTGGAAGGATGACAATCTTGCGCGCCACATTCAAAATGCAGGTGTGCCCCACGTAACATCTAATGCACAACATCCGTTTGCATATACAGTAGGTCCGAGTTCCCATAAAGTCGAAAAAATCCTGATCGTAAAGAAAGTTTTTATACAAAAAAAAGTTTTAAAAAATTTTTAAAAATTAAAAAAGTTTGAAAATTAAAAAAAAAAAAATAGTTCATAACGATTGTAAACTATGCTTTCATAATCATTAATGTGCTTTCTATTGAAAAGTTTTACATAAACGTTTAAAAAGTAAAACAAAAAAATGTTAATTATACATATTAAGAAAAAAAATCATTTACTATACAGTAATTCTGTATTGTTGTAAGTTAGCGAAAGTTTAACTTAGTTTACAACAGTTGGTTTTATTAATTAACCGTAAATTTATTTCAAAATCACACAATTTCATTTGTCTGTACAGAATGAAAATAAATTAAATTCGTAGTATTTAAGTATTTAATTTACACCAATTAATTAGATAACAATCTATAATAATGATTGATTATTTAACATATTTTACTTAAATAATTTAAGGACATGCCATGGGCGTATTTGGGGGGGGGGACTCGAAATATACACAGAATGCTCCATACTTTCTTTAGTTTTTATTTTGGATTGGATGACCGACTGAGATATTCTCAATTGAAATATCTGAGAATTGCAATATCTGAATGGAATTCCTATAATTTGTTGTTCTTTTTTGAGATGGTACAGTGTTGGGTAAAACTAACACTCATCATCATCATGATGTGCGATCTTCGTATATACGAAGTTACGCGGTCTACGGAACCTAGTGACCCCCGAAGGGAGAACCCCTAGGAGAAGCCGTAGATAAACTAGGGAACAGATACTGGGGGTGGTTTCCCGCTGCCTTCCCCCAGGACGCCATTAAGGAATGACGTCAGACCGAAGAGAAAGTGAAGAAGAGGCTGGACAACACAGGAAAGTAAATTGAAACAGCCATGCCCTTGCCGGGATTCGAACCCAGGAACTGGCGCACTGGACGCCACGGCTGGCCGCCGCGCCGCCGAGACCGCACGACCACGCCAGTACGGCCAAACTAACACTAATGAGAGATAACCACAAGAGGGAGCAGTAAATATACTTAAACATCCTAACTTAGTGCAGGAATACCTTACTTAGCATTATTCATCCAATATGAATACAGTATCTTCTAAATGTTTGCCCTTCCGACGAACACAGTTCATATCGCTCCTGCAAATTTTATACCTTGAGATGATACGACCAGAAAAATTTTCATGAAGAAACTGTCTGCATGCCACAGCTGTTTGACAGATAAGCACCTGTTACAAAACATGGCCGTGATTCTCATCTGTTGCTACTGTTCGTGGCCGTCCCGTGCACCCTTTACGCTGTGTTAGCACACTACCTGTCCGTCGGAATTTTTCGATGATGCCATGAATCACATTGTCACTTAGGGCGGGTTTCCGAAATGTAACCTGAAAGTTCTCCTTCACATATGTAAGACTGGATCCGTCTTTTTTCCACGGAAGGTTGTCGACTTAAAAAAACTTTTTTCTTTTCTGCTGAGAATCATTATTGCCTCGACTGATTCAAAACCTAATATCAGTTATTAAACAGTTTATATTGAAATAGACCGTGACGCTATTTGGGGATGTCGAATGTTTCACTACTGTTTATTTTGCCCACTACTGTAAGTCCGAACAATTGTATAATAAAATATTGAATGAAAAATAATATTGAAACTAAATTTTTGTAAATGGTTTAGAAATAAGAAGGGAGTTTCAGACTACTTACATAATTCACTTCCTCAATATAAATTTTATTGAAGTTTTAAAAAGAGCAGCAAATGTTTTTAAAACATGTATTTTTAAAGATTGCAAAATCCCAAACCAATTCCAATTCTCCCAAAACAGCGGGGTACATCCCACACAATGCTTCTGCAAATAAAGTCTTTCTTCGGTGTATTTTTTTTTTTTTTTTTTTTACTTTTCCTCATTTATTGAATAAATTCGTTTTCCCGAAGATTTGAAAACGACGCTTTTACAAAATATTAAGTATTTCAAAATATACATATATATAAAAGATAAATATTTTTTTTAAAATGTGGAAGTTGTTCCTTTGCAATTGACAGACATTGTTATTTCTGTAAAAAAATGAAAAATCTATTTTGAAAGGAGCACCCACTCGAGATTATGGATTCATACAGGCCATGGAAAGAAGAAATATATATATATATTTCTTCAAAAAATTTCCAAAAGTTTCGGGAATAAATACAACTATTTGAATTAAAGAATTTAAGGTCTCTGGGATCGCGGGAAGTAATGCTCCCGGCGTTTCGTGACCAATGGATAAGTTGAGGTCGGTTAGTCAGCCCAATATCGCGCCGTCCGTCTTTAACCCTCGGAAAGAAACCCGTTACCTGTTCAATATAGGGCTGGCTGGACCCTAGGCCCTTGTGGAGGAAAATTCAACGAGAAAAATTCAACAATTCAACGATTTGCCAGGGAAATTAAATCTCAATGAAAATCAATAAATTCTTTATTGCAAAAGAAAGAAAAATTACCTTTTTCTTAAACAAAAAAGAAAATCAAGTTTTCGAGATAAAATGGGCTTGTATACATAGATATTATGAGCATTTATATTAACTTTCTATGCTTAGAACGATAGAGTAAGTTTAATTTTTTCATTAAATAAATTTCCTTTTTCCTATTTTTTTTTTTTTTTGTTGCGAGCAATAATATATGAATTTTTAATTAGATGTAATTAATTTCTGATATCTGGAGTATTAAAAGATATCGATTATATATTCGTTGCATAAGAATAAAACGGAAATTTGAAAATTGGATTAGCAATAGAGATAAGGTATATAGCAAGATCCAAAATTCAGGTGTTGTTTTTGCTTTGTTTTCTGTCTGCACAGCTATTCTGTTTAATTTCTTATAACGTCTGTTTATTTTAATGAATGTAATAATCTTAATGGTTTAGCCAGTACATATTCTAAAACAAAGTCATTACATAGAAATTTTTACATTAAATCTTCTGAATAGATTACAGACATGGTTTTTATAAATAAATTAGCATTCACTATAAAATGCTGTTAGTGATTATATCATTGCTATCTTATAAGGGATCATGAACAATTCCTAAGGAAGCTTAGATATTTTTTTTATTATATAGGGATTCCGGAACAACCCCTCCCCCAATATCCCGTAAATTCTGGAGGCTACCCTGATTGTAAGAATAATGATTAAAATTTAGTTCTTATCTTCAATAATAAATATTTCTGGTAAGAAAAGCTTGTTATCTTGTAGTACCTAAATATATTTCTAAAAAGTAAGCTACTTAAAGTAATAAAAAAGTAATTTTATTAAATATAATAGTAATATCGACTATCAACTTATATTAACT
>JAFIDM010000003.1:24170701-24198973 GCA_023159025.1 Thereuonema tuberculata | reverse complement strand
AAAGTTTTTAATTTTCATTGTGTGTTTGGCTCCATTGATCTTAATTTCATTTATTTGTTCATATATTTTACTGTTTGATTTTATGTAAGACAACATTAGAAGTTTCCTATTCTTTGATTTTAATAAATAATGAGAAATATCTTCATTCTTTAGTTTTCTTTGTAAATAGTGATAAAAGTAAAAATTGTATTAATTAAAACTGAAAACTGAATAATGGAAGTAGATTCCACCTTCTGTTATTAACTTCTTGTTCAAAAATTAACTCCCTGAATAATGATTATTCTATATCATATTTGATCTTCTTCTCTCCTCTAATTATTTTGTTTTATTCTTGACTGTGAATAAAAAAAAAGAAATGACAAAAGTGGATATTGATTATCGGATTCAGTGACGTGATTTTCTTTTTTTTAATCAAAATCAGATCTAGGGATTAAAGTGACTTCATTCCCTCAGGAAAAGGGATCACGGGATAATTAGATTTTTTTTTCTTTCTCAGCTTAATTTGCAAAATTGATTTTTCAAAACAAATTATTCACCTCGGTTCCATTTGTTTCATTTATTACGAAAACAGAACTTATATTGAAAGTGAAATTAGTCCCTGTTTTAATTTTGGGAATCAACAGCTGCTTGTTGTTTAAAATTAAACCCAAATTCAATCGCACACAGGTTCGACATCAGATATTAAATCCTTCACTAAGGAAGGCTCGTTTCCACAAATCTCTGAAACCACAATTTTTAAGTTTGTTGATGCTACTAGTGACGTCACTCGTAACCGAAACGTCATCTTAAAATTTACATGAGACTCTTGCGGAAAATTGGAAATGTGATCTTCATCAGTTTACTCTTGCAGGTGCTTATTAAAAATCAAATCAAATTAATAAGTACTCTTTCATGTGATTTTAAGAAAAACGAAGAGTATTTTCAATGATACTAAAAATAACAGCTGCTCCGTTAATATTATTCTTAGCAGCTGCACTTAGTATACGTTAGAAACAATTCTGCTACTAATATAAAATAAAAAAATTCTCCATTGTTTTAGTACAGTAAAGTATATAAATAACTTATAATGCATAAAGGTTTTCCTTATTAGAAATTGATTGTTAATTGGACAAGTTTTTCATGTTCGTTGCAATTTAGGCAAAGAAAAAAAAATACAACATCAAAAGTAAGAAGTGTATTCAGTAAGATAAAAAAAAAGATTGAACCCAAGTCACAATTGTATAATGAATACAAGTTCATCATTATAGGTGGAGCAAACTGTAGTCTTAAAATGTAAATATGATTTGTAATGATTCACATTACCCTGGAAATACCGGGAAGAATCACCGATCTTACAATACAGACCCTAATGTTGATTGGACATTTGTTATTGATTGAATTACAAAACCATGAAGACATGAAAAATTCTTTTTGTATCTTACAATGGAAGTATTATAGTTTAACAAAGCCATGCGATTTCCTTGTATCTGTAATTATAGTAATATAATCACAATGGTAGTGCTGATATATCCAAAATTATGTAAAAGAAAGCCTCATTGTAAATTAAATAGATACATAGATAAATAATAATTTATTACCAGATTTATTCATTCCTACGTAGTACCTATAATATATTTTGAGAATCAGTAGAATTTATGGTAAACCTGTAGGAAAATATAAAGACTAGTCGAATCTGTTATCTTATTTTGATAAGATAAGACCTGTAAGTAATCTGGTAAGATGGGTCTCTCATCTAATTTGAGGCTGGTCATCTAAACCCTCAAATCTCATACGAGATCCTGAACTGCGAGATTTTCTTAAGCTAATCAATTTTGCTTAATTTCGTGTTTTCAATAATCAGTCTGTCATTTTTTTCATTTTTATATTTTATATTCTATGGAAATACAAACAACATATCTACAAAAATTGAAATTAATATATATCAAAATAAATATGTGACTTGTGCTAAAGATACGATAGTTTTTATTTTAAATTACAACTTTGACTTCTTCTTCTTCTTAGCCTGGTTCAGTCCACTGCAGGACATAGGCCTCCCCCAATTTCCGCCACCTTCTTCTATCTTTTGTCTCTCTCCACCATCTTGCACCCCTGAATTTCTGTAGGTCATCTCTCCATCTCTTTTTTGGGCGTCCTCTTTTTCTCTTTCCATTTCTTGGCTGCCATTCCGTTAGTAATCGAGTCCATCTTTCATCATTCATTCTTCCCAAATGCCCTGCCCATCTCCATTTAGAATTTTTTATTACTTCTATAAAGTCTCTGATTCCTGTTTGTTTCCTTAGAGTTTCATTTCTTATTTTGACTTTATAGTTATATTTAGCATTCTCCTTTCAAATTTCCTTTGTGACACTCTTAATTTCTCGCATTGTCTTTCTGTGATGTTCCAAGTTTCACTGCCATATGTGAATACAGGGGTAATACATATGTCAAATATTTTTCTTTTCAGACATATTGGGAGATCACCTGTAAGGTATTATAACTTTGACTAAAAAAGAATAATCCTTACAATAATTAAGATACAGCCGTTCCGGTATAATCGAGCGGTCTAGACGGCGCGGCGGTCTGCCGTCTGGCCGCTGTGTCGGAACCCGGATTCGAATCCATGACAGGTGTTGGCATGGCTGTTTCTTTCTTCTTCTGTGTTTCGTTCGTTTCTCCTTGGGACTTACTATCTCAGGGTGATCCTGGATGGGATGTGAATCTCGCCCCCCTTCTTGAATATCACTAGCTTCGCCCTGACGTTAGAAAATAATCTTAAGCGATAATATCCTAGGTTCGTCCAAACGTCCGTCTGTCATCAAGGTAAATTTAAAAATTATTTATTTAGGTTTAGATTACATAAAAGGAACTATTATTGATTTTTATGTAATTCGGAGACGTATATAAGGAGTTAGGGCCCAAAAAAAGATAGGACTCAGAAACAGACCAATCGTCCTTATACTTCTATATTTATTACAAGCTAAATTAAATAAGCTGAGGCTTATTGTGGGTTGATGTTTGTTGTTGATCCTATTGATAGATAGAAAAGGTGCCCTCAAGCAAGGATCTTCCGAGTAAAAAATGCATCGTACATGATTCTCCTTAAGGAACTTATTCAGTGATTAGGTTGACTGAATGTTTGCTCGCAAATTTAGACTACTTTTAATTATCTACTTTTAATTTTATCGTGGGAGCATTGGAAAGGTGGTAAAACAATTATGTTCTATTTTAATTATTATAAATTCTGTAGTGTGTTTTGTGATACAGGTTTAAGCAACATGTGTAAAGGGGTCTTGAAAAGGGCCTTCTCATATTTGATAATTAATAACTTAACTCATCATTTAATTGTTTTAAAAGTTTTCTTTTTTTTTTTATTCAATCTAGGAAATGTGAATTTTAGTAAAAATAAATCATTACGTAAAGCAAAATAACTTCATTTTCATTCTTCTTTTTAGTTAATATTTCAAATTACTCCTTTATAGTTCTTTCTCAAAATTGAATATCTTTATTTTTTACATTGGACAATATTAAATGCATGTCCGATGTGATGGCCGGGCCTAACACATGTGACTTCTTTCTATGAGGGAATGTGAAAGACAGTGTATGTGCCCCCCCCCACACACACACAATACCCAGATCCAATAAGTAACATCAAGGAATGGATCACCCATGCTGTGGAAGCCATCACAACGGATAAGCTTTATCGAGTTTGATAGGAATTAGATTACCGCATGGATGTGTGCCGGGTGACGAAAGGTGCGCACGTATAGGCACATCAAACTTGGACAATTGTACTGCCTACTGATTTCGTCACTACATAGTTTACGCAATACAGAAAATACATGTCTTTGAAACCCCATCATTTTTTATATCCATCCTTACAAAATATAAAATATTGTATATTTATTATTGTGATTGATCCTACTTTTTTTTTGTAAGATTCTTAATTATCCTCAAATTATACGAACAAAGGCTTCGCACGACAGAGTTTATGTTACTCTAGGAACATGCTCGCTCTGCTCACTAACTATCAAGTGCAAATTAGCTTTGAAATGCAAATGCCTGTAGCTTTAAAATACTGAACGTTTTAATTTATTCACTCCTAATTATTATCTTCGAATAATTCTTAATAGAATTTGTTACTATTGAATTAGATTGACTTTAGATTGAGTAGTTGACCTTTTAATGAAGTTTTCTGTAGCCACACAACATTTTAAATATATTTTTAGGAATATTAATTCTATCTCTTAATGCAAATTACATTCAATCCTTTTTCTTAAAAGATTGGTTAATTAAGTTTCTTGGATGCAAGAAAGTAATCTTCTAAATTTTAATTTCATTAATTGCATTCAGCGATATTAGAGTAAAAAGTAATTAATGCTAGGTCTCCGTAATGAGTTTTCAATCTTGTTTTTTATTGTTATTTTTCATTTGTTCGATAATTAATTTCAATGATCCAATAATACGTCAAATTAATCTTCCATTAATTACACTGAATCCCACGACGAATGTCTGCAAATGATAAATCCTCACCCTCTGAAATTGTATTAAAATCTTAGTTCGTCCATCATTGTGGAGAACAAAGTGACAAAAAGTGCATTTAATTAGAGCAGAAGATAAAAACAGATAGTTCTTTCTTCTAAATTGTTTTAAGCTGTTTTCTAAGTTGAAATGAAATTACTTACGCCGAGTTTTAATTTGGTTAATAAATTTTGATTTTCTATAGAAGATATAGTGATTTATAACCAGCCTTTAAATCCTCGAAATTTAAAAGCGTAGATTGAGACTAATTTTGCAGAAAGGAAACATGAATAAGAGGGTAGGGGAAAGGGAAAGATACAATTACATCCAGACTTTTGTCATAGAGAAACTGGGAGTCCTTACTAGTGCTCATTAGTGAGATTTGCCTTATTGGGTTTATAGCTAGAAGATGGAAGATTGTGGATCTCATTCTCCCTTTGGCTGATGAGTCTAATATAGACGAAACAGCTGTCCAAGATTCCTTTTAACAACAATTCAGGATGTGATTGTGAAAATGCGGATTTTTTTTTTTTTTTTTTTTTTTATATATTTACTTAAGCACTCTTTTATGTCTGTGGCTATTTTTATTAAAGTTAAAAAAATAAGATGATATTGAAAGAACTTGGAGCCTTTTTTTCTTCATCTTTGTCCTAATTGTCTTATGATTTTTTTTATTGTGTGTACGGAATATGGCTATTAAAGATAAAGTTACTTATTTTCTCTTTTCGTTCTTCAGATTATACATGACTATAAAAGTCCAAATATTTATGCAAGAATATCACAAATCATTTTTTAAAACTCCAAAATACTGCACCACAGACCAATATTTCGTCTTATTTTGCAACGACTTCCTGAAGGTTTTTTGGTAACATAATAAATAAATAAATAAAATAAAAAAATAAAGATCAAAATGGAAAGAGAAATAACCTTCTCAAACCTTTACAAATCAATAAATAAATTCTATGCCAATAAGTAAATCAAATAATACTATTGTCATATAACAATAAAACATTCAAAATATTTTGAAAACAATCAAAAGATTTGAAACTTATAATTACATTAAATGCTACTAATATTAAATGCTACTAACTTACTGTTATTTAAAACAATACTAATTAAATTTTAAAATTTTACTTAATCTTTTGTTTTTTATCAAAGATTCTCTGAAAATGCTCAAAGACATGTTATTCACTTTCTGTGATTTATCCCTGTTAAAACATACGCAGCAATTTATTAAACAAGATTCTAATGCATATCTTTTGTACTCATCCTGAATTTTGTAAATGATATTCACTAACGGATCTGGGTTGTGACCATATCGAAAACAGTGGTCTGCACATTCAGATATTTTCTCATGTTTATTACGGAATGCCCGTACATGTTCATCCACCCGTTCTTTAACTGTGCGACCTGTGCTTCCAATGTAGACCCCCTGACAATCTCTACATTGGAGAGCATAAACCACCCCAAGTACTATACTTAAATTGTCTGAATCCGATTAAATTTGATCGTATTTTTATTAAAGTTAAAAAAATAAGATGATATTGAAGCCCACATATGCATTAAGAGGATTGCTAAGCGCATTAACAGCCTTTATTTAAAACATCAATCAGAAATCTATTGCATTCTGCCTTAATGCTTGTCTGTAGGAATTTTTGTGATTTTCTGGCTGGAAAAGGATCCACACAAAAAAGAAATTAATATTTAAATGTTACATGTTTGGTATTGAGACATCAGCAGTCACCAAGGCCCAGGAAAGAAAAATGGAAGTAGCAGAAATGAAAATGCTAAGATCGATGGGTGGTGTAACGAAAGAGGACAAGATTAGGAATGAACATATGAGAGGAACAGTCAAGGTAGGACAGGTGAGCAGGAATATTCAGGAAGGTAGACTGAGATGGTTTGGGCATGTTGAAAGAAGGAATGAAGATTACGTAGGAAAGCGTGTGAGGATGTTGGAGATGCCAAGAAAGAGAAAACGTGGGAGGCCCAAGCTCAGATGAAGCGATAAGATGGCTGAAGATCTAAGGGAAAAAGGATGGAAGAGAAAGAAACCCTAAACAGAGAGAAATGAAGAAGGAGAATAAAAGAAGGGAAACTGGCCCCACATAGAAGTGGGAAAAGGTTTAGAGAAAGAAGAAGAAGAAGAAGAAGAAGAGTTACATGGTCTTCAGTGGGCATGCTAATTTTCAAGAAGATTCATCCGGCAGTTCAAAAGTTATTAGGGAACAAACACACAGACTGACTGATTCGATGAGCCTCGTTTTCAATTAGGAAGTAGGAATTCAGTTTATTACGCGAAAGACAGATTCTGAAATACAATTTCCTTCTAAAAATCAGATGGATCCAAATTAAATACTGCATTATAACTTCTTCGTGTCTGATAACTCCAAAGATTTAATTATTAACTGGAAAACGTCTGAATTCTGTTTGGCTTCTGAACATTTATTTTGTCAGCGGAAAGCAGGTAGACGAAAAAAAAAAACCCGAGGAAAACTCATGCCAGTAGAGCGAATAGCAGAAATCGTCAGGAGATTCATAAACATGGGTAATGGATTAGGTGGGTAGTTCTCCTTCCTAGCCCTTCTTAACATAGCTATAAATTGCCAGTCAGATGATGAAAGATGAGCAGAGTTTGAACCGTTTCTTATTGAGAAGGAACTTTAGGGCGAGATGATACGAAATACATGAAAATCTCATTAGGATCTTTCTCTCTCTCTCTCTCTATCTCTCTCTCGCAGAAATATTGGATTTAAGAGTAAACATGCGTCTTTTTTGACATTTATTTAAAGCTTAGATCGTTATTTTACTGACAACTTTTGAACATACAAATGAATTTATTATATGATTTATTCGTAGGTTCAAATATTGTTATATTAAAGTTATTGTGTAAGTTACCTTACAATAAAGTTAATATGAATGTAATAAAGTTATTACAAATTATTACTTAAAAAAGCTCCTCTATTTTTACAGACCTTTAACACTTTTCTTATTTATTTTTTTTATTTCTTTTACTCTTTTGCTCTTTGGTAATACAGAGATCCTAAGGACTATTACTTTAATTAATTAATTCCAATTTAATGTGGAGCGATTTTTACCGTTAAGCTTTTCCCTTATTATAATTTATAATATGTATTATTAAATAATAATAATAATAATATATATTATTGGCTTTTCTCGTTAGTTATGTAGAAAAAAATTAAAAATTGTCTTTTTATAATCATTATATTTTGGAAAGTTTGTCTGTCTGTCGGTACATTCCAAGTTATCAGTGCGTAAAATTAGAAATTTTTACGTGAAGATTTTAATGAGAAATCTCTTATCTGTAGTTGACATCTGATTTTATTACCTGATTGTAATGGGGATGTTTAAGGTCTCTGGGTCGAGGCTGGAAAAGTCACGTGATGTGGATGTGTTACTTCTAAAAACAAGGCTAAGATTACCGAAAAACCTCTGTATATTAAAGATTTCTCAACTTTAAATATATTGAATTATCGGCATACAATTAAGGAGGCGTATGGAAATAATGTAGATACGTTATTTCTAGATGAAAGGAATAAATATAGTTAAAGAGAAATTTGTTCTAGTCCTTTCATCTAGAAATAACGTATCTACATTATTTCCATACGCCTCCTTAATTGTATACCGGTAATTCAATATATTTAAAGTTGAGAAATCTTTAATTTACAGAGGTTTTTCGGTAATCTCAGCCTTGTTTTTAGATGTAAAATATCCACATCACGTGACTTTTCCAGCCTCGACCCAGAGACCTTAAACATCCCCATTGGAAAAAGTAAGATTTTTTTTTTCTTTCTGTAGGGCATCTCGCGATCTTCCATGTATAGTACCATGGGAGATGTTATCCCATTTTGTTAAAAATGAAGTTAAAGTGAAGCAAGGGGGAATAAACAAAACAAATATGAGACCTCATGATACACTTTGAAGTATTACCAAAGTATCATAAAGTATTATCTTGTTTTATACTTTGGTAAATTGTCATTTCTGTGGTAGCACCTAAATACTTGCCTGTTGTTTGTTTAATGAGAAGTTTATGATTTCGATTGATGATTTCGATAGAAGCATGAATATGAATAATCAAAATACTTAAAAAAATTAAAACAACTTAAATGAGAAATAAAAAAAAACTGTTTTGATATTATTGATTTGTTAAACAAATAAACATTAATCGAAATAATGATCAGTTAACTAAAATAGTCATTTAATTAAGGTATTAAATTGTCAATTCTTTTCTGAAGGCTTGCTAAAGGTTAACTTTGTTTTACATTTGTAAAATACGTAAATTAAAAAGGAAATTAAAAGGTACAATGTCAAGACAAATCACAATGATTGTTTGACTTTAAAAAATATTTCACTTCCTAGGTGTATTAAACAAGACTTGTTTGACTTAACATTGTATAAATTAGTAAATTGGCTTGAAAAAAAACCTAACAAGAAATAAAAAATCCTAATAAATTGTTAAAATAAAGATAGAAAAAGATATTTTAGGAGGACATTTAGAAAGAAAGCTTTCTACGCAGAGAACAACCTTATTTGATAGTGATTGACCAAAGAAGGAGCAATGAGAACATTAAGTGGCTTCAATAAAGATAAAAATGGCTTATTTTTTTTACTATTTCATTGAATTTTTCTTGATAACTTTTTCAATATTTTTCTAATGATAGCAAACTATTCAATAAAAACCGAGGAAACTAACCTCCAAGTTCTCACAGATAATCCTTTTTTTTTTGTATATCATTATATCTTAAAGGTTCGTGTCAGTAATTACTGTTTCTTCGTTCTTTGAAATAAAAAAAAAACCACATCGAAACAAATTGCCTTCGAATTTACATCCCTCGGGAGTCAACTTAGCTCGTAGGAGGCACTTCGGTTATTATCCAATCAAAGTTTTAATTCATTTAGATGCCTTCTCTGGAACCAATGCATTCTCAGCAAATTGCTTTTCGATCGCTTTAAGTTCGCATTAAGTTAATATAATTGGAATCAGTTGACTAACTTTTAAAATAACAGTAGCTTCTTTGGGGATAAAAAAAAAGGAAACCTGATTACAAAATGCCACTGGGCTTTTTCCAAAGAGAAAAAATTAAGTATAAAAGGTGAATGAAACATTTCTTCTGAAATTTATCCGGTTTTTTTTATTTCTTTCTTCCGAATTAAATTCCAAAACACACTGCTGAAGGCGAGTTTAAGTAAATACTACGTATACAATTTATTTGTGTAATAAACCTGGGGTTTTTTTTTTCCATTGCTTACATTTGAGTAGTTTCATTTAATTAAAGAAAGATGGAAAATATTTTTAGTTATGTACTTAATAGATGTAATATTTAGTTATGTACTTTTTTCTGTCTGGAAATCCCTTTTCTGGGATTTTTTTTTTTTTACTTCTGTGGATAATATTGGCAAAAATATCTGTGCTTTGGTCGGGTTCAAAAAAGAGTTGTACTAATGTGGACGATGAAGAAACTGTAATTGTGTGATCACTTTGAAACATTTCCAGTTGGTAAAAACTGCACGTAGTAGTTACAAATTATGTTATGGACCTGCTACCGTTGCTTCGCTGCGGAAGCCTTACATACGTAACGTAAAAAACGCTTTATTTCTTCAAAAAAAGCAAATTACATCAATTAAACTAAAAACTGAAACTTAGAATTAAGAAGACTCAACGTGAAATTTCATGTTTGCAACTCAAGCGGTTTCGGAGATACGCTTACCCTGCAAGAAAGTCCCCACTCTCCGCTTCCACCCCTTAGGATTCGAATATCGGAAATTCGTCAAATACGTACATTTTAGATTTGAACACTCATGGGAAATTTCATGTTTGCAACTCAAGCGGTTTCGGAGATACGCATAGATTATATTTGTATTTTTTTTTTTTTGAAGCCGCCGCTCCAAATAAACGAAATAATATCAGGACAGGCTTATAAGACTGAAATCTCATTTACTGAAATTCGAGTCGAAATAGTATCTCCAAAAATAAAAAAAAAGTTAAAAATAAAATAGAAAATTCATGTTCCAGCCTCCGCTAGTCTAAGTGAATTTTCATGCGCAATTAAATAAAGCGCCAAAAAAATATATATCTATTAATACCTTAAAAAGTGGAGACCCAGTGTTTTACTAGGTGACATCTCAGGATGATCGCTAATGTGCGTGAAATAGCTATCCTGAGATGTTTCCTAATAAAAACACTGGGCCTCAACCTTTTAATGTACTGAAATTAGATTTTGAGCAGTAAATTATTCTTTAAATTACTTAGGATACAATATCTTCAGCCTAAGTTCTTCACTGACCTTTAATAGGAGCTTACAAATATAAAGAAAAGAACATTTAATAAAAGTACCATCTTAAATATGAAATTTGTTGTCATTCAATTCAGGGTCCGGCATTTATTAGGTCTATTGATAAGCCTTTGATTCCATCAAGACCGAGGCAATAGTAGAATGCTTGTCCAAACTAGAAATAGAGAGAACATACATTGATTTGATTCAAAATATTTACAACAAGGCAAGAGCAACTTTTACTCTAAATGCAATCAGCGGAACCATACACCTAGAAAAAAGAATCAGACAAGGCGACTCCCTATCCCCAAAGTTGTTTAATGCTGCACTTGATCTGATTTTTAATAGATTAAACTGGAAAAGAGAGACAGGAAAAGAAACACGTGGATTAGACAACAAACCAAATTCAAGACGCACTAATATATCTAAAGAAGTCAAAGTGGAGGTGGGCAGGACACCTGGCCAGAAAGACTAAGGAAAACTGTACGAGCCTGACCACGTTTTGGAAACCTTCCACAAGTCAAAGGAAACGAGGAAGACCAAATGGAAGATGGATGGATGAGATGGAGAAGTTTGCGGGGAAGAGATGGAGAAATGAAGCTGGTGACCGTAAAAGATGGAGATGTATGGGGGAGGCCTTCGTCCAGCAGTGGACTGATAAAGGCTGAATGAATGAAAATGAATTGCATCCATATGATTCTCAACAACAACGACACAGATACAAGTACACACACAGATATCACTCAAAATATAGTCTCAATTTATTCTGGGGAGAATAAAGTAAAGAGCCGCTAAATTGGGACGTAGATATTTAGTGTGATTAATTTACAGTAGATATATTAGAAAACCAGAAGTTCCTGCAAGATTTAAAAATATTATTCTTTAAAATTTCTTCTTTTTTCTTTCTTTCTTTTTTTCTTTCTTTATTTCTTTCTTTTTTCTTTGTCTTTCTTTTTTTTTAAGTTATGAAAAAGGTAAAAAAGAAAAGTTTACAGTTATTTTCAAATTATAACATCTACAAAAATATTTTGTATTTGCAAGATTTACTTTCCCATTACTGTAATATCGTGACAAAACAATATTATGCTCATTGTATAAACAAACTTGTTGGTTTCACGATTTCTTCTTATATTGTTATTCTTTTAATTTTAATGTTTGAAGCAAATGTTTCTGATAGAAATTTATTAATATATTATTTTAATAATTTCAAAAAGAATTATTCATCTAAAATTTCTATTTAAAATTCCTATACATATTTTTTTAAGCTAGTTAAATAGAATTAATCAATTAAAATATCTAATGAAGACTTGGCAAATGTTTTTTAATTAATGAACATTTTAAAGTTGGAAATTTTAATTATTAATAATGTTGACGCAAAATTAAAATTGGGTTACATGAAATAATTTGGAATTCCAACTCAGAAATAACATAAAAGTAATTGAGAAAATCTTATTTAAAATTTTAATGTTTAATCATTAAGAGCGATAAATAAGTCTAGTGACTGCTAAAATAATTTCAAGTTATAATTTTTGAACAAACTCAGAAAACAAGATCCAGTTTCAGGTTTTCATGTCAGGAATCTTGGCGGAAAATTCTTTGTAATTCTTTATCACTTTTGTAAAATACAGAAAAAAAAATGCCAAAACGAAATTTCTTTTGTAGAAGCAGGGGACAGCAACAGTTTTCTAAAATAAATCATTAAAAAAAAAAAAAAAAACTAAACAAAAATTCAATACATGAATATCAACAAGCCCTCACCAGCCAATCCAAAACAAATAAAAACCGCTTCAATTAATCATAAATAACAATCTTACATCAAACCACCAAAAATCAAATTACCCCTTTATTTCAACCAAACAAAAAACAAGTATGATGACGTTAGGAACTGCAGATCATCCCTGAAAGAGCCAATCATCCTAGCTAAGGAGATAGGGGTTGCCAACCTGTGATCTAAGACAAGTAGAATGGTTTAGCAGTTATTTTATTTAACAGTATACTTCATAAATCATTTAATGGTGCATTTGAGACCAGTTTTTTTTTATATAATTAATAAGAACCACTATCATTATTTTTATTTGCTTTTTTAATATAAGCTTTATTTATCTTTCAGCTTTTAATTATAAAGTAGATTTGATATGAAGTTGTAGTTTTCCTGTTAATTTTTGAGATTATTAATGGCTTCTACAAGTAGCCTAATTTATCCTGTTAAAAAAATTAAACTACCGGTATAGAAAAGAAACATTGATAAAGTTTCAATGCGATAAATTTATTTCCGTTGATTTATTTTGTAATTTGCTGTACTCTTAAATAACCACCTTATCGGGTGCTGTGCATTTTGCTCTTTTTTGTATCAAAAACATCTAACTGTTAACTCAAATTAGCAAAAAAATGGTTTGAATATTATCAAGTATTACTGTATTGCAAATTCAGATTCTGCAGAGTACAAATAAATTTTGAATTTGTCAATTTCTAAAACTAATTAAGGGCACGTATATTTCCTGAAGTTCCTAAGTCCAATTAAATCAAAGCACATTTTGTAATTTAAATTTATTTTAATTTTAAATGAAATTAAACCAAGCACAAATGACAGTAGACTGCTAAACGGATTATGCATTAGACATGATAGAACGCATTACTTCGCTTAACTCCTGCTTTTCTGTGGCAATTTAGTCAAATTCATGCAGGAAGTGTATGAAAAAATGAACATGATCGTCTGATGACATAGAAAATGTATGTATATCCAGAGTTTCAAATAAATCCATTTACTGGTTCAGAAGTTATAAGGGAAATACAAAGACATATTCTAATTTTGGGTCTCACATTCCTTAGAGAAATAAAAACGTGACCTTCTTTTTCCTTCTTAAGTTACTGAGACATTGATTGCTTAATTAAATTACTTTTAGTATTAATAAAAAGGGTCGAAAGTTAACTTTGTTTGTGTTTCTAAGTTGGTTTGGAAAACACAATTTTTATGCGACATCTCGAAAGGAAGTGTGTTTATTTTTGCTGGAACTCCAACATCAGAAAGTGTGATTCACTTAGAATAGCAAAGACGCAAAGAAAGAAAAACGAACAGGAGTGAAGCTCAGTGGAATCACAAGAAATTGCGTTTAGAACTCTTAAAAAAATATGAAAGGATGGATAAGTTTTAATAATTATACTAGTGTTCATTTAATTGAAGGAAAAAGAAAACCAGTAAAACCGCGAAAACTCAAAACATGTGATTCATATTAAATAGAACATACTTTCATACCTAAAAGTTGATGAATATTTGAAGCATATTGTACATTAGTTGAACTCCTACAAACATAGTATATGAGACTCTAATTTTCACTAATACAGAACCCAAAACTAAACATGTTTTTATTATTGTCCACGTTTTACAATACAAAATCAGATCAAAAATAAAGAATTTAAATTAAACAGCCAAAGTTTATCAATATGGGTATGGCTACATTTAACAGTAACGTAGGCCTAACGGCGATAATTCATGCTATTGATGTTGGTATATATTGATAGATACATTATGAATTGATTAATTTCTCACATGTGCAAAACAATTAAAAATTGAAATTAAAACAAAAGATTGGCTACTGCGACACCAACAATTAAAGTGATAGATGCTAAAGCAGCATAATAAGCAGCTGGACGAGATAGGTTCTTAGTGCAGATCAGAAAGAAGAAAGTTTTTGATAGAAGTGTGTGCTTCAAAGATGTGAAGGGTAAAACTTACGCCAAGGTTTAGACATAAATGTAAATGTAACAATAACTGTGTACAATGAATTTATTGTTACGAATCCATTGAAAGTTATACATCTTAGATCAATGCTTCGATAATATTAATGATTATTAGGCGAGAAGAATCATTTAGGTCCAGGAGAAGGTTTATAAAGTACGTGCCAGAAATAAGCCAACCAGTTGGAAACCAGTGATGGAACATTCAGTGTTCGAGAGCAACAATGCTGAGAAACAATGCATTAGTCAAGCCCAGGAAATGTTTATGTTTTACGCGGGATTTGTTCCTGAATTTAAAGAAAAAACGAATACGACGATGTTTGCTGTAAGTTATGAACTCACGAACTGTTGCAGATAATTATGTTATGTTTGATCCAAGAATAGAATAAATGATTTTATAATTTGTTTGTGATATCTATGCATATATCTAAAGCTTAGTAATATAGTTTTAAATTATTTAGTTATCTGAGTCAACTGTTCTACTTTTTTAATTGGGCAAATACATCAATTCCTTTAAACTTCAATTAGATTGCAAAAGTATTAAGAATTTTCCACGTGGTATTTTTAATGTAGCTACGATCTTTGTTTTGTTTTTAACAAACTTTCTACTTTTCTTAGGCAAAGGGGTTGAAGACAAACACGTCTCCCGAAAGATCCAAAACATGCTCAATAAAATTAAGGTCTGGAAACCTGGCTGGGCCATTCTATAATACAATAATCGAATCTTGAAGTCATTGATGCATTAGAGTAGCTCGATGCGGATGTTCAATCGACTTGAGAAATGTTTTGCCTACGGAGGGCGAAAATAGGAGTTCGGAAAATAATCGATGTATCGTCTACCATTCATGTTTCCTCTTGGAAACTTAGACTGGACTTGATCATCCACCTGAAGCAGATGCCACCCCAAACCATCACACTATCTCCACTGTGGATATTATGGATATTAGGGAAAATGACAATGTATCCCTCATTCTCCTCATATCGTGCAGGTTTAGAATCACATCTGCATAGCAATCTGGAAAAGTACTGATTTTCATTGGCTTTGACGTTCACTTCTTTGATGGGGAGTAAGAGCCATGTAGAACGCTGATCAGCTAGAATACAGAACTGCTTCGTGAAGCTTTTTGCGGATAGTGGAAGCAGATACCATCGTTACTGTAATTTCAAACGGTTCCACCAATACTTCACTAACTAACTTTTGTCAAATTATCGCGATTTTTCTTTTTTCCCTTAATTTTCCCTTAATGGAAACCAATATTTACAAAGTTTTCCAAAGGAAGATCTGCATTGAAAGATAATTGACTTAGGCAGTAAAACTTTACTATTCCATTTAAGCATTTTCCTTCTTTGCTTGTCTGTTTCTAAGCTCATCACGTTAAAACGGCTGGACAGATTTTCATAAAATATACAGTAGTGTCTTGCTTATTTATGGCCTGACTTAAATAATAGGCACATTTACTTTGGTCTCCATTCCTTCCTTTCCTCAAAAAAGATTCTCGAAATCTATCTTTAAAACTGAAAACAAGAGAGAGTGGATCCCCTTGCTTATTTGAGGTCTGATAGCTATATCCTGATACCTCTATCCCAGATCCTCAAAATTAATGCAGGTTCCATGATGAGTCCCCACTGTATGATGGATAGCTAAGCTATATCTATTAGCCTATTAATCTATGAAGCAATTAGGCAACAATACTTCTAAAGGTAGTATTTTTTTATATTTTTTAAATTTATACGTTTCTTACAGTTGATATGATTCTTGTATAAGAGCACAGGGGTTCATTAAGGGGCAAAAGATATATTTACATCCTCTCCCTGAAGTTTTTAACTTTAATCTAATTCATATGTAAATAATTTTCTTTGTGTGGGAGAACTATTAAATACAAAATGAAAATATTAGTTATAAAATCCCATTACAGGTCTCGGGGTGGTGGGAAGTAAGGCATTCCGTAATCAACGAGACTGGGATGAGGTCAGGGTGGTCAGGCAGACGCCGGCGTCGCCGTTAACCCCCCCGGGATAGAAACCAGATACCATTTCATAATGGATTAGGTGAGACCTAGAATCCCTTTAGAGAATGCGAGAAACAATAGAAAAATTCCTTTACCACAACTGGGATCGAATGCTGCTCCTTCAGCTCAACGTTCTTACTAATTGAGCCACTAAACCATACAACTATTATTTTGTTTTAATCCTAAGTCAAGCATTGGTGCTTATAGGCAACAAATTATTAAAGTTCAGATCTTGTTTTAATAAAACAGAATTATGGGATTCTAATGGTCGAATTAAGTTTGGCTTATTTTTATAGCAAAATATGTGGAATTTAATAGTGGCTGCCTACAGGTCATAAATTTAAGGGTCCCGTCTCATGGTCAGCAATTAAAAACTTAAACATAAATTAAAAAAACAATAAACTTATATTTTTACTGGAAATTTAATTGAAGTTAAAGTTTTCTTTTTTAATTTTAGATTTGCACTAAATGACAAAAAAATCCAAGAGTTGGAGGTATATGTAATTTGTAATGTCCGTCACTGTTTGGAGCATTTACCATTTTTTAATTTATGTAGGTAATACTGCCTATCTCATATTTATTTCCAGGATATCTATCACTAAATAAGCATTACAAATTATATTTTACAGCTACTTTATTGATTTTACAGCTACACTTAAGAGCATCGAAGTGGTCTCACAGTCGAGGCTTAACACTACTTAGTTCATTTTCTTCTGATGTGAATCTTTGAGATCTGAGCAACAGACAATAAGTCAAATAACTACATAGTATAAGCTTTACAAGAAGTTATCAGTATTGTGGGTTTACAGTACAGATAACTTTACTGCTTTTCATTCTATGTTTTCAACTTCTGTGACAGGAACATGAAATATCTATTGGACCGTTGACTTAACATGCAACATTTCTCGGTATCAATTGCAAAGATCTAGAAATTGATGAAGGTTGGTCAAACAACTAATTGCTCTGTGACTGAAGTTATAAAATTATTTAAAGAAACAAAATTCTTTTTAGCCAGTGACTTTTATCAAATGCCGAATTGATGTAATTAGAATACATTAAGACAAAGATAGATGAAAAATACAAGTTTACGTTTTAATAAATAATTTTACATTTTTTAACAATACATTTTGCTCCTTCCTCTAGATCAATTTCTGCTCAGTGTTCATGAATGTCTTCGTTTCTTGGTGTTAAATCAAATCAGTTTGGAATATCTTATCTTATCTCTCATTTGAAGCAGCAGAAATTGGAGATCTTTTCAAAATATTTTAATCTTTATATTATAATCTTTATTTTTTTTTCATTCTACTCAATCAGAATAGGAAAGCTTCCCTTCATCAAATTTATTCAGTTCTATGAGATTTTGGATAAAAATCTTACGAAAAACTAGAGCTAATTCAGGATCACTTTTGGATTTATTTTGGTCTCGTAAAATCAAAACGTTTTAAGGAGAATACATCGTACATCAGCCTTTATGAAGTTGTTATTGCTTAGGTATTTTAGGAAATGAGATACTTTTATCAGGCTCTGACAAATTTGGTTATTTTACAAACTACAATTTCAATTTCTGAATTAAATGCAAGTTTCACCTTACCATATCTTCAATGAACCACTTGAGGATAGGCGGGGCTTCGTAGTTCCAAAATATCCCACCAGTCTACTTTTTGGCTTGTGGGATAAACAAAGCCATGTGCTTCGTTTTAACCCTAGTAGGTATAGAGGCTGAACTAAAAGATTTGATTTGGATGCAACGATTGTAAGCCTTCCAAAATTTTCAGATTGGATATAAAGTTGATTATCGCCCATTGAAGAAGATGACAGCAATATATTTTCAACGAAAGATATAATTTAATGGATCACTTGAGGATAGGCGGGGCTTCGTAGTTACAACGTATCCCACCAAGCTACTGCTTCGCATGTGGGATAAACAAAGCCATGTGCTTTGTTTTAACCGGTTTAGATGTAGAAGAAATATTATATTAAAGAAGGATATTCCAAGCGTTTTTACAGAATTATTACAATAAGGATCTGCACAATACTGAACCATCCGTCTTGAAATATCAAAAATCGACGATTTTTTAAGTAATTCACACAAAGTTATATGTTTGTTTATTCCACAAGCTCTCGCCGCATGTGGGATAAACGTCATACGTGACGTCGATAGGGGCGTAAACCTCAAGTGGTCCATTGTATCGACCATAAATATTTTCTAAGTACGGTTTACTCTGAAAATTCTTAACTTAACCAATTTTTCTTTTTTATTTGTTCTCGTTTCTTCTTTCAACCTGAAAGTTGCTTGAAAAACATCTTCTATTGACAATACTTCTGGGAATTTCTGATAACTTATTCATTGAAGAACATCGCCGACAAATCATAGATTCGTGGGTTGTCATGAAGACAGTAATAACTTAAATATCTTCTATCGACTTCATGTAAGCTCATTATATTTATACTTAGGGATTTTCACTATTTAGACATTGAGATTGGATCCAATTCTAGTTTCAATTTATCTATCGAAACATTACTGGACATTATTATTAGGGGCTATATTGGAGTGAGGACATTGTAAAGATAAAAATTAATTCAAATCTGTCTTTTTTTACTTCATCTTTTAATTATTACTGATAAAAGGAAAATGAAAAGGAGTTTTTCCGAGACCTAAAATATAAAAGTAAAGAATGGAATAAGCGAGCCGATGGAAAGATCTGGTTTAGAAACTTTTTCGTTACTGTTAATCAGAAAGACAGAATTGATGGATATCTATAAGAAAAAAACCGATAGCTCTATGGTAGTTATTATTACTTAAACAATAAGTTAAGTTACTTAAATTCATTTCTCTGGTGATGAGTATTTGCCAATCGAAGAGAAATCAAGATCTGGTTCATCAATTTCTTCCTCCGAAAAATAACATTCTGAAATATATTAGAATTCTGGATGTTGTCACGCGTAAGAATGGGTCCTTGGGGACAGTTAAATTCGTATTCAAGTGGAGGAATTTCTGTCAATATTACAATCTACTTAAAAATATACAATATAGTATATTATAGCAAAAAATTTTAAATTTTAAAAGCTTTGTTTCTTTTTATTCAACAACAATTTAGGTTTTATAGAATAGGAAGTATTATATATGTTATCTTATCATAAAACAAATTCTGTCTGTATTTTTTTTTATTCTGAATTCGGTGAAGTTCACTTATTAAAAATTCGTTAACGTTTAAATATAATTCACTAGCAATTGATAAATGCTTCAAGTGAAGAAAAATATAAACAATTAAAAAAATAATTATTTTCTGCTTCTTTAACTAACACGTCAATTATCTTGTTACTTAAATTTACAAAAACCTTTTAGAATATTTTAAATTTTAATACAGTTTAGTAAATTTTTAAATACTTAAACGTTGAATATAACTAAGTGCAATAACGAATTGATAATAACGAAAATGAACAAAATTTTAGTCCAAGTATTATATAAAACAGTTAAATTCTGAAAAAAAAATTAAATTCACTTAAAAAAAAACTTTTCTTTAAAAATGCTTTTCATTTTTAAAGCCTATCCCTTTTATTTTTTCAATTCATTTACATACGTTATTGTGTTCAAATTTAATCAAAATCACATGAAATCTAAATTTTAGAAAAAAGATAACTAAAACTTATTTTAATAGAAGTTGCAGTTTCTCTGCTAACCTGCGAAGTTTCTGTTACCTTTATTCTCCAAAAGTTTCTATAAATAAATCAAAGTTGCAACGTCTGCTTTACCTCTTGAACTTTAGTTCTGTGGGTGACACTGAGATTGGGACAATTCTTCCATTTAAAAATTTAATGTTATTTTCTGGTCCAAATGTGACCGGAGCAGTATAGAGAACTAAATCGAACAAAGCACTTCTTCCATCGATCAATAAAAGGAGTTTTAAATAAAGAAAAGACTAGTTCAACTTTAAGGTTCAACTTTACCCTTAGAATTTGTCAGCCTTCTTGTATCCTAAACATTTAATCCCTTAAGTTAATATAAATCTTTGTATTCCTTTTTCACCGTGTTTCACCTCAAATACTTCTTTAATATATCATTAAATATTTACTGAATTCATTTCTGTACAATGTCAGAGTATTATATTTCGGAAAACATTAAAAATATTCAAAAGTAATCTGTCGAAGCTCGCTTACGATACATTAAAATTATTATTTTAGCTGTAAATTTTTAATGAGTTAGAATGGGTTAGAAAATTCGTAGAACAATACAGTAATTGAAAGGGAAAAAAAACCATCAATGTTGGAAATTTTTCGAATATGATATCCTCAAGAATCTAAAATATATATATAAAAAAATACGCTCTATATTTATAATAAAGTTACAATTAAAAAGTCGTTATTTCCAATAACTTATTCTGAAGAAAAATTCACACTGTTGATTACATTGTGTTACAAAGCTTTTGGATTGTATTTAAACATGTTTTTTAGATATCAATATTATCAAGTGAAGAAGAAAAACAAAACTTTTAATTGTTTTGCAAAAATATGGATCATTACTTGAAATTTGGAACTAGTGAATAAACTATGGCAATAGACTCTTTATCTTCCCTTGCAATGTAAATTGTTGTCATTGAGGTTCCACACAATAAATTTTCTAAACGGCATTTTAATTTATTTACTTGCCTGTACTGGTTTAGCAGAGCATATTAAGTCTTTAAGAGTAAGGAGAAAATAAAAGCAAAACTGATTTAAACTTAACTTGTTTTATAATCATTAAATATTTACAAGATGTGAAACAGTTGTTTCAAATAGTCTATGACTCACTGAAAGTTCACTGAAAGTTCTTTACTTTAAAGTTTTAAAGTTCCTTTGAATCTTTCTTGACATCAACTGTTCGATTAACAACATTGATAAATGGCTATTTTCATCTAGTGTGATAATTACTGAAGTTTATCTTAATGTATAAACTCATTAACACATAGAATTTTCTTATGTCTCATATGTCTTTTAACTTGTATGAGATGGCTATAAACAATGTTCACTGTATGTGCTATAATATTACTTAATTATATGAATGTTTAAGTAAACTTGATTTCTCCAATCCTTTCTTGACTAAACATTCTAGTATTATTGTCTTTACCAAAACACTCTAAACAGTTTATAATCATAACTTGAATATTTCAATCAAATAATCTTTGACCTCGTTGAAATAATCTTTAATATAAACTTCTTTCTAATAAACACAAATGTTCCTGTATAAATACTTAAATCCTTTCAACTTTACAGTTCTTTAACTTTAGTTGATTCAGTCCAACATTTGTAATAAGTCGATTTCCCTTGACTTTAATAAATCCTAGCATTAATGGTTTTGCTTGAAATAAATAACTTTACTATTTCTTTAATCAACGAACAAATGTTTATGTGTTGGTAATGTTTAATCTTTAATGTTCATTAGTATATGTTCCGCTTTGTCCTAAACTCCATTTTCTTGTGTTCGAAATTCTAACGTTGGCTCCATTTCCAAATTCTCGATGGGTGAAGTAAAATAGAAATTCTACTTACAAAAGTTCAGCAACAATCCATCAATTTTCCGTCAATCCCTGTCAAACGTCGAAGATAATACCTTAGCATAATTCCACTTTGGGTCTGCCAGTCCTCATTTGCGAGATTCATCTTTGGGCCTAACCGTTTATTAAGAATTAATTTAACTTTACCATTAATCCTTACTTATTTAATTCTCAAGGCCGTCCGCCTTTTACTGAACACAATATGAGTTTAAAATCAAAACTAATTTATAGCACAATCGGAAGGAACTCATCCGATTCCCATTTTGAAACCTTAGCATCATTGCTACTTGGTCTTCCATCGTAACGCCATTTTTCGATCCTCTAGGATTCACCATTAACAATTGAACGTCCGCGTTCATGCTGTGTTCAACACATCCATTGTTCTCACGTGCTTACACACAACAAAAGAACATACTCTTAACTTTCGGTTTTAATGAAAAAATAAAAAATATAAATATTTCAAAGCCTTGATGTTAGTTATAATTTAATTTTATCAGGGATTAAAAATTGAATTTCTCACACGTACAAATATAAAGAAAAGAAAAGAAAAGAAATCTTCTTTTCTCATACAATTCAAAATTATAAAAAAAAACGAACGTGACACTCTTCAAAATAAATAAACGAGAAACAATCAAATGTTAACATATAAACTTAAAAAGAAAACAATCATTATAATAATAATCATTAATCATTTTCTTTTCTTTTCTTTATATTTGTATGTTTTTTGAATTACGGAGCCTTGATAAAGTTCTTGATGACAAGAACGAAATATTGATGATAAAGATGGTTTTGTGTTTATATTTATAGAAGATGTGAATTGATCATTTGAAAGTTATAAGAAGATTAATTCTCTGTTTTTCAGAAGTATTGATTAATAATCTTATAAGTACTTATTAATTATTGGACAGTTAAATGGTACTTACGATTTTTTAAAATTTCTATACTTCTTTTGAGGAAGCCTGATTTACAATGATTTTTATAATACTTTAATATTTCTGTGATATATTTCTGTAATATATTCTTTTGCGAACATTTTTAAAGTAAGCAATTGAAAATAAATATGGAAACATGTTATGACATGTTTACTTGCATCTGCAAATCAAGTACATTCTTTCTAATACCTTTGTTCTGTCTTTATTCTTTTTTTCATTATCTTAAAAAAATAATCTCTTGCTAAATTGCTTCTTTGCTAAGCACAATACCATTCAAAAACATTGATAGCAAATGTCATTTTTTAAAAGAAAAAAATAGTTTTCTAAAATTGTTTTATTTCAAGCAATACATCACTGCAGATCTTATGATCCACGAATCCACGAATAAAAGAATTTGGGAAGAAGATTCTGTGGAAAAATTTATGGCGGCTGAAAAGACACTTGACCAATGAGTTAGATTACGAAAAAAAAAGGAAACTGTAGGAATTATTCCAAGAGCTATGAATTGTGGCTAAGATCGAATTCAGAGACTGATACGGATGGGAGAAATAATAAGAATGTCGAAGAAATGCTAGAAATATCTTGAAAGAAATTTTTATAACATACGTTCAAAGAACTGAAGAACACCGAGAATAGAGGAGTTCCTACTGAAGAACACCGAGAATAGAGGAGTTCCTACTGAAGAACACCGAGAATAGAGGAGTTCCTACTGAAGAACACCGAGAATAGAGGAGTTCCTACTGAAGAACACCGAGAACAGAGGAGTTCCTACTGAAGAACACTGAGAATAGCGGAGTTCCTACTGAAGAACACCGAGAATAGAGGAGTTCCTACTACAAAAGGGATAACTGGTCAATGCACTTTTGGTGAGTTTAAATTGACAAGGTTTATTAATTTTAGACAAATCAGCTCTCGTCGAATATTGTTAACTCTGGTCGAGTCTAAAATCAAACTTCACATTACTGAGGACCCTATTGATAATCCTCGGAAATCATAGATAATATAAAAAAAAAAAAAGAAATTTCAATAATTCCACCAAATTCTCAGATCAATTATTTATTACGTAAACCTTTATAACGCTGACATTATCATTGTATTGTAGAAAGTATTGTACTAGAAAACGGATAAAGTTTCTAGATTCATTATTGAATCGAGTATTATATATTATTTTGAATGTATAAATAAGCAGAAAGGAAAATGGATATTAATAGTTTCATAATGAAAATTTTCAAAAATTTTGCGGGACTGAAGCTGAATTCCAATATGGTACTAAAGTTGTTATTGTTGTAACAATTTCCATATGAAGTTATATGAAGGTACTTTATGATTTAATAATAACATAGCTATAATATCAACAATACCTTTATTGTTATAACCGTTACAAATCTCTGCTCGGTCGCCCAAAGTAGCAAAGGAATTTACGCTCTGAGAAGTATTGTGAATGATTTTGTTGTCAGATGTAGAGGTTCATGCAATAAAAGAATTTCAGTTTGGAAATTGCTCCTGCTCCTTTTTTATGTCATTATCATTAATAATATTTCATATTTTTTTTTTATTTGCAGGAAAGCCAGAAAAAATTATCTTGTGTCTTGAAATTTCCCATCCTACACAAGTACGTTTTTATTCTTTAAATAACGTTGCACAAACTTATACATATACATATAATTAATATTCTTTTTTTAATAAAAGAAGTACATCCCATTACGCTATTAGGGAGGTAAGGCTCCCAGCGTTCCGTAACCAACTGGACTAAGTTGAAGTCTGATGGGACTTCGACGCCTGTCCGCCATTTACTCACAACAAAGAATCCCGGTTTACTTCAGAGGACTACATGGATACCCTAAGACCTAGTTTAGATAAAGAACGAAGAAAAAATGCCCGACAGCTGTGCTACTCCAGCCTGCAGTCAAGTATCACTTGAGCTGTAGTACCATACTTCTTCAATTCCCATCTGCTTCTTAACATATTTGTAAAATAAATACATCTGCAACGCCTCTTACTATATTAAAACATATTTTTAATATGAATTTTCGGAAGTTCTTTTTTCTTTCTTCCTTTTTCAAGTTTGTTGATTATAATAATACATTTTCAGATGATATCATTCACATACACATCTTAGACATAGTTGTTAACAAACATTTTTCGCCCTTAAATGCTACAAACATTTATTATTTCAATTAACTATAATCATAATTGTTTAAACTCTTCAATTATTATGCATTTTTTTGTTTTTGTTCATACAATTCCTTACCATTTCATTAGCCAAGTATATAAAAACATTCTCTACCTCTAATCCTTTACTTCTATTAAAATTTATATTTCTTGTGTTTCTTATAATCACAAAACTATGCCCAGATTTGAAATTTAGGGTATGATCACTTTGAAATTCTTTTTTATAATGTTTAAGGTACAAATTACTATTGCTCTTTTTAATCAAACACACATCCAGAAAATTCCCTCCTTCTTCCTCTTTTCCATTTTAAATTTTATATCTAGATTCTTTCTATTAATGAAATTAAAAAAAATTTGAAATTGCCTTGTTGTTCCACTCAATACGTCATCCGTATTGATAATCAATACGTCATCCGCATATCTGTAATACTCATATTTGAATTTTGATTCTTTTATCACTTCATCTTTAAAAAAAAGTTCATAAATATATTACATAAACTTCCCGATAATGGTGAACCCATTGGAAAACCTTTAATCTGTTTAAACATTTTATGCTTTCTTATGTTTAAAAAAAGTATTATCAGAAATAAATCTTAACCAATTCATCAATTCAATGTTATTTAAATTATGTTTCATCAATTCTTTATTGTTTTCATACGCCAATTTTTCTACAATTTGTAATGTTTCCTCAACTGGAATATTAGAGTACATATTCTCCACATCCAGAGAATATAAATAAAAAATTTTCTTGTTCTTAAGATATAAATGTTGCAATTTACTTTCTAAGTCTTTAGTATTTTTAATGATTATTTCTTCCCTAGGTAATTTGAAATTCTTCACTATCCTATTAAAAAATCTGGCTATGTTTTGTACTGGACTCCCAAAAGCATTAATTTCAGGTCTAATTGCATTATTAATTTTATAAATTTTAACTCTTCCTTCCAATGTTGGAGTTCTGCAAGCCTCTTTTAAAATTTCATCTTTTTGCCTAAAATTTATTGTCCCTTCCTCTTGTAACTCCTTCAATTTCAACGTAACTTTGTTGTATAAACCCACCGTTGGGTCTTGGTCTATGCTTACATAATACCCATCTTCTACTAACTTATCAATCTTTTCAACATATTCTTGCTTATTGCCGAGCCGGCGCGGCGTGGCCGAGCCATCTAGACGGCGGTCTGCCGTGCGGCCAGTATTCCGGTATCTGGGTTCGAATCCCGGTAATGGCATGGATGTTTCTTTCTTCTTCTGTTTCTGTCCGTTTCTGCGGGTACAGCGTGATGCTGCCTCCTAAGGCGTACCCTGGGCAACGTTTCGTCGGATAAATGCTATCATTTCTCGCCCCTTGTTGTTGACCAAAAGGAAGATTCAATAATCTACGAGCCCGGGCATTGGAAAAAAAATATTTTTCCTTATTCGTAATTATTAACTTCTTACCTTTATCAGATTTCGCTATATGTATACTTTTATCTTTCCCAATCCTTCTTAATATGTTTAATTCTTCTTCATTTAAACTTAAATTTACTTCATTAAAGTTATTTTTAATGTTCTCAATTTCTTTCAAAGATTCTTCTTTCTTTCCTTGTTCCATT
The DNA here is from genome assembly GCA_023159025.1 of Thereuonema tuberculata. Taxonomy (NCBI): domain Eukaryota; kingdom Metazoa; phylum Arthropoda; class Chilopoda; order Scutigeromorpha; family Scutigeridae; genus Thereuonema; species Thereuonema tuberculata. The sequence continues at coordinate 24,172,215 of JAFIDM010000003.1, read as the reverse complement.
CTCTCAGCAGCTATTTGCAATTTTGCTAATGTCTTCAAGTCCAGATTTTCTTTTTTGTCATACACAAAGTCAAGGCCTTTATTTAAGAGTTCTAATTCTTTTTTGTTGAACTTTCTATTACTCATATTAACAACATAATTTTTATCATCCACAAATTTCTTGTTATTAATTTTCTTAATTTTCCTATCTTTAGCTTTTTTCTTCATTTTCTTATAATAAAGAAAATAAATTATTATAATCAACAAACTTGAAAAAGGAAGAAAGAAAAAAGATCTTTCGAAAATTCGTAATAAAAATATGTTTTAATATAGTAAGAGGTGTTGCAGAAGTATTTATTATCACTTGAGCTGCCTATTATTAAGCTTATTTCGTACTACTTATTCATACTTATTCATGAATCCATTGGTGCTATATGGTGTTGAAATTGTGGCCAAGAAGGCAGTTCCTTATTTCTAAAACAAACCAGCTTCTCTAAAAGGCCGATGACGCTCAAGTCTTAAACTACTGGAAAGACTGTCGACGTCTGCGTAAGAGTATCTTCAGCGGTTTAGAACAAATGTCCGCAATTTTTGTTCAATCAAGGAACTTTGGTAGCCTTTATCTGTACGACACTGCTCTGCACCTGCAACATCAGTTCTTGCTTATCCAATCGTTTCTCTCTGCCCCCCAAACCTAATCAATTGGTTGCATTTAGATGTAATCTTGCTTCCCCATGTTTAACGTTTGCATTACTTATTAAGGTATTGAATTTGTTCCCCTTTACTACAAATGATAAAATATAAAACAACAAACACACATTTAAAATTATAAAAAGGTTAGATTAAAAATACATACATGGAACCGGTTTCAAACCATATAAAAATAGCTTTTCATCAGCCTGAGTGAATTAAATATTTACAATTGAGCATATATACACAAATCAATTTACAGTATTTACTAGAAAATAAATTTTGATAATACAGTACATTATTACTTTTTGACATTTTTTTTCTGTCCCAATAAGGTTTGATAAGCGTTTTGTAAAATGTTGAAATCACAATATTAATAAGAACTAAATTTAACAAAACACAATTTGACAATTAATAATATACTTTGGTCCTGAAGGTGTAATAATATACTTATTTATTTATTTATTTATTCATGTATTAAATTTATACAATTCAGTACCGTTAGGAATTCATATTCCTATCGACAGGTACTGTCATTTTATTATAATACCTAATAATTATATTAAAAATTACATTTAAATAAATTTTACAAAATAATTTCAAAATCAACTTGAGGATGTTTGTCATCCTCAAACATATTGAAACATTATATTAGCACAAAAATAACTCTAAATAACATAAAATTTATAAATTATTAATCACTATTATCCAATATCCAATTTTTTACCTCATTTTTTACAGTTGAAATTCTTTTATAATCTTTAAATATATTCCAATTTATATCATTAAAGGTTTTCTCAATTATACAGGGTGTTTCAAAAATACACGGCATAATTTCAGGTATGT
>JAFIDM010000003.1:24134877-24160701 GCA_023159025.1 Thereuonema tuberculata | reverse complement strand
ATGTTTCTATAATTTTTGACATATTGGAAAGAACAGAAATTGGCCTACAACAAATAACAAATAACAGAAATTGGCCTACAGGTTACAACAAATAACTTAGAAAACTAAATGTTTCTTTACTTTACAAGTAAATGTTAATTTAGATATTTTAAGTATCTCGTGACGGCTTTTAGAGATACCAAGAGATGTTCAACAGCTTTATCGTGTCGAGTGTGTACCCTAGGCAACCTAGGCAGTTTTTGGGGCGGCGATAGTTGATATTTCTCTCCATTACTTGTTTATTCTTTTTTCATTTTATTTATAAATTATACTGTATGTATTTTGTAGTTTTCTTTTTTTTTTCAATTATGAATTATATCAATAAATATGACAGACAAGAATTTCTATGTTTGCTGGGGCAAAGCCGGTTTTATATACAGGGTGTCCCAAATTGAAGTATACACTCTTTGAAACGTTATAACTCAGCAACGAAATGAGATAGAAATGTAAGGTGTGTTGTGTATGATCCAGACGGCGCTGGAAATGCATTGCAACACGCTCATTGTTGTTCAGTTAGAAACCAAAATGGCGGAGAGACTTTCATTCGATGTTTACTTCCAACAATTCGGGGCTCCACCTTCACTTTCATATCGATGTGAGAACTTTCCCCGATCAAAACATTCAATCACGGATGGATAGGACAAAGAGAAAGTGCGACGGAGTTCCCGCCTCGATCTCCCGATTTAACCCCTCTCGACTTCTACCTTTGGGAACTTTAAAGAACACTGTGTACACCACACACCCACAAACACTGACGGAATTAAGAGATCAGATTGAACATTCCATCAATGACATTCCATTGGCTACAATCCAGTCGGTATGTCGCTCTGTTCGACGTCGGTGTTGGAAGTGTACTATGGCAGAAGGTAGACATTTTGAACATGTACGGGTGTAAGATAGTTTACGGAATAAAATACAACACACCTTATATTTCTATCTCATTTCGTTGCTGAGTTATAACGTTTCAAAGCGTGTATACTTCAATTTGGGATACCCTGTATATATCGGGTGGGCATAAAATAATGTGAGGTCTTCAGAGCCCTCTAGCGAGGAATGTCTTGGACGAAACGTAACAACATTCGGTGGACATACAGAGTGGAACATGCGGTTTCGATTTATAAAAAAAAAAAAAATTAGTACCAAAAGTCGCCAAAATAGAGGAAAATGTGGCGCTGCAAAGGTTGTAGTATATATAAGTAATTACCAAATGAGACAGCACACTTCAAGTTTTGTAACAGTATAGATAATATTTATTGGTAATTATAAATAAGGTTCCATATAATCACCATTGTGAAGTTGCACGAACTGCATGCGGTGGAATATCCACGGCGGCTCGCAACATATCGGAATGGATTTGTAGCACCTGTAATGTAATTCGATCTTTCAACATCGGGATATCGGGGACATGTTCTTGATACACAATGCTTTTAAGAAATCCCCACAGCCAAAAGTAACGAGGATTAAGATCAGGCGATCTCGGTGGCCATGCTGTGGGAAATGCACGACTAATGATTCTGGTATCAGAGAAATGTTGCCGCAACACACGCTGTACCTGACATCCGATGTGGGGTGGTGCACCATCCTGCATGAAGATGGTCGAATCGAGACATCCTCTTTGCTGCAGTTGTGGAACCACAACTTCACAAGTTCTTTAGCATATCGGAATACTGTGCAGCATTAACGGAACAGGTCACTTGTCCACTTCGGTGAGTTTACTCGTAAAAATAAGGACTGATGATAAACGATGACGTAAAGCCGCACTGTGACTTTCGGCGAGTGCATAGGCATCTGCAGACCCACGTGGGGATTAGTCGCAGCTCAAAAGCGGCAGTTGTGTGTGTTAATATCACCGTTTAAATAAAGTGCGCTTCGTCACTCCATAAAATCCGCCACGGCCATGCTTCATCCACTTCCATGCGTGCTAAGAATCTTAATGCAAACTCAATGCGGGTGGTCGCATCGCCAGGGCGCAATTCTTGAACAGAACAGATTTTACAGGGGTAAAACTTCAACATCTAATGCAGGATTTTCCGCATCGTTGAGTATGGGATATCCGTTTGCCGGGATATTGCCCGTGCACTGCTGGTACCCTGCACATTCGTCATCTCCTGTTCCACAATAACAGTTGCAACTTCTTCAAGTGTTGGTGACTGATAGCTTTGCGTCCCCGACCTGGTTGCACTGCAAGAGCTCCAGTAGTTTCAAAGCGTTGAATCATTTTTCGTAGATTTGTTATGCTCATCGGTCCTCTTCGTAACGTCTTCAACCGCCGAAATTCCCGAGGGGCAGCTCTGGCATTCTCGTCCCGCTGATAATACAGCTTCCCTAACAAAGCACGGTTACGTAAGATAAGAGCCATCGAAAGACAGTTCGTCGCCGAGCGATGTGAATTCTCCAAGCCTTTCTTTTTATCATGATCGCTCTACATGTAACGCGGTTATGCAAATTATTGCGTTAACAGCGCCACATCTTCCCCTGTTGGCGACTTTTGGAATTATTTTTTTTAGAAATCGAAACCGTATGTTCCACTCTGCTTGTGTTAGAACTGTCGGATGAATTTTCTTCAAATTTGGAATATTATTTACAGGACAAGAGACTACGTATTTTTTCTTGCAAATCCTTTTAGAGAAATAAATTTGTGAAAATAATAAAAATCATAGAAATCGTAGAAAAGCATTAGAACCCAAACAATGTTTTTCTCTCCATCTCTTAAACAATGATAATAATTCTTTTAGTCATCTTCTAGTTTATCCATGCTTTGATATGAATAAAACTACTCTAACTATTCTGCTCTTGTTAAGCAGATATTTATAGAAAAGTAGGACTTCAATTTCTTTCAGGAGCTACTTGGTTTTCTTGTAATAACAAATGTAGTAACATTATTCTTTAAAAGTTATCTCTTACTAAATAACGGAAAAATATGAAGAACACACCATCAATGACATGTTTCATTAATACATTTCCATTATAGAAATCTCTCTTTAAATAACTGGTCTTAGAGAAGCATCTCATTACAATAAAATATAAGTTATTTCGGATTTTTCCGAAAAATTCTTCATTGTGTTATTAAAGACATCATTTTCCCATTACTTAAAATTCTTAAAGAATTAAAATCATTTTCTCAACCTCTTTATCAGTTAAGTGAAATTAAGAAAACCGAAATTAAAAATAACCGTGGTAGAGAGGTAGAGCTCAGCGTTAAAGCGAGAATGACTATATTTTAAACATATTCAGTGGCACAACGCAAAAAAATGTCAACAATAATAAGAAAAAGAAAATATATGAACTACACAAATGCTAAATACATTCAGAGAATCGTAGTTACTTTCAAAAGTAACTATAGAATCGTAGTTACTTTTCTATATTTTAGATTTTACTCCAAAAACGGCTAATCCTGTTACGGTTAATGTCACAGTTTCTTTTATAGACATCTAAAACTTTCTGATAAATTTAGTAGGAGGTAGAATGCTACTCAAACTTCTAATGAAACTAAAAAAAATCAAAGTTATGTAAGATATATTCATTTACATATGCTGAATAGACATGTTATTTTGATTTTCCAACCTATTCCCTTTCTATTGTCAGGCAGTGTAAAATTCCTTTGACTATTGATTTTTTCACGCTTTAATTTCTTCTCTTTTTTTCCTTTAATTTTTTCCTTTCTATTTCTGTTTTTTAATTCTCTTTGTTCCTGGTATTTTAATTTCATCGTGGGTGGAACTCTTGGCATTCCTTCTTCATTGATCCGCTCACAGGAGTCGCTCCAAATAAAACACCAAATTATACTCGTGTCTCCTACTTTTTGTCTTGTTTCATGGAAGATTATAAAACTTTAAATCATATCCGCTGAGGATTTCTTAGCTTTCCATTGATTTCTCAGGCTTTTAAAAATAAAATTCATTCATATGTTCTTCCTACAACAAAAAGTAGATTTTTGAAATTTTTGGAACCAATTCGAATTGTAGATGCATACTTGGATAACACTTGGATTACAGTGTGTATATATAAAACAATTTATAATTTTGTAGTAAACCTCAAAAGAAAGCAACCTTGTACAATTTACAACCTGTAAAAGTGACACTACAGTTCACTCGAAAAACTAATTTGTTCAAGCCGTTGAAATTCAAGGGTTAAGTATAATTTCCATCACGGTCTCCTCTTTAAACCATTGGCATACCAATAGGCTTGCAGGAGAGTTGTTATCGCCCAAGCATTCCCAGTGATCTTTAATAGAAAATTGAGAACTAGCGGTGGTCACATTGAGTCGAGGATGTCATTTTCGTTCTCAACATAGTCGATTCAGTATAGCTATACCCAAATTTTATCCAGTTACTACTATTAACCTAACGCGATCAATGACCATGGAAAGGGAAGTGGTCTTTGGACCAGAAGTTGCAGTTTTCCCAAAATCTCCGGACCATGGGGAGTCTAACGAGATAGGACTCATGGGTCTCCGGGTTTTGTCTGTGGAGGGTATTATATACGCATACAAACATGCGAATCCTCATAGCTCATTCCTATGGGTCGCTCAAAAAAAAAATAACCTAAGAGAATTTAGAAAATTTGTTTCCTTCAATTAATATACCCGCACACACATACATTAAAAGGTAAAGAATTTGCTCCTTTACATCCTTAACTTCACTTCAAATCTTCTTTTTTATATAAGCAGTCGTTGTTATCCAATTGTTTAAAGAGTTACATGTCTCTGTATTGAATCACAAGCAAGTACTTTTGTACTTTCAGTACAAACCAAATACTCATGCAGCTGATAGTAGATTATTTTCATTAGGTGTGAATAGCTTACTAGAAACCTAAAGATACTTAGCTTACTATACTATACTAAACTATATACTCTGCTATACTATATTATACGCATACTATATTATTCTACACTATATACTATGCTATACTATATTATACTATATTATTCTACACTATACTATAGTATACTACTGGTACATTGTACTGTATAGTACTGTACTATTCTGCTTATACTACACTAACATGCTATACTGTTCTATACTATAGTGTAGACCTTTAGTAGATATCAATTAAAAATACAGCTGTGCCATATTTTCTCATATGGAGTTAGTACTTGGGGTTGGGAGTGGGGGACGATCAAAATTTTGAAAGCACTAATGATTTTGAGCAACAACATTTGGAGCAACTTTTCTTACTTTAAACTATTATTTTAAACCTATTTTTAATCATTAATGGTTAAATATTTAAGTAGTTAAACAGGCTAAAACTTGCTTCCATGGTATTTCAGAAATTTAAGCAATTGCAAACATTGAAAATATTTAAAGTTGAGGAATTGAAAAAGGAAATATCGTTAATAATTACATATTAATGTTCATTTAAAAGTATTTTAATTACCTCGATTATTCACTTATTTACTTTTAGAGATTTATATATTATTTTTCATTTTAATGATTTTTGGTTAAGAATAGCATTTGATAGATAATGTCATATCTGTTGATTCAAAGTTCACAGAGAGAATAAAAACTTGAGTTTAAGTTTAAATAAAAAGAAAATAGAGGACTTAATAGAATACAGTAAAACCCCGTTATTACGCTCGTCAAGGGACCACGAACTACAAGCGTAATAAGCGGGATAGCGCTATAGACGGGAAATGATTTATGAGATGGGGAAACATTTAGACACCATTTCACAGGCAAGATACTTGATTCTGCAATAGATATAGTGCAAATGTGAGCTTATTTCCTATTAGAAAAATTTTTGATTGTGGTTTGCCGTGTGTGTGTGTGTGCTACTGTTATGAATTATGACATTTTCAATGCGGTTCAAGTAACTATTAACATCAATTGATACACCACTAGGAGCAACACATATATTTTCGGAGCAGATTTAGTGCACTGCCCGCTATTTCACGCGCCTTTTCTTGAATGATTGGGCCACTTAATGGCACTGATGCATCACGGGACTGATGAATCAATTCAATTTGAATTTCCTCGGCATCTTCATATTTTCCACACTTTACTTTTTTACGTTTGCAACCACCCTTCACTGCATTGGTAATTCCATTCTTATTTTTGATTATTGTTCTCAGACTGGATGAGGGAATTCCTAGAGATTCTGCGAAATCCTTCTGACTTAGTGTAGAATTCTCGTCGTACTTACGGAGAATTTCCAATTTTTCACTTATAGAAAGGGATTTCCGCTTCTACATTTTGCACTAACTTACTGTATCACAGACCCGCACTTCAAAGAGTTCAAAGATTCCCTCCTACCAGGGAAAGAAAAGAATCTTTACAGTGTTACATTTCTTTTCGATACAAAATTCCGATATAAAAAAAGCGCTACAAGCGGGATTTGAAGCGTTATAAGAGGGTAAAAGTATACAGAGTTACATAGAAAATTCCAGGGACCGTATGAAAGGAGCGTAAAGAACGGGATAGTGCTATAAGCGGGAGCGTAATAACGGGGTTTTACTGTATTTCGAATCTTTACTATTATTCATTATTCATCATTATTCCATTATTCATCATCAGCTGTATTTTGAATATATATCATTATAAATGAATTCTACATGTAAAGTTCGACATATTCTATCTGTCATACATTCTATCACATCATGTCAAATAAATGGTAAACATACAATCTCAGGTTCCTCCAGGCAGTAGTCGAGCAAGCACTTGAACTACTAGGGCTAATAAGGAAGAACAGCCTTCTACAGAAGAGATAGATTTAGATAGATAGATTTTAAAGATAGTTTTTTTATCTTATAATGCTTATGATAGATTTTTTTAAGCTTTACTTTTTAAGCTTTACTTTATATTCTCTACGTTTTTTTAAGCTTTTAAATTATTTAATTATATTAACATTTCTCCTTTATTTCACTTTAAGCTTCATAGGTTAACATGTTTCTGTAATCTTTAAATTATAGTTAATTGTATTTTAAACGTTCCTTTCCTTTTTGTTTTCTTTGAATAGCAGATAGATATTTAAAAAATCAATGGATTGTTACACTCAAAAATTTATTTTATTATCCTCGAAAACTGAACAGCTACAATACCAATCTTAAACCCAAAGAAAGAATACAATAAGATTTGATCTCATTTGTGTAATGGCCTAAATATGTAAATAAGTAACTAGTTGTGTGGGTCAAGACTTATATTCGGGCAAACCAAAGAACGACCGTGGCCACCAGATGTCGCAATAGTAGAATTTGAATCGATTGTAAATGTCAGTGTTTATGGCGGGAAAGTGCTTGGCTTCTGATTGGCGATTGTGAATAGTTTCTCTATACAAACTTCAATCCTGGAATGATTAAGAGATCATTGTTGTAGTTCAAGGTCAGAGTCATTCTTTCGCTAGGAGGACTTTTAGTTTGCAATTATTTGGGATACTTCCGTGACTGGCACTAAAGTCTAGCAGAGAAGCCATCATTTTGAAAAAAAAAATAATCTGAAATTACGAGGGTAGTTTGAAAAGTATGGTATAAAAGCAAGTTAAAGAAAATTTTTGGGAAAAATCAGTTTTATTTCTCAACATAGTCTCCTTCGAGGCTATACTTTTGGCCCAGCGAGTTTCCAATTTTTTCATTCCGTCGGAAAAGTTGGTTTTGTCAAACTTTGCAAATAGTCATTGACGGCGTTGATGACATCCTCATTCGACGAAAATTTCTTTACACCGAGCCAAATTTTTAACTACGGGAACAGGAAGAAATCATACCGGGCCAAGTTCGAGAAATAGGGTGGATGAGGAATTAATTCGAAGCCCTATTCGTGCAATTTTGCCGTTGCGACGTTCGATTTGTTATCCTGGTAAAAGATCACTTGCATGCTACAGTGGTCGTTTCAGATGGCTGTTAAACATTACCTACTCAGTACACACAACTGAAAATCGACACAAGCTCGTCTGAAGGATAGAACAAAATGGCGATGGAATGATTTCTTCCTAGTGCTGCCATATATGTGTGATTTACCATATTTATCAAACGACCTCGTATTTACTTATTGTATTATCGTATTATCGTTCTTACGATTTCCGCGCCTCTAAAAAATCTCCTTAAATGCACTCGATTTAAAACTGCGGTGCCCTTTGTGACCTTCTCCACACCCATATCACTTGAAACTTTTCGCAGTTGGTAAAAAAACACGTGTTCATTAGAAATTAATGTTATATTCTAAATTAAACTTTAAATTATAAACAATGTCCAACGTATCAATTACCCGTATCGTACATTTATCCCTGTAGACATCGCATAATAGAATAATCAGGTAACTCGTGAGTTAATCGTGTTCAGCGCCTGCAAAGAATGTCCTTAAGCGCGCTCGATTTAAAACTGCGGTGGCGCCATCTATCTTGGGCAGTTTTGAGACATTTTTCATTCATCCCACGGAAACTACTTGATGGCTCGAGATGAAAAGTAGCCTAAATCCTTCTCCGTATTATAGATTATCTGCATGCAAAATTTCAATCCGATCCGTTGCGCTGTTGAGGCGTGATTGAATGACATACAAAAAGTTTTCACCTTTAAATATTAGTTAGGATACTGTAAAATGTAATACATAGAAAATATGTAATACATAATAATTTATAATAATACAAACAATTTACATATATTTAATTTATGTTTTATTTATTCGCAGAAATAGTCAACAGCATTAAAACAAATCAGTTAATTAATTAATATTTCAACGCTGTTTTGACATTAAAGAAGAACTTAAATATTATATCCTTTATCTAGTAATATCTAGTAAAATCGATAATTCTAAATATGAATAAATATTTCAATTATCTTCTTAATATAACAAATAAAATCCTTTGGACTTTTTAGAGTTAAAAACTATTTCGAGACGACATTGCAACCAATTTTGAAAAACTTTATTTTTAAATAAAGAATAAATAACGAACTACAAAACAGATCTAATATGGCTTAGGTTGTTATTATTTTTTTGTTTTATTTTTTTTGTATTTCTTACTCACATATTCTGCCTTAAGTTATTATTTGACTGGTCCCTGATCTTCATTAGGCAATCACAGGAGCCTTTACCATTGATATTTATCAACATCTTTCTAATACAGATAGAAGATGCATAATTTTCAAATTTTACTTAATTATTTCAATATCGATAAATTTATTTATTGTAAATAATCCATAGGTTAATATAATTTTTTTTATCTTTAAGATCTTTTTAAATTACTGTAAACTCCCGATTATCAGCGGGCGGATTATCCGTGGACCTCTCCTGTTTTTTTTACTGTACAATAAATTACGGAATTGAAAAAAAAAATTAAATCTAGAATAAGGTAAACAATAAAAGAGGCTAACAAAGTAAGTGAAGACTATTACAGACAAACAATTTAAAGAACGACCTTGTGGGCGGAGCTTAGGCGGCAGGTTACACTAAATTACGGGAGAGCCTTCCCTTAAAAATAAAATTTAAAAATAAATAAAAAATTTAAAATAAAATAATTGTTTATAATGCATGTACTATAACTGTATGTATTGCCATTTTAATGTAAATAAAACATGTTAAAAGCATTTTTGTGTTGATTTTCGTTCTATTTCGGATTATCCGCGGTTGCCGCGTCACCCAATTCCGAGGATAATCGGGAGTTTACTGTACTTAGAAAAGTTAATCTTATTTGCTAATACAGTGCAACTTGGATAATTCGAAGCTGAAGGGACCACTACAAAACTTCGAATTATCCAAGACTTCGAATTAGACAAGTTACATCTTTTAACTTTAATTTCAGGTCCACTGAATGCTTGAAAAGATTATTCTGTCAGTAAGTAAATATTTATTCAGAAAGATCATGTTATGAAAGACTTAAACACTATATGTATGTAAACAAAATAAGATTTATATTACGTAAGCTACAGTGTATATTACATTCATTACAGAAAATTATAGTTTTTCAAAAAAATTGTGCAATGTCTGATTGTTTTGTAGAATTCAGTTGCTTTAAGTTAGCAAAATCATCAAGCATGTTTAGTGAACGGAAAACAGATTCACTTACGTTGGTTTGTCCTTCAATGTACCGACGAAATTCGGCGCTATCCCGTACTCGTTGGCTATTTGGCATTTCTTCTTCACACCCTTTTCCACCTCGCGAATGACGGCGACCTTTTCAGCGAACGTTAAATTCTTGTACACGCATGGTTTACTGAAAGACATGGTGACACTGACAGCAGGAAGCTCGAATGGCGTCACATGTCGAACGGTGGCGGGAAGAGGATTTCAGTTATCACGTGTCGAATTTCCTAACGATGAAATGACGAAAAGTCGTTATGGTTCGAAATTTTTTTATAAAAATCTTCGAATTAAGGAAGTTGAACTTCGAATTATCCACGATTTTTTAACATTGATTTAATAAGAAATTCAAGGGACCAAGAGAAATCTTCGAATTAACCACGATTTCGAATTAAAGACGTTCGAATTATCCAAGTTGCACTGTACTAAAAAAAATATTAAATTTAATGAAAGTGCTTGTAGTTTTCTACAGGTTGTATTTCTACATATTTTCCCTTTAATTCCATGCTGTTTTCTTTATCTTTATTTGTTAATATTAATGTCAAAAAATATTTAAATATTTAGGTTTGTCTTTGAAGATTTTGTAGCTTCTTCGTTTGTAACACTCATTAAATTTTGTTTCCTAAAATTTTTAGTAAGTTTAAGATATACTGTGTATTCAACTCTTTATGAAGTTATAAGTACATGTTCAGCTTTTTGTTACTACTTTAATATTTTTATTTGACTTTTTACTATCTGAGCTTAGTAAACTGGCAAGACCGTGTATTTGCTTTAGGGTTTCTGAAAAGACTCTGACTTTTGCTTTATTTGCAACCGTTTATGTGTTTGTCTTTCTTTGCCAACCCCAAAAGGAAAAATACAAAACAAAACCATTTAAAAAAACAAGCACCATCAGGCAACGAAATTGTCTTCAATTTAAAGTTATTTATTTATTTTTCTTTAAGAACTTCGTATTTTTTTTTGGTGGTTTTCCGTTCTTTTACATTTTGTTATTGTTCTGCAGTTTTACAATCCATTTCACGAGATGTAGTTGACGTGCCAAATTTCGAATACCCAATGACATATGACTCAGAAATAATAGGATCAAAGACAGTTTTAGTAGTTTTAAGTATTCTTTGCAAACTGTATTTATATTTGGTGATAAAGCTATTTTTCAGAGATTCTTATATCGATATTTTTCGCTTGTGTGGATCAATTCTATCAAAAATCAACAGAGCTACCACATTTATCATTATAATTTCAAGTTTTTTTTCTAAGATAAATAACTTTTTAATTATTGGGATTATTGCATAAGTGAAATAATAAGAAATTGTAATTTTATTATTTTTATTCTTATTATTTTCTTGCTATAATTATAAAATTTCAGCTTCTAGCGATATATAGTTTTTAGTTTTTCTGGTTCTTCACAAAGTATTTTAATTTCTTTTTGTTGTAATCTCTTCTATCATATTAAACAAAGTTACAAAGTTAGACCAAATTTATAATAAACTCTGATAAAACGTGCATCTTCAGTGAACGGAATAGTCGTAAAAGTTAAATTTATAATTATTTTATAAAATTAATAATTCAGCTCTACAGAGCTTCGTATTTCTTTATTTTTTTCGGTTTCTCTTCTTTAGTCTAATTTCTTGTGTACAGGGAGGTTCATAAAAACAGTAAATTTAAATGTATCTTGAAATTGATAAAAATTTACAGAGAAAAAAAGAATAACAATGGATGAGACCAAGTGTTTACTGGTGACATCCACATTGATTCCGAAGAAGATAAAAAAAGAAACCAATGTATTTTTGTCTAACACTCCAGATAAATTCAAAGCGATTGTTTTGATACGACTACATTCAGACAATACAGGGCGTACCTGAAATGTGCTGCCAAACTTAAAGGTTGTATTCAATCATGCAAAACAACGAATAAATGTCATATAAATATGGGTCTGGAAATGTGTTATTTCGAAGATATGAACGATGAAACGATACAGAGGTGTTGGCCTTTACGTCGTATCGTATAGTCATTAAATTGCTCCTCATGGCATCCTGATATGGCCTCCTCGTTTCCCTGATTTAAACCCTCTGGGCATTTTCGTGTGGGGTTATCTTAAAGCATTAGTGTACACCACACCGGTTCCTGACGCCCACGCACTTCATGATCGCATAGTGGATGGGTGCAACACAATTCGACGTGCATATGGCATCTTCGACCGTGTTCGGCAGTCGATGGAACGACGTTATGTTGCGTGCATTGCGGCCGGTGGAGGACATTTCGAGCACTTTCTGTGAAACTGAGCGACTGTACGGCCAATACCTCTGTATTGTTGCATCGTTCATATCTTGGAAATAAATCACTTCCATGTTTATATGACATTTATTCGTTGTTTTGCATGATTGAATACAACCTTTACGTTTGGCAGCACTTTTCAGGTATATTTCAGGTGCACATTTCAGATACATAAATAAGTAATTTTTAATTCTTTTATCCTACTTTCGTAGGAAGTCTCTTCAGATTAGTCAGTCTGTGTGTATGTGTGCGTCTCCCTAATAACTTTTGAACGGTTGGATGTATCTCTTGAAACTTGCCATCAACATTTTTCAGGACAATAGACGATTTAACTTTCATATTTTGAATTTTTCTGAGTTGATCCTTGTCAGAAATTAAGGCCAGAAAGTGATAAAAAATCCTAAAAAAAAACAAATAATCAAAACCCAAATATTGATTTCTGTGAATATTCTAATCCAAGGATATTAATTCTCTTAGTAATCCTGTTAATATTTGTTGGAATTTAATATGATTGAAATTAATTATATTTAAACAATTTCAATCAGCATTTACGGATTTAGTTATTTTTTTTCAGAACATAGAAAAAAGCAATACTCTGTATTACAGATTTTGTAATTTAAAACCAGAGTATCTGGTCACCTTTGTTCTGTAAAATAAAGCGAACATAAAGTAAGATCACTGTAGACAATCATCTGGTTATTTAACCCCCTTTTGGGAAAATAGACAGCTCCGCAGTGAATACACGCGATGTTGAAAGGAAAAGTTTTAAAAAATATAATTATGTTAAATTATTATTTATTACAAGTAAAAATAAAATTATTATTTTATTACACGTAAAAAAGCGCAGAACACGAATTTATTTAGAATAAAATAAACCGAAAATAAAGTAAGAACACTGTAGACCAGTGGTACCCAGGTCAATCATTTAACCCCTAAATGAGTTTTTCTGAAGTCGAGACTTAGCTAAATCGCTTTCTCGCACCCGGAAATGATAGATTCACCCCATTTCATAAAAATGCTTAGGCCTGTTTCCAGATAAAACTTACAAGAATTCCTCGTTTTATAGTATTTTATTGTTGTTGTCGTATCCCCGGATCCATTTTCGGATCACAGGTCATAGAACACTCTATGATGGGGAAATTATTGCTTTACTGTCGATCAGATTACTATCCGGGAGGCCCCCGAAGGTGACAGTCAGGCTTCTGACTCCTAGGAAGAGAAACAAACACGGAAGAAGGAAGAAACATCCAAGCCCCACGCCGGGATTCGAACCCAGGAACTGGCGCACTGGTTGACACGGCTTGGCCGCCGCCGAGACCGCTCGACCATGCCAGCTCGGCATAGTATTTTATTGATTTGATAAAGGCTCAGTCATTTATCGAATTGCGCTTACAGCGCTGAGGTTCATTTGAACACCAGGAAGGAGTGGAAGAACAAAAAGAATGTTGACTTATTCTAATTTGGACTGTAAATGAGCATCGTGATAAGGATTTAAAGAAATCAGTCAATTTAGAAACGGATTTCGGGGATGAATTTTGATCCATCGGAGGAGGAAACACTAAAATAAATGTGCTTGTGTGTTTTCAGCTGGACCTTAATAAAGCTACATACTGAATTTTATGAAAATCCGTCAAATCGTTTTAACTTGATGCGCAATGTCAGACAAACAGAATAAAAATGGAGTAGTTAGATATACAACAAAAGTTTTATGTGCAGTGGATATAATTACATGAAATTTAAGAAAAAAATGCACAGACTAAAAGTTCATCTTTTTTTAGAAATTGTGATACCGGGAATCCAACTTAGCCTATTTCAGGTTTCCTGACCATCGTCAGTTTATATGTTTTTGAGTTCACTGAGATGTAAGATACTGGGCGGATCCAACTGATGATGGTCAGGAAACCTGAAATAGGCTGTCTTGTATTCCCGGTATCACAATTTCCAAAAACAGATCAGTGAACTTTTAGTCTTGTAAGTTTTTGTCTTATATTTCATGGAGTAGTTAGACATTGCGTGGTTCTTATGCTCAGTTAAAAAATGAAGTTTTTTTTGTTTTGTTTTTTTGCATGATTTTCGACTTAAAAGAAAGCAGAAAGTTGTTTAAAGAAAGTAGAAATATATTACAGTAACCAGGCTTCAAGTTCTTTTCAGAGCTGCTTGTTTTTGTTTTTTTCAGACAATGGCTTTCATTCCCCTCAGATGATAATTTAAGATTTAATGAATGTCTTTCTTTTTTTACTATTTTCATGTCTTCAAATAAAAAAGTAAAAAAAAAAATTAAAACAATAAAAAAATGCATTTATAAAGTAAGTTAGTTTTAAATCGCTTGAAGAATTTCTTATTTTTGTTTTTGTTTTGCTACTAGACTTTATTCTTCGTATCCTTTTAAAAATGTATCATATTTCCTTCGAATAATGGTCGAGTGTTGATACAACAGCATCTGAATCCATCTTGACCTTCCATCACAATAACGCTTTCTCTATTTTTTTCTTTTTTTATTTCAGGACTTCATAGAGAGAAAACATCTTAAGCTGAAAAGCTTCTGCTTTGTCCGCGAAATCGCTGCATTATCCCAGTTGAATTGAAAAAAAAAAAGAATGGATTCTTCTCCGATGTCCGGTTTTCTTCGTTCGTACGACGATGATTGTCGTATATTGTTACCGGAGAAGAAATGTCAGCAAACGATGGAGAAAAGAAAGTCTAATCATGCTTTAGAGAAGTTGTTTTGTTTGAAAGCAGAGACCAGATATCGAAAGAAATGCTTGGGGGCAGAAGATGTCTGTTGTTTTTTTATTTATATTTTATTGGTATTCTCGTTACTTAAAGAAAGACGACATTGCTTATTTGGATGTTGTAAAAAAATAAATAATGGGATGAAGAATTTTCATTGACTTTAAGTTTAGATCGATGCAATATTTAAAACTTTACATCAGAGGTAAGTTCGGTTTTTCATCGCATAGTGGGGGGTGGGGGGACTATTTCGAAGATTGGGAGGACTCGTGTACGCATTTTAAGCTGGAACACAAATACAGTAAGCCTTATGTCAAATTTTTTAAAAAAAATCAATCTTGTCATTAAGATCAGAGATTTTGGGGATCAGTGGGAGATTTTAAGAGTGGGAGGAATGAAAACGAAAATAAATGGACTTATGTTTACGTTGAACCACAAATAAGTTATTATCCAAGTTTGATGGAAATCTGTCCAGTCATTTTAACGTGATGTGCGTACAACTAAAGAACAAAATCTGTATTAATAGAAAAATAAATAAAACTGGATGTATACGTCCGTAACAATGGAAGCATTGCCAGGCAGTAGGCGTATTGTTGCATGGCCAACTAAACGATGTGTGCGTGCGTACTTCCGCAACAATGGCTCGCGCGTTACCAAGCAACAGCAATATTGTTGCATGATCAACCCATCAGAATTCTTTCAGATAAGGAAAATATTTCAGAATGTAAAACCAAAAATATTGTAACCAGAGAAATTGTAAATATTGTAACAGTTGATATGTAAATATAGAGAAAAATCAACCTGACATCAAATATGCCTTCGCACATTGAGCCAACATCAACGGGAATTCTGGATAGCTGTTTCATCCTTATTAGGAATTATCAGCAGAATTTACCCTTGATGTTTGGCTCAGTTGCGCGAAAGCTCAGTTGGGTCAATGTGCGAAGCCATATTTGTTGTCCGGTTGATTTTTCTCTCTATTTTTGAATTAGTAGGGACGTTAAATTTGCTTTCATTGATATGTAAATATTTTAAGTTTTAGATTGTAGTTTATTTGATGTCATGTGGTTTTTTTTTTGAATAAATACAATGTTGGTTTCCATTCAATCACATTACAATACGAGGCTTCCGAAGCTAAGCGACGGGTAACCGTCTAGTGTTGAAGTAAAATAACAAGACTTCACCTGCTTCAGTCAATATTAACTTAAGGATGAAAAATATATAAACTAGTTTCAGTTATTAGTCTGTTTACCAAACAAATACACACTGATTTCTTCGCATGAAAATGAAAATATTTGATTTTGAAGAAAGGAAACGAAAGCAACAAAAATAATATGGTTTAACATATTTTTTTATTGTGTTTTTGTTTCTCATGATTTTATCTCGTTCTACTTGGGAACCAATACTTCTTCTTGTGCCATCCGAAATAAAAATCAAGGATTTGGTTTATATTTATTCTGTACTATTTGTTTTCTTTGCGTTATGTGGAGAAAAATATATCTCTTCCCTTTAAAGCCATTGTAGACCTTAGTTCAAATATGTTAGCGAATAAATTATTCATTGCAAGAGTTTACTTTTAACATTTGCTTTTAATTCATTAAGTCTTTTTTAGAATTTCAAAGAGAACCAATTACGTTAGTGTAACTTAATATATTTCTTTGGTGGTTCGTTGGTTAACTAGATTATGTAAACTAACAATTTGTTAATCATAATTTATGACATTTATGTACAAAAATCTACGTGGAAAATTTACTTCAGTTTATTCTTGAAGTATCAAAAAACCAAAATCATGTTTTATATTCTCATGTTACTGAATACACATATTCTTAAGGCTCGTTTCACTAAAACGCTTCTTAAATGCGTTTATCCATATGTTCGAGTCTTTTTTAAAACATGGCATATTCAGTAAAATTTATTGACCAGTCGCACATTTTCATCCCTTCTTCTGTTGTTGCTTTTGAAGCCTTTTTTTTTCCTCCCATGTATATTAAAGGATGTTATAATGTTAGATCAGAATTGTTGAATCCTGTTCAACAAGATGTTCGAAAGAACTTCAGCATACTTTCTTTAAAAAATTCTTAAAAGTGATTTCTTTTTTTTAAAAAAATAAGTGAAAACAACAAAAGCGAAAAGGTTACATTTCTACTGTGTAACTTCAAACTTCGAACAGATTCCGTTCCAAGAGACGGTTCAGTTTTCATTGTAAGTGACTATTTCAAAAGATCATATTGATAAATAATAATAAAACAAGTATAGAGTATTTAATTTCATTTATGGAACATATGTTCCATATCTATAACAGTATATGCATACATAAAAATATTGTATAATAATCGATATAAATATTATATAATTTTATAATATCAATATTATTAATTACTAGTTGACCCGTGCGAATAATTCGCACCAAAAAAACCACTTTTGAGAAATAATAAACAAATCCAACAGCTGTCGTGCATGTTAGTTAAACCCATTGTCAATAGATGGCGCCTTCTCCATTTTTATAAAAAGGTTGACCCGTGCGAATAATTCGCATGGTATATATTGATCAGTCACCGAATGGTAATGTGGAAATAAATAAATGAACGGATTCAATATATGGCACCTTCTACATTTTTATAAAGGTTTTTAAAATAAAGAGTTTTTTAACGAAAACAATAATTTAAACAGTTTGTTTATTTTTCGTCATTAGCGATGAACTTAATCTTCAAAATATCTCAATCATTGATTTTGATAAAGTATTAAGTGAGATTAAAAAAAAAAAAAAAAAAAAAAACCTTCAGAAATAATATATGAGAAGTTGACAAATTGTTATGTTTTTTATTGTAATAAACCGCTTATTTTTATTAAAATATAAATCTTTGTTTGTTTTTTTACCTGTTCTTATTAAATAAACGATGAAATATCTTTTTAAAGTGCATTTTTATTCCAAAAAGGATGTATTAGAAGTTACGACGCTACAGCATTATTTGAAATTTTCTTTCGCTTTCGAAAAATAAGTCGCTTCTGTTAAAGCATGTCTACATTTTTATAAAAAGGTTTTTAAAATAAAGCTTTTTAACGAAAACATTAATTTTAAACAATTTGTTTATTTTTCGTCATTAGCGGAGAAACTAATCTTCAAAATGATGTCTCAATCATTGATTTTGATGAAGTCTTAAGAGAAATATGCCGTACCGACAACAAAACACCTTTGAGAAATAATATATAAGGATAAGAAAATTCTCGGCAATAAATGTTTGTTTTACCTTTGCTTGTCATGCAGATCAATGTTATTAAGGTTAGGAGAAGTATAACGTAACGTTGCAAACGCTGTAAAGTAATGAAAAATTAAGTAATAAAAAAAGAAATAAATAATACAAAACAACAGATAAATAAGAAAATTCTCGGGAATAAATGTTTGTTTTACCTTTGCTTGTCATGCAGATCAATGTTATTAAGGTTAGGAGAAGTATAACGTAACGTTGTAAACGCTGTAAAGTAATGAAAAATTAAGTAATAAAAAAATAAATAAATAATACAAAACAATAGATAAATAATAATATATGGTACTTACTTGCGAGGAGAAATGTTGATTTAAGTGAACGTAACCTTCAAATGACGTCTCAATCATGAGCGCACCGACCAAAAAAAACAAAAAAAAAAAACACACCTTTGACTAATAATAAGCAACTCCAAAAGCTGTTAAACATAGTGTGCCTTCTACAACTAAAGGTTTTTAAAAAAGGTTTTTAAAATAACATTTTTTAACGAAAACATTAATTTTAAACAATTTGTTTATTTTTTGTTATTAGCGGTGGACATAATCTTCAAAATTATATGTCAATCATTGATATGATGAAGTATTAAGGGAAATAAAAAAAAAAAAACACTTTTGATAAATAATATATGAGAAGTTGACAAATTTTTAGGTTTCTTATTTTAATAATTCCTTTAATTTTATTAAAATATAAATCTTTGTTTGTTTTTTTATCTGTTCTTATTAAATAAACGATGAAATATCATTTTAAAGAGCATTTTTATATTATTATTTTTATTTTAAAAAAGAATATATTTGAAGGTTACGACGCTAGAAGGTTTCGTTTTCGAAAAGAAGTCGCTTCTGTTAAAGCGTGTCTACATTTTTATAAAAAGGTTTTTAAAATAAAGCTTTTTAACGAAAACATTAATTTTAAACAATTTGTTTATTTTTCGTCATTAGCGGAGAAACTAATCTTCAAAATGATGTCTCAATCATTGATTTTGATGAAGTCTTAAGAGAAATATGCCGTACCGACAACAAAACACCTTTGAGAAATAATATATAAGGATAATTATAATTATATTGTGGTGAATTAAACTGGTCACTGGTTCGATAAGGAAAGTAGACAGAGTCGTAGCTGGATCTGAACGCAACTGTTTATTCAAATGAAATCAATGGTTTAAATAGGTTTATGTACAATGATTCGGATTGGTTGATGCGCTTTAACATTTCATTGGGGCATTTAAATACCATGTGATTAACAACTGAATTTTAACTGTAGATTTAAATTATCAGGAATTATGGGAGAGCACCAATCGTTAAGAATTTAAAAATAAACAAACAGGATTTGACCGTTAACGGCAGAATTTGAAATTTACAGATTAAATTATGTTTAATTGGAACACTAAAAATTATATATAAAAGTAAATAAGATAAATGGAATAAAATAGAATAAATGGAATAAGTATAAATATAGCTATAAAAATCGTCGCAATATGAAATTATAATTAATATTATAATATCAATATTATATATTATCAATATAAATATTATATAATAATCAATATAATCAATGTAATAGTACATACATACATAAAAATATTGTGTAATAGTTAATCACTAATAATAATAGGAGCGATGATAGGTAGGTAACTGGAAGGTAAGAAATAAAAACGCTTAAAAAATAGACTGAATTTGCGAGTCGCGCACTCAATGACTGGAGAACTGACCGAGCAACTGCGCGTGTAACAGAGAGAGACGAGACCATTTGACGACACCACGTGATTCTTTATTCGACTTTCGAATTTTTGTTCGAGTTTCAAACCGAATTTTTTGTTCCAGTTTCAAGGTCTTCGAACAGCAAACCGTTGGAAGTTCGAGGATCCACTGTATTCAGATTATAATATCAATTAAAATACAGACATTTGCCACTTTTCCGTTTTCTGAAAAAAAAATAAATTCACCTTAATGATTTAAATTATCTAAATCGGGTTAATTTTAATCATATCGAACGTATGAATGGTAAACCAATGTTTGTTTATGATAATGAGCTATTAACAGAAGTAGGATATAAATGAAATGTTGCTATTCTATGGAATTTTTTATTGCCATTTCGAAATGGATCTATTTGGGAAACATTTGCAAATTAGATCGTTTCTAGTCCTTGAATAAGGTCACCAAGTTTCAAAAAGATCCAAAGCTATTAGGAAAGATAGGACGGCACACACACACACACACACACACACACACACATACAGATAGATAGATTTCAGGAGCTTCACTTCCTACTGGCTAAAAATGAAATGAATTCTCCTATGAAAAACAACATTCAAAGTATGAAACAATATCGACATTAGAAAATAAAAGGAATCAATTAAAAACACAGGCATACTCTTACCTGAGACACTAGCTTCGGAGTTCAGACAAGGGTAGCTTTACACCGAAAAACTTTAATTTCAGCAAAATTGTTAAAAATTCATGATTAGTTCCTTTGGATAGTAATGGAAAATAGGAAACCAAGGCACTGCTTCGCGTTACAAGTTAGATATTAGATTCTCTGAAATCTAATATGTCGTAACTGCGGAGAATGTTTATAATAATATGCACTAAAAATGTACAAGTTATCTTCATTAAAAAATTTATTCGTAATAACGATGTATAAATTCTATTTTGAAATCACTTTGGAACTATACACAAACAGAAAAGACTGAATAAAAAAAATACACAAAAAAACAAGAGATAAAATACAAATTACGAGAAATTAATCTTTGTTTATTGGAGAATGAGCAAAATATTTACCTTTCTTCGCGCGTGTTACAAAAAAAGAGTTAGATCGATTTTCATAATACTTGATAGGTTATTATTAACGGTTCAACTTAAATTACAATCCTGATTGTAATTGATATAGATTTTTAGGCGCTTTATTTAATTGCGTATGAAAATTCATTGAGACTAGCGGAGGCTAGCATATATATTTTATTTTCTATAATTTTCTATATTTTATTTTTAATGTCTCCTTTCGACTAAGATTCTATTTACCATCGTATTGAGACCTTGTTGTTTTACTGGTGACTATTATCAGCTGATGATCGCTAATGAGGGTGAAATAGCTATCCTGAGATATCATCTAGCAAAACACTGGGACTCAATCTTTGAATATGTTGTTACAATCCCGATTATTTTGGACTTATTCCTCTTTCTCCCGCTTCTCTCTTCCAAAACTCAAAAAAAAAAAAAAAAAAAAATACAATGAAAATTTTCGAATTCTAAATTCCTGACCTCGTATATTCAATCGCTAGTTACGATTACTTTATTAGTATTATATAAACTTAGTCCTGAGAGCATATTTCTGTTATTAAGTAAGTTGAAATAAAATTAATATACATAATCAATACTATAGTTATCTGGGGGCACGGCAGTGCCCCCGCCAAGACGAGCCGAAGGCAGGAAGGGCACTACGTACCTTTTCTGGAAGTGTTTCGTCGTATTTTCGAACCCTTATAGCTTCGGCCTGGATAATACTAGAGAGTTCAAATTTTCAGGATAAGATGCAGTTAGCAGACTAATGAAATACGCTAAGTTTCATTTATTTAGCTTTTATACTTTGGATTTTATTAATACCTAAAATACGTCGATTCCGTCACTCACTCACTGACTGACTGACTCATGATCATCAAAACCTCTAGGGTACTTCCTGAAGGCCTAGAAAGCTGAAATTTAGTATGCAGGCTAGGATTAGCACAGAAATAACAAAAAAATAAGAAATCCGTAACTTTCACCCTGCAACCCCTCATAAAGGGGGGGATCTGGTTATGTATTATCGAACCCTCATAGCTTCGGCCTGGATAATACTAGAGAGCTCAAATTTTCAGGATAAGATGCAGTTACCATAATAATCAAATACGCTAAGTTTCATTTATCGAGCTTTTATACTTTGGATTTTATTAAGATCTCAATGCTTCGGCCTAAATAATACTGTGTAATAATGTGATTTCTTACAAAAGTGCAAACAGCTTGATAATGCAAGTTGACCAATAGAAAAACAGAAAAGTAGGGTATTGAAAAAAAACCCATTTTCTAAATAATCTTAAAACTAAATTTAGTTGTAACAGATAATCCTACCCAAAACATTTCATATAAAATAAGTTGCCAAGACTCACATACTCATAACGCTTTCACTGTTAAAAAGTTATCAGATCTCATCTTACAAAAAGAAATGAAATCTCACCCAAAAACACTTCGTGTAAAATAAGGTGCCAAGACTCTGCTCATAATGCTTTCACTGTTAAAAAGATATGAGATCTCATGTAGAGCCAAGCCCCTAACTCTACAAGCCCTAACTCTAAAAACCCTATATCTTGGTCAAAAAGTATGGCTTGGCCGTTTCATGGAACTATTTCATCCCACCCAAAACATTTCATGTAAAATACGTTGCCAAGATGCTCATAATGCTTTCAATGTTAAAAAATTATCAGATCTCATGTAGAGCCAAGCCCCTCACTTTACATGCCTAACTCTAAAAACCCTAATATCTTGGTCAAAAAGTATGCCTTGGCATACTCCATATCCTTTACATAACTGCATGGGATTGTCTGTGCGACAGCCACGAAACGGCCAAGCCATACTTTTTGACCAAGATATAGGGTTTTTAGAGTTAGGGCTTGTAGAGTTAGGCCTTGTAGAGTTAGGGGTTTGGCTCTACATGAGATCTCATATCTTTTTAACAGTGAAAGCATTATGACATGTGAGTCTTGGTAACTTATTTTACACGAAGTGTTTTGGGTGAGATTCAGTTTTCTTAAAGAGCAATTGCTACCTAAAGATATTGTTTGATCTGAAACAATAAATGTAAGCAATTTGTAATTGGTTTATTGTTAATAAGAACCAATTACAAATTTTTGGCTCTGACCAATGGATAATTATGTGAGAATATTCGTATATTTTAATAATTTTGCTGTGAAGTTAAAACTTTTCGATAATATACAAATCACGAATCTTAAGAAAGATATCTGCAAGTCGAAAGTAAGCCTCTCGTACCATACTTTATTTTGGTAAATTTGAATATACACTTATTAACTGAAATCTAGTATTACTTCCTTTCGCTAACTTATACATTGGTCTGTTATAACCGATCGACCTAATGGTTTCGATTTTTGAAAATGAGGTGAATATATTTCACATGAATTGGTTTCATTTCCGGTTCAGAAGATACCCATTTAAATGTCCTTTCCGCTTCTGTGAGCAAATGTTGGAGGCTAATAACGCCCTGAATAGTCTGGTAATGGCAACATTATGGAATTGTGCTCCCAAAACAAAATATTTTGCGTTACAAATTTGAAATTATCGAACACAGGAGTTCGGTTTTCCTTTAAAAGGAGTCCATGGAAAAACATTAAAAGTAGTTCATATTTGAACCGAAAATTTGAAAAGGTATCAGAAAAAAAGCTAAATTTTAAATAATAAATAAAATAATTAAAAAATAATAATAATAAGTAAGAGCCGATTTTTGTAGAAAAAGTAGTATTTTTGACATAAAAATTCAAAAATGTGATCAAAAAATTCAAAGTCAAAAAAATATATAATCTAAAAATTTAAAAAAAGCAATAACAAAAAAAAAAACAAAAAAACAAAACACGACAGTTTGCAAATAATAAAAATAGAATCAATTCCCTAACATGGCCCTCGAAATAAATCGTATTTACGATCCTGCTCTTATGGGCAAATTCTGTAAAGCACAAAAAGAGCAAAATATTCCTTTACCCCATCCCCCAACTTTTCAAGGAATTAGTCTATGAATTAGTGCAAGGAATCAGGTTTCTACGTCAGCATGAGAAATATCTCTAAGTAGCCGAAAAAATTCTCGTATTCTTAGGCCTAGATGGCCTTGCCCTTCCCCGATTATCTCAAAATGTATAGGGTAGGTCTTATTTTCTTTTCTTTGTTTATTTATGTTTTTCTTGTTTGGTTAGGTTGAAGCAGCCTTATCCCCTTCTCCCCCGAAATTGTAAAGACGATGTTTTTTTATTTGGTTGTTGAGGTTCGATTCCTTAACTTGGCCCTCCCCCGAAATAAAGCTCCTTGTAAGCGAGTTCTGTACAGCACAAAAAGGGCTGAATATATCTTTATAGGCCACATTACTTAAATGAGAAAACAAGAACTTAACAAAATGAAAATAAAAATCAGAAAGAAACAATGAAGATTGAAAATTACAATAATTAATAAGTTGAATAAGATTTTTCTCTGTAGGTTATTATTCTTTAGGTTATAACTGTAGGTTATTGTTTTTTTAATTTTTAATATTTGATGATTGAAGTCTCAAGTATTTTTAAGAAAAAATTACTTTTTAAAAATTAATTATTAACTGTTAAGAAAAAAAAAAAGAGTTATTTTAAAAAATAATAGAACGATCTTTTCCTTTAATCTTTATTTAGTTTTTAGTCAGGTGACATTGATTTCACAGAATAAATATTTCATAATAATCAGCCGTGTCCAATATTATAAGAAAAGACAGGTGGTAAACTTGAAAAGAGATGTAATTTTTATGGGGAAGCAATTCAAATGTCAACAATAAAAAATAAAAATATATTTGAAATTTTTTACATTAGAACAATAATAAGAATTTCATGAGCATTACTTTATTATTTATTAGATTAATGAATTCCATTCAAGGGGTTTATCTCCAATATTCAATTAATTTCTTAGATTTTTTTTTTTCAAAACGTTTATTATTTGAATAAGAAAAAATATCCATAGGGGAAAAAAATATCCATTTTCTCGTGACTTGATCATGAGAATCTAAGACATCTGTTTTGTTCTTATTATTACCCATTATCGAAAGATATGGAAGATTGTGGATCATCCTTGCACTCCCGCCAACGTGTCTCCAAAAAAACAAACAGCAGTAAGAAGATTTACTGCAAGCAGAGCAGATTCAAAATCTCTTGCGAAAAGATATTTAAATAACAAAAAAACATAAGAAAGCAGCCAATTAACCAGAAATAAGCTTCCATTTAGGTCATTATCTAAATCTAATTTGAAATTTCGCCTTCATACAGTTTTTGAGTTATGAATGGGCAGAAATGCATATTTCGACTTTAAAATTACATAAACAATGGTTGAGACCTAGTGTTTACTAATTGACATATCAGGAAAGCTGTTTCTCGCTCTTTGGCGGTCATTAGCTGGGAGTAGTCACCAGTAAACAACTATATATATATGTATATAAAAAGAAAAGTCCTGACTCACTCACTCATTCACTGATTCATCAATGCCCAGCCCAAACCCTTGGACCTAGACAGCTGAAATTTTGCACAGAGGTTCCCTTTATGATGTAGACAAGGAATAAGGCCGGAGTTTTCGAAATTCCCACGGGATAGGGAATAAAGAGGATTTATATTTTCGCTTTAAAATGACCATGAAGTGTGTGTGTGGCGGCCAACACCCGCAATACATCGGAGAAGGCAACATCGGGCTGCGAACTCTTATATTTTCCGATCTCGATATTAATTTGCTAAATAAATAAAGTTGGGTTTTTTT
>JAFIDM010000003.1:24090318-24129877 GCA_023159025.1 Thereuonema tuberculata | reverse complement strand
GGACGTCAGTTCATGTCGAGCTTTTTTTTACTTCCAAAATATTACAAATTTATCTAGAAAAAATATATTAGTCTTATAATTAGAAACAAATAAGTAAGTTATTAAGTCTCAACTAGATATTTTTTATCTGCTTTTGTTATCTGTACTTAATACTGTATATCTCTGCGCTTATGTGTGGATGTATGTATCTGACACTTAACGTCTGAATCGATGAATGGATTTTCGTACACTTGGCTAGCATGTTACAAACAAACAGACGATATCAATTTATCCGAGTGGATTCTTATTGCGTGAAGGTGATAAAAAGTTTCGTGGAAAAGTATCAGAAGCAAAACAAAGAATTTCTGTCAATATCTAGCAAGGAATATGAATTTTCTTTTTCCACTAATTCGCGTGCTTTCATATGATTATTGTCCTCAAAATGAAAGATGACCGACGGAAGTTTGAACTGCGCAGCCCTTCCGGTAGCTGATCAATTATGTTTTCCTGTCACAATGGACGCCCGTCGTCTGTTTTCACTGAGAAAGACATATTGATAACGCCAAATTAAAACTTCTCTCGACTATTTACCGTTATTTCAATACCAGTTGCTAACAATAAGTATTTATATAAATAAATAAATATATATTATTTATAAATACAATGCTCTTTTGCAAAGTAACAAGCGATTTACCGTAATGGCGACGTCTTGTGATAAACTCATAAGGAAGTGCCTGACCAGAGTAATCGATGATACATGCGCAGATCTCACAAAAACAGGGCGGCCATCATTCATTGGGAGGACAATAGAGTAATTGGATTTAGCAGCTTAAATATTGTAGATTTAATGAGTTTTAGAAAAACTTCAAATACCTTCGTGTTCGATAGATATGCGTATGTTCCCGATATGGAAGTATGCTCCCATGGAAGGATCCATCGAAATACATTGGGGTAAATGCTACGCAAGGACTCCAAAAACAAGCCTCAAGTTGGGAGTTTTCCTTCTGGTCTTGAGGCGATACTGAGGGTTTTTTTTCCTTGCCTCCCTTAGGAAACTATTATGGAATGGCTTCATACCTGAAGAGAAAGTTAAGAAGCAGCAAATCCAGAAAGGAAGTAAATATCCATACCGGGATTCGAACCCAAGAATAGACACATCAGCCTCGTTCAGGCGATAGATATGAGAATTTACAAATACGAGAAACGTTGCTTTTTATTTTCATTACTTCAAACGATAAGGAAAAAAAAAATTTTAAAAATAATTTAAGGAAAATAGCAACTTTAATGGAATTCAGGATTTTTTTCATTTTGTTCTTTTTTAATGTTTTAGCACTTACATTTCTTAGGAATCTGATATGTTAATCATTCGGTTTCTCCAACTGATCAGGCGTCTAATAGCGAAACAGCTGTTCTGAAGTTCGGTTAAAAAAAAAAAAAGTGAGATAATTTATTTTTTGCATCTGTGAACTTTATAATTCTTGGCCAGTTGTACTCTTAAAACTTTATAATTTTAAAATTTTTAATATTCTTAATTAAAAAGAATTCCAAAAGTCTTTAAAAGAATTGGAATGAAGCAAGAGGAAGAGGTCTTTATATCCCAATCAAATTGAAACATGATATTCTTCAATTTCTCGAAATTGAATGTGATGACATTTCGCATATAATTAGAGAACACTTAGGCGGTGGTCATCTTGAAGTGATTTTTCAGAAAAGTCGTGACCTTAAGAAATTTTCTGAACTCTAATTTTTTTCATGAAGATTCTTTGTAAGCTGTCTCCTCCGACAGTATTAGACCGATCGAGCTAATTTTTGCAGTTGGTTAGAGAAAGTTCACAGATGGCTTTAAATTTATTTAAATTTAAGTA
Source organism: Thereuonema tuberculata (assembly GCA_023159025.1). NCBI lineage: Eukaryota > Metazoa > Arthropoda > Chilopoda > Scutigeromorpha > Scutigeridae > Thereuonema > Thereuonema tuberculata. The sequence goes on along the minus strand of JAFIDM010000003.1, from coordinate 24,128,033 downwards.
AATACTTGCGCCCTCAACGGATTGTCAGCATTGCAATACATACGAGCTTTTCTCCGTGTTGCCAGTAATATCCCTTTTAATACTTCGACACAATCCGAAAAATTGTGAATCACCAAAATTTAGCTGCCCAATTTTCCTCCGTAAAATCATTTCTCAATTCGATCGAAAACTCCTATCAACCTCCGTGCTGCTGACCTTTTTCAATATGGTTGACATCGAGTTCCATTTCTGAGATTTTGACAATGAATTAGATGTATGTGCAACTAACAGTTCAGAAAATAATGTTAGATAGAGCTAATTCTTTTGAGGATTCTTATATCTTGATAATTTTTCTTCAAGGGCAAAATTCTGCCCAAGTTTTTTTTCTTATCTTTGGAGGGTGCCATTTTGAAAAATACTAGCTCATGCGAAAAATTTGAACCGGAAACCACGTTAAATGTTATTAACCGATCGCAGCCAATTTTAGAAATACGATACTTTATGAATGACATACAGTAAAGTGTGTCTTCAACTTTTATTTGAATAACTATTGAATTTTGATTTTAAACAGCGACTCATCAACTTACAACCAACTTGGCAGTTCGCGGATGTAGACCGCTCTTAAGCCCATTGCACATGGATCCGAAAATCGGTCGGTCGGATCCATGTGCAATGGGCTTAAGGGGAGCGCGTGAGACCAAAATTATCATATTGAAATGAAAAAAAGATAAGGTGAATGAGGGTGTTTTGGAACACATTTAAAAATAGGGTGATTCAGTCCAAAATTTACATATTCAAAATATCCTCATTCACCTTACCTTTTTTTTTCATTTCAATATGATAATTTTGGTCTCAAACGCTTCCCTTAAGCTCATTACACATTGATCCGACCGACCGACCGATTTTCGGATCCATGTGCAATGGGCCTCAGTTTAACAAAATAATCTTCCAATTGTATTTACCTTAATCAAACATAAGCTTATTTAAGATTACATTTTTGAGAAAATAAATAATTTTAATCGTTGCTTTCTTTACAAAGGCATAACAACTTATATTCAAAACCTGAAATTGATTTACTTAGTAATAGATTTTTTTAAAATTATTATTCTTTCGAACTGACCACATAGTTATGAATTATGTGATTAGAATTATTTTATTGTTTCTTTATTACTGCTGTCTTCCTATTCTGTCTTGTATCTATAAGAATGCTTTTTCGAAATTTAATATTGATAAAATTAACATCATGATAAACTCAAAAATTCTTCCATTTTTTTTTTTAATTATTGATTATTACTCAGACTATTTAATTACTGATTTTCGCTCATACTGAATGATAACTATCTGTCAAAACAACAGAGAGAATGGTTAGCCTAATCAAAGTAGAGTACGGTTTCTATGTTATTAATAATTAATTATTAAGGAGAATCCAACTGATTTCTGTTTTACTGTACTGAAGCTATGGGCCACATAGTCCCATACCACACAGTCGAAATTTAGCCTACTTAGTCGAATAGTTTCAGAGGAAAGATTAAAAATAGACTACACTCCAGTTGTGTGAGATCCCTGAAAGATAACGACTTCTCTAATTACACATCAAATTATATCTCTCTTTTAAATTTATATAGAATTTTGTACAAATACAGAATTCATACAGGATGTATCAAAACTCTTGTACAAAAGTTAATGGAGATAGAAAGCACCAAGACAAATCTTTTTTGCATATGAATGTATGTCTGCTGACGGCAACTTTAGGTGCTAGAGGGCGCTATTTAGTGGTACTGCAATCGGCTAAGGAGGGGACAAACCTAAATGAATGGAAACAAGAACAACAAGTTTATTCGAAGAAGGTACTCAAAGTTGCGGTAGGCAAGAGCAATGCATGACAGTGTCGAAGTATTGATTGCCGAATATTTTGAAGGATTCATAGTATTTCGTAAACAGTTGTTCTTGCAACAAATTCTCCATGTGAGTCAGTAGGAAACTCGTTCACGAAGTTCTTCATGTGTCCCCCGAGAGGAAGAAATCATTATGTGTTAATTCTGGGTATCTTAGTTGACAAGCACTAGCCCCTTTTATCACCGAATGTTGCCGTCAGTTGACATACATGATGAAAAAGGTTTGTGTTGGTGCTCCCTATCTCCCATTCTAATTTGTTCAGTGTTTTGATATGCCCTGTATCAAAAATGTTTCAATTGGACTAAGATATAGAGAAAAAAATTCGTCCAGAATATGCTTTCGTCCTTTTTAACAGAGTTTGCTACGTCTTTCCAAATGAGCACTACAACAAAGAAATGGATACAAAAAAAAGATTTATACCTATTTTCATGCTGCAGAATTAAATAATTTTGATTTTAAATTTTCTGATGTCAAATTTCTATTAAACTCACAGAACTCATCCTAAAGAAAGCGACGAAATCATTACATGAACAATTTAAAGCTAAACAGAAGAACAATAAAAGCGCTTCGGAAATGGAAATTCTCCAGAATCAATAAGACAGACGAAAAAGTTAATCTTAAAAAATTTTCGAAGAATGTGATTGTAAGCAGTTTCTTTTCTTTTTCTTTTCTCTTAAAACTCATTTGCGGCAGCAATAAAAAAAAATAAAAAAAAAAGCTAATAAAAGTCAGCCATAAACGAAGTAGATGGAAATTGTAATTATAGTTATGTCTTGATCGAACAAATCCACATGACTAATCCTGTTCACCGATTGTATGGATCTCGTGCGACACCCACTGTTAAAGCCATTTGAAAATCACAGCATTAAACCACCGACATCTGCAGCGATGACAATCATTTCTTTGTCATTTAAAATGATTTGTTCGTTCTTTTCTTTCCCTACGACAAAGTGCTGTCTTGGTCTTCCGTTACCGTAATCCAGGACCGTTTTGATTCTTCCGGTCTTTATTATTATTTTTTTTTTGTTCCCGTTCAGGAAACCGGAAATTGACTGGAAAACATTCGAAACTCACGAAGCCTCATTAAGGCTGTTTCCAATAAAAAGAAAGTAATAATTACAGAAGGGATTTATTGCGCAAATGCTTCATTAAAATTTTCTTTTTTTATTCATTGAATCGTTTGAAAGATTACCTAAGATACACACATTATTGGTGAAATTTGAAACTGCTTTTAAGTTGTTAGAAATTGCGAGAAGTTTTTTGAAAGAATGAGAAGCTACTTTCGTTAATATGTTTCCTGGCTTTTTTTTATCGTTAAAATAACTCAAATTAGTAATTATAATAAATTTCAACGAATGGGAAATGTAAACATACTCTTAGCGATGTACAGCCATACACTGAATTACGTAGCTTCGGATTTACGCCAGTTCTCACTTACACAATGCCCCGCACCTGCTTCCGAGAGCTTTGGACTAACGTCCGATTAGCGTTCATCTTCATCGCCATTTTTTTCGCAGCTCCCATCCAACTCGATCGTCAGGTGAATTTAAACTGTTTGCTAAGTTTTCTCTGTGTCTCAGTCTCATCTTTACACGAATCCCAAAAAGTATCTCCTGGGTAGCACAGGGAAACACTTAACTTAGTTGCTTTAGTAAAATTATTTATTCCTATATGCATTGCATGTATTTTTATTTCTTTTTCATCTATTACTGTGCAGTGGTTATTTTAGCTATACATGCGTTATTTACTTCAGTTATGTATGTGAATGATGATTGCAGTGCAGTACGTAGATGAATATGTGGAAAAGAAGGTAGTGTTCAATTTACTTCTGTTTTCAACTTACATCATCCCTCGAAACCCGAATGTGACTAAAGTGCGAGGCACGCCTGTATAATTTTAATCAATTTTCAGCGAACGGAAGAAAGGCATTACATTCGATATACTAGAACTTACGGATAGAGAGACGTTTTCTTCTTGTTGTTTTCACCATTTCATTAAATGAAGTACAATATTTTAAGTAAGATTGGCAATAGATTGTTGATAAAAGAAAGAGTCTCAAATTGGATCACAGGATTTAGAAACATTACAGAAGATGTCTTCTCTGTTGATACCGTTATGTATGTGACTATTGTTTTTAACCAATGCTGAAGCATTTGTCACCTACGCCTTCGGCCTCAACCAGGAACAGAAACTTTAGCCGAAGAACCGTAGGAGGCAGTTTACTTTAGCCAAGAAACAGACGAAACACAGAAGAAGAAAATCACATCCATGCCAGTGCTGAGATTCGAACTAGGTTCAGACCTATCAGCCTTTGATCACAAAGCTGTATCTGAACGATTGTCTGTGACAAGTAGAACTGGTAGAAAATTATTTAGTTTATGCTTTATATTACTATTGTTACCTGACATCTGAAGTATAAGTAATTTCTAGAATAAGTGATTGATGTCATTTTATATCTTAGATATTTTCGAAGTAACTTGTTTAGTCTTGAAATGTTGGTATTTCCACGACCACTGTTCAAGGCTTCCGGATGTAGCGCATCTTAAAGAAGCTTTGTCTCAAGACGCGGCGCCACTCTAGAACTTGCTATAGTGTTTTGATAAGTTATTAAAATAAGTATTTTTTTTATTTATTTCTTTATTCCAGTTTATTTACAGTAATTTTTATTTCCCCGACGAGATTAAAAAAGCTTTTTCTTTTTGTTAATGAGTCTAATTAGCTCTAATTTAATCCCGGGTTGTTTAATAGTTGTTGTTTATTATTCTCAAGAATGTAGTGATAGTAATCTCTAGAATGTCCATAGAAAGGTTTCCTGGAGAGGGCAAAAATATTGGCATTGATACAAAAAAGATGTAAAATTCTACTCTACACTATAAGTTATATAAAACTAGTTGTACACCCAGCTATAACTGAGCATGCAATGATTCTGGATCAATTTAAGGATTGTAGGGAAGATGGAAAACAAGTATTGGTGATCCTATTTTAAGTTGAATCATATATAAGTAATGTACTAATTTTTTAAGATAGGGATTTTGGAATTCATTTCTGAGAGATGAGAGGGAGTGGTGACCAAATAAATGTGCCTTGATTTTCAGTTGGATCTTAAATAAGCAATGTTAAAAATTTACATAAATCCGTCCAGCAATTTTTGTAGGATGCTGATACAAACAGACAAACGGACAAATAAACAAAGAAGAAAAAAGTTCAAAGTCGAACAGTAAGATTTCGCCTGCTTTGTTAATAAAAATTCTAGGGAATCAAGCATTCTCGGCCTTATGTACAGGACCCATGGTTGTTATTTGTTTGTATACAAAGAAAGAATTCACTAAGAAAGTGGATTTCCCAGACAAATTATTTCAATGTCCTTAACATTAAATTACAGTAATTATATCAGATATAACACATTACAAATGTTGGAACATTTGCAAAATTTACTAAAAAAATATTGGAACATTAACTCTTCTGAGGGATTTAAGTCCCTTGAAATTCATTATTGATATTTATGAGGACACATAAAGATCTAATTGCTTTTCAGAAAACACATTTCAGGGAAACAAACAAAAAATGAAGTCTGTTAATTTGAAACGAGGAAACAATTGGATACATTTGTTTATATTTCATTCTTTTAGTTGAATGTGAACTTCGAGCCCTGAGTATAATAGAAATACATTGCAGCAAAAAAAAGTAATTCAAGTACAAGGCAAAAAGAATATCTATGTTAAATCTTAAAAAAAAATCACTTCAATCCTAATTATTCTTTTCCGATTGGAAGATTAAAAATCTAGCTTTCAATGTTTTTAATAGGAAATTGAAATTGAGATGCATTTATTAAAAAAAAGTATGTAAATCTAAGAAAATAATATATATAAGTTTGTTAACAAAAGTAAAAGAATTCTAGAATATCTTATCTTGATAATAGAGTTTGTTTTCAAATTTACTAGCTTTTTTTTTGCGTTAACAATAGAATTTGTTTTACATACAGTAGTTTTGAAAACACCAACGAAATACTTTAAAAAGTTTTCTGTTTTCATTAAACTCTATTTACATAAAACGACTAAAGAAAGAAAGAAGACATCAATGAGACCTCTGCTGCTACTGATAACCAGAACTCTCAACAGGACTGCAATTGCCTTAAAGTGTGATTTGAATAAAATAAATATCTAGTAAAATAAGTCTTGCAACCCATATAATTAAAACTCTTTTTCAAGCAAGAATTGCTTCTTTTTTTAACATTTCAAAGGCAAACCCTACCACAGAGTTGGAATACTAATGTGAAACTGGTTTGTTTCATTGCAATTAAATGCTTTACATTAACTTGGTTTATGTCATTAATTTCACTTGTCTTTTGGGGAATGAACTTCTCACTGGTCCCCCATTAATTTTCCGTTTGTAAGAGGTTCTACCAAAAGAAGGCTCCTGGTAGAATCCAAGAATTCTTAAAGTTTCTGCATCAAACATAATTAAATATTTCTTACATTTTTTTTCTTGGAAGCTTATGGGAAGTATAAATCTTCTTCATTAGAAGTCATTAAAATTGCTTTGAAATAACGAGGACTTCCCGAATTATTACATTTTCTTAATTAACTTGACTTAGCATTCTATAGTAGGAAAAATACCAATTTAATTTCAAAAACAGTCGTTTTATGTATCTACGTATAAGATGGTAGTAATTTCTGGAAGAAACTTGATAATAGAAATCCCTTCTAATATTAAAGAGATAGTATTTAATTATGCTAGTATTAAATATTACAAAAGATGAAAATACCAAGAACTCACTCATAATAGTGGATGTGGTCTGAAAAAACAAATGAAAATGAATATGGTAATTTCATAAAATATATTGCTTAAATTAATTTATAAAGAAAAAGAAAAAAAAATAACAAAAGCAATGGTCTTTTAAAATCTTCTTTGACTTTTAAATTGTAATTGAAATTCATTTCTTAATCTCTTCATTTGATATGATATTTTATGCTGAAATTAAGAAAATTGCCTAGATTGTGTTAATTATTGTTGTTTGTTAATACTTCTAATATGAAGTAAGGGTAGATTAGGGTTGGTATCCCAGTGGGGCCCAGTATGGCCCATTGAGACGCTGGAGGTAAAGCTCCAACGGTTCAGTGACCCAGGACTGAGAAGATGCATTTGCACTAAGTCTGTACTGTTCTGGTATTTTAAGGTTCTTCTGTGAAGATATAAAGGAAAAAGTCACTTTACCTTTATTACGAAACAATCGTGCAGAGTTGTCCACGATCCAGAGGTGCACTTGTAGATACTACGATATCCGAATGTCGTCCATTCCAAAAATCGTCCAGTACGTCTGCGTATACTCTCCGTACTTCATAGGAATTACGCGAACGAACCTCGTATTATCTGCATGGCACGCTGATATAAACATCGAGATTCCCGACACATAAGTTCAACCTGATCAATGTATATTAGAAAGAAATGATATACAATTGTGTTCGTATGTGCAGCATACTATCTGGTAGATTTTGGATAGCTGTGGAATTTATATTGTGAATACAATAAGAGATTCAACGCTTCACAGTGATGTATCTACATATGAAGAAATATATAATATCTGGACAAACTGTAAGTAATTAATATTTATTTATTGTTCCGGATAAGTGTTGTAGAAGAGAAAATTAGAACACAAGCCGCCATCTTGAATTCCAAAGTAAACGAATATATAAGTGCAATTTATTCTAGTGAATATTGTAAGAAAGAATAAATATTATTAGGAATATATTCGTAGAAATGAAGTGCATCGATAATAAGTTAAAGATACTTTTTACACGTTTAATTATTAAAGAAGAACATTAAAGAGGATAGATTCAAGACTTTATGTGAACTTTGTTAAGAACCATTTAAGAACTATTTGTGAACTGTTTGTGAACTGTTTGTGAACTGTTCATTTAGTAAAAAAAGAATAGTTAAGTGATATAGAAAGTTTTAAGTGGATTCGTGTTTTAATGTTGAAGAGTTTATAAAGAAGTATAAGTATTTCTTTATCCCTGTAATTTGTTTAAGTCTACTATATATTGTGTTTAATAAAAAAAAGAACTTACCTGCTACTATCTAAGTTAATAAATTATATTTTACACGAACAATTTATATATTCAAATAAAAAAACACACAGTTACTTCTTTAAAATTTGTATCAAAAATATATTTACTCAATTCAAAAAGTAACGGCGCTACTTTAAAAGCAACGGCGTTATTAATAATGCATTACTGTTATAAAATTTTCGAAAGTTTGATATTATACTGAATTAAGGAATTTTAAAAATACAGTAAACAGATCAGATCAAATTTTAAAGTAATTTCCTTCTTTTAAATTTGTCCTTAATCTAGGTTCATTTAAACAAAAAGAAAATTGTTATTTACTTTTAGTTCTAAAATTGTTTGTAAAAAAAATTATCCAGAATTTTCTTTTTAATCTTTTTTAATTCATTGCATTTGATAAAACTCCAACTCTTTTTAATTTATTAAAACTTCAAGAATTTTTTGAAAGATTTTATAAAATGGTATTTTATTTAATTTAGTCAGTTTATCTCTGATTAAAAGGTAGATAATTTAATTTAAGATTTTGGACTTCATCCAGATTGCCGTTGTGATTCAAAAATCCCAGAATAAAAACCATTGCTGCATTATTTGCTAAATTACATCGCAAATCACGAAACAAAACGAAATAATTTGGATGGAACTTTTTCTTCCCAAAGTTTGAAAATAAAAGTAAAATGTTCTGGACTTATAAAAAAGATGAAATATTATAGATTAAAGAAATATTCAGAAGAAAAATATTATAAGTACACAAGCTATAAGTCGTTATTAAAAATGTTATTATTAGTTTAATGACCTAAAAATTATAAATTTTCATTAATTTAAAACTTAAAAACAAATAAAACTACGACCAAATATGAAATGACTAACAAAACAAAATAAAAATAACTAAACCGATCTGTATCTTATTCATATTTAAGAGATAAATTATCCCTTTGAACTGTTTATCTGTTTAAAACCATATACTGTCATCATATTAAAACATATGATTAAATATATAAGTTTAAATGAAAATTGAAAAAATATAAAAAAATAAAAAAGTAAGGATTAAACAAATATACATAAAGAATAATAAAAGTTATGTTTATGATTTTTATTTGCTTTAATTTGTTTTTGTTTTTGTTTTATTTTTCTTTTCAGATCTTTTATTTTGGCTTTCCCGCTCTTGATTCTTTTATTATTCATATTTGTAATTGTTCTTTTTATTTTATATTTTTGTCTTAATTCATTGGGCCTTAAAATGCGAAATAAAAAGCATTTTGTTAAATCACAAAAACCTTAAAAATTTTTATATCTAATTGAAAAATCGAAATGAAGCTCAGAATAAAAATATTATATAAAAAAAAATATAAAAAATATATTATAATTTTTATTATGTGTCATGAAAATGCGGACCCTTCTTATAACAATATATTAATTAACATTGCACTTGAAATAAAATTAAAATAAATGTACATAAAGCCCCTCTCTATCCAGAAAATAATAATAAATTCCTTTCTAATGTAAAGAAGAAATCACCCTATTATCATGGGTTTAAGGCAGCTTTAAATTGAAATTGGTAATTTTTTTCTGCTTCGTTTTTTGCTTTAAGCCAAAACTATGTTTGACTTTGTAGTAATTTTTTCATTGTCTTTGGAAGGAATTCTTTGTAGTATTTTTCTGTTTTGGAGACGAAACTTTTGATTTACATAATCTAACTTAAAGTAGTTGTAGCATAACGACAACAAACGTATTTATTCGTTATCATAAAATATTGGTATATAAATCTGAAAAGAAACATTTTCTATCTACAGTTGTCGTTAACTTTACCTCCAAAATATCGAGCAAACAAAGCGTCTTTTAATGTAATTCTCAAAGTTTTCCTGATGAAGGCTCCAGGTACAGATCCAAAATATTGCACTGATTTCATCCGGAGTAGAATAATTCCTCATCCTAATTTATATTATTTGTATATTTAATTAAAAAGCCTTCTTTCAGTTCTAAGTTTCATAAAAATATATTTACATTAAAATTACTTTATTATTTTTTTATCAAAGAAAAAACCGGCGACATAAACTAATATTAGTTTAAAAATATTTGCCTTTTCTTTTATTTTACAAATATGTTTTTTGAAATATCTTTATTTGAATATTTTTGAAAACTAAATTGTAATAATATTGTAATAATAAACGTATATTGGAATTATATTGGAATAACAAAATGCTGGGATTTTATCAAAAACATACAAAAGAAAAAGAATTTTATTCTAACAGATATTCTAATTTAAATATGAGATTTCTAGCTGGGATACATGTTCTTTGACGCTCCGGGGAAGGGGGGAATAGCTTTATTTGACATTTCCCTTTTAAATAATGGGTGCTATAAATTTCACGAAGAAATTAAAAAAAGGAAAAAAAGGAGGGGATTAACGAATTAACTGATAATATGGTATTCGTGTCCAAATAGCCTATAGGCATAATTTGCAACTCAATTAATATATCTCAATCGAAATTGGGCAAATGGGATCAATTTGCAAGCCTGATTAAGCTTTATTATTAGCGACAATTGGATCAAGTTAAAGTTCCCAAGAAAAATTGACCTTTTCTATAGCAAATTCCATTGTTTTCAATTAAAACACCGAGTTTAATTTAAATTCTAACATAGTAGGTTTTTTTTTTTTTATATAAAACAATATAGTTAAAAAAAAGCACAAAAATCGGGATGTTTGATAAAGAAAACAGAAGAATGAGGACAGAAATAAATCACTTGATTATCCAAAAACCTTTGATTATCCTGATAAATATATTTAATAGTACATTGTGTCCAAGACTTCCACAAATACATTAAAATAAAAAAACGAAAAATTAAGCTATTTTTTTTTTTTTTTTGAGAACCCTAACTTAAATTTAAATTTCATCTTCTTGATGTAAATAGTTTTTGAGTCATTTAGGGAATCATCGAGTTTACTTTCGAAAAAATGTTTTTCATTCTTTTTTTTATTATTTAAATGATATTAATGGTATTTATATTATTACTAAAAAGATATTATAACTAAATAAATAAATAAGTAGATAAATAAATCAATAAATAAAATTCGGTCTCTTTCGTTACTGCCTTTTTTTTTTCTATTTCATTTCTGACGAATCTTTTACAAATTTAGAACATAAAAAAATTTTTTGGGGAAGAATTTATGCTACAAAAACATATTTTTACTGCATTACAGATATAACTTAATGGTTGAAAGTAAATCAATGGAGATATAAAATACTCGTAAAGAGTCCATGATAAAAAAAAATAAATAGAAATGATAAAAATTGACTGTCAAAAAATTTTCACACTATAAAATTAAACATAAAAAAAATCTTAATTTATACTTAACTAAATAAATAAATTGGCTTAATCTTGCTTTTTCTTCCACAATTTTATATAAAATTAAAAAGAAAATTAAATATTTTTGAAAAAATTAAAGCTTAATGCCGTACTTACCTTAATATGTTTTTTCATAATATGTTTTCTTTTAAGCAACAGAAAAATTTTGATTAAAAAAAAAAGAAATTTCTTTTTAGAATTTTTCATATTACCTTTAAAAAAAATATTTCCATTTTAAAGAAGCGAAACCATTTTAAACTAGCGCATTGATACAATAATCAGCCGTTGTGTGATAAGGTCTCGTAATAATATCGACTCCAGATATAGTATTTTTGCATCTTTCCATCCAGTATTCGAACGCTGGCTCGCCAACTACACATTACTTCAAAAGCTATGAATTAGGCCTATTTCTTTGTCTTTGTAACTTATTACCTGCCTTATAATCGAATCTCGTAGGAACTCGTATTGTTTATTTAACTTTACATCCGAAAACAAAAGATAATTGTGGAACAAATTCTAATGACGCATTTTTGTGTTCGTCGCTTTTCAAATTTTCTGAAAGCCTTGGACCTATTCCAACTTTTATCGAATTTTCTGAGGCAATTTAACCAGCAACTGGGCTAACAGTTATTGATTGTAGTCTAAGTTGTAAAGTTTTAGTGGTTAAGGAATAAAAAGGTAAAAAAAAGAAAGACAAGACCGGTGGTACTCGTAAAACAGCGATTATGTCAGTTTTATAGGAATTCTCTGAATTCGTTTTATTATTATTATTTTTAATAAAAAAGGAATGTTTTCAAATCACCTTTGGTAATGACTTGTTAAACTTATTTCACTTACCAATTTTTATTTTTTTTTTTCAATTTTGAAAACTTTTGTTTTTACAAGTGAAACTGTTAGAATTGCTAAGAAGGAGCCCGTGTTTGAATTATTGAATCATACTTCAAGATGCTACTCCCAGCAGAGATAGCGTGTAGTTGACGTACCAACTTCCACAAATCCACACAGCCACATCCCTCCTCCCAAAAAGCCAGGGACAAATTATTCAGTCAAATTTGACTTATAATTTAGTTCTATTTGAGATCTAGTTAAATTATCTCCTGATTTTCTTGTCCAAAATATCTGCCTGCTAACTTCACCAGTCGCATTTCGGCAGTGGTTAATCTTTTTCCATATTGTTACTTCCTCTTTCGATTATTAAAGTGAATAGAATTGAATGGAGAATGAAAACTATAGGGCTATTTTATAAAATAACATTCATTGTAAGGTATTTAATTTTATGATTGGATAAAATTCCCCAATCAAGCTATTTTAAAGTACAAGATACAATTAGAAGGCTTTAATTCAGATAAATAAGCAATCTTGAGTAAGAGTCCAGTACAAATCAATACATAACTGACGAAGTTTCCAAAAAAAGATTATAATATCAACAAACCCATATTTCCCATATCTAAATAATTGTTCATAATTCATTCCAAAAAAAAAAAAAAAGAGGGAGAAAAAAAAAGGGGAGAAGAGAATTTTTTTTTTTTATTTTTTTTTTTTTCCTTTTTGTTTCTGTTTTTTCTTAGATACATCTACATACGTCTTCCTTTGGCAGCCATGGCCTTTGCACGTGAAAAAGATGTTCTCAAGCAATGACGACATCAATCAACGCAGCCATCTCATTGGTTCTCCGTACTTCACCCCCATTGGTTCAACATCTTTTATGCTAATCACCATTCCAGTTTTTTGTATTTAAGAACATGTATTTTATTATTATATTTAGTAGAGAAAGCTATGTGTCCGTAGCGAAACCGGTCCTTGTAATTTTAATGTGTTAATATATTTTTTAATCAAATTTGTGTGTCGGCGTCTTTTTATCCATCATTCCAATGCACACGTTAAAATTTAAGAAATTTCCAAAAAAAGACTTGCAGTACACAGATACACATACATATTTACCCACATGAACATTTCAAGTTTTTTAAAGTAATGAAAACAAAATAAAGAAACAGAGGGTCTTTACATTTGTAAATTAGTTGTGTAAATGCACACAGCCCACTTTCGAATTTTCGGTGAATTATTTACATCAAATGTTCCTTGAGCGTTCATTGCATATTAATAAGCAATAGTATGTAATACGACGTCATTGATTCGTAATTGGACATCAGTAAATATTCGTTGTTTTCTATGAAAAGAGTTACTTTCTCATCTAGTATTTTCCTATATATATTTTAATCCTTTTCACGTGCACAGAATTTCTTATTACTTCCATATTTCTTCACAGAAGTCCAGTTACAGATATTTTTAGAAAAGCATTAATCATCATCTCTTCTCCACAAACACACATCAAGTTTCAAGAAGATCTCTTCACATGCTCAAAGTGGAAACCAAATTTAATTATGGAATATAATATGTATGTACTCATGAGGAGATATTTTTCCCCTCAGAAAGTAGGCGAAAGATTACGAAAATTAAGTCTGTCTGTCTACAACCACGTAAAAGGTGAAATGAAGGTTAGAAATGAAACAAATAAAAATGATCACCTTCTTAAAATATTTAATCCATGGATGAATTCATTGTCTTAGGAATTTTTGCATTCCGGTGTGAGATATACTCAATATTTCGGTCCGGTACCTCAGGCCTTCTTCAGGAGATGTAGATTATTACATTAAGCTTGGAGCATTTCTGTTGTCAGTTTTGTCCGATGCACCGCGTAAACAATGTACCGCAAAAAGAAAAACAATTGACAACAGAAATGTTCCAAGCTTAATGTAATAATCTACATCTCTTGAAGAAGGCCCGAGGTACCGGACCGAAATATTGAATATTTCTCACAACGGAGTGCGAAAATTCCTCAGACAATGAATTTATCCAGTATCAAATCCCACTCCTCCTTCAGAACCAAACTTTATATTTAATCCAATGTCTATTTCAGCAATTTAGCAAATTTATGAAAAATATAATGAGTTTTTGAACAAGACTTTTACCTAAAAAAAAAGGACACCAACCAAAATTCCGTAATTATTCTGCTTCTCTTAATGTTAACGTCCAACTTTCTATTCATTGCTAAAATTAAGAGTCGTTTGGAATCGATTTATTGAGTTCATTTGTAGATCTATTGTAAATCGCAAATTACCTAAGTTGATATTTACAATGTTGTTTGCTATTAGGGATAATTAATTTTATATCTCACCTCTTCTCCGCCGATTTCCAGTTAGATATTGAAAATTCAGATAACGAGATAAATGTAGTTAATGGATCAATAATCAGAAATTAAAATAACGAAAACACATGAGTGACAGACATGATTGTCACGAGACTGAGTATTTTTTGTCTTTTGAACCTTAGGGATGATTTACAGATAAAATGCAATTCGTGAAAAATATAAAAAAAAAAAAAAAATCTTAAAATAAAATTTCATAAAATAAAAACATGAAAATAATCTTGTCAGATCAATGTCTTGAAAGTTGTCATTTTGAGAAAGCAAATATCCTAAAAGGACTGTATCTTTATGACTGAAAAAAAAAATTAATAAATAAATAAATAAATAAATAAAAATTCAGATGAAAAGTTGCTAAAATTATGCAAATATAAAGAATGAATGTTTTACGAAAAGGAAGTTCAATCAAATTAGAAAAATAAAAATGTTAAAATGTAAATTTCATCTAAAAAATAGATAAAAATTCCTAAGCTGAGACATTGGATCCTGATCCATAAGTGCACAGTTACGTTTCGTGACGGACAAACGACATCGAAATCAGATTTTCTCGGGATTCTCCCATTTCATATTTGTCATTCTATAATTCTTTCAGTGTTATTTGATTATTTAAGTTGGTTAGAACAGCGATAGAAAGTTACAACAATTTAAAAATGTGGAATCCTGTCTGACTTTTTCCGAATCTGACTGAGAAGAAGTACTAACACAACGGGTTTACGTGCACCGTATATCATTGATATCAATAATAGAGCCATAAACCTGATTAATCACTAAACAATTTATAAACATAAAAGAAATTACAACGTTTCACTGCCGAGAGACTTGAGAAGGCTGTCTCTCGGCAGTGAAACGTTGTACTTTCTTTTATGTTTATGCATTGTTTAGTGATTAATCAGGTGTATGGCTCTATTATTGATATCACTGACTGAGAAGAACTTTTTCTTTTTTATTTTGATAAAAACTTATCCCATATCGTACTTGAAATTAGAACATTGTTATAATAATTTAAGTAAGAGTCTTTCCTGATACAATTCTTGAAAATTTAAGTTGATGCTACAGTGGTTGGAAAGCGTATCCAGATGTTTGATTTCAGTTAAGATACTACTGCATTATAGATCCAATTCTAAATAGTGTTTTATGTTTTTTTTCTAAATTATTGATTTGTCTCGTCTTGGTTTGTCTCTCTCACGAAATCCTGTAAAGATCTATTCTATTTCTTAATAATGACAGTAACTTATTGGATTACTAAAGATCGCTGTATGTATGTGACGCTTCACAATGACGCATAGATCTCCAATAGATATCGATATATTGGCGCATTATTCCCTCTCCTTTCCTGTCTAACGACGAGGGACGCATCCGAAGTCCTTTCTACTTCTATAGGTCTTTCGTCTCTTTCTCCAATATCTGGCAATAGGCAAAAAAATTGCCTTTGCGTTGTTGTCGAATCAACTTCAATCGCTATTTCATAACTAGTGTTGCCATCTCAAAAAAACTACAATCCCTTCCAAACGCGGCTTAAAACTCTCCAGATTTCGTAGATTTTTCGACCGTCGTTCAACCGTAAAGAAGGCCTCACCACTGTCGAATTTCCGTAAATTCTCAAAGTAGATTCACTTTTCAGTGAATTATCATTGAGTATGAAAAATCTCTGAATGCGATCTGAAAACCTCTCAATTACAAATTGGAAACCTCTACATTTCCTCTATCTTCGACGCGACCTTTTTAACCTCCGTCATCAACCAAAAACCTCCACATTTGGAAGGAAGCCACTGATATTGGCAACTTGGTTCCCATTGAAACCCGACGAAATTAAAACAATCCATCTCGGTCTTGAACGAATAAGCAATTTAAACTGAATATATTGGAAAGAAAACAATATATATATATATATATATATATATATATATATACAGGGTGGACCAATTAAATTGTTACAGCTAAATATTTCCGAAACAGTACGTGATAGAAAACAAATGTTTCAAGCAACTCCATTTATTTTCGAGGGGGACAGTTGATGGTGTTAGTTTTAATTGGAACAGTTCATTGCTGACGCGGGGGTGGACGGTAACTTCACAATTTTCAATGGAAAGGGTGGTGAAGTAATATATCATTGGAAAGCCTATAAAAATTCATGTTGAATGGCAATTTGGTTTTTGAAATTCCGACAAGTAGATCATGAGATATAGCTAATTGAAAGTCCAGAATGTTGTAATGAAAGACGTAATTGACAAATGGTGGACTCGTGGAATCAGACGAATATTACTACCTATTGATAAACCAACGACTCCAGACAATATGAAGGAGCGGATACGCAATGCCTGTGCAAATATTGATAGCACTATGCTTTTACGTACTCAGCAATCGTTTCTGCCAAGGCTTGCAAAGTGCATTGAAGTAGACGGACATCACTTTGAGCATTTATTACGATAACCTTCATGTGGTTTTTGGATGTTTGAAGATAAATGTAGTTTGCAGACGTATGATTACTGATTGTCGTCCTCTGTATTACTGTTGTTACTGTTCAAACCTCTCTGCAAGGTTACAATAAAGTACGTTGTTGTTGATATGACAGTTGTTTATTTCTTGCAAAGTACATCACCAACCACTGACACTGCCAATGTTACATTTATGATAGGTGACATGACCGTTCCATCATCCTGTGTCACGTTCCCTCCCTGTCCCCACCAGTAACAGACACACCACAATCACTGTGTTGTCCCATTTCAGGTGTAATACCTGTTGCTGGACACCTGTTCATCGAACACTGCTCCTACAGACATGTACAGTATGTCACCACAGCAACATACATGGTCCACCCATCCATGGATAATTACGAGTATCGTTACATTACAACCGACATCACGTCGCCCTATCCACCATTCTGGAATTTCAATTGACAATATCTCATGTTCTATTTGTCGGAATTTCAAAAACCAAATTGCCATTCAACATGAATTTTTATAGGCTTTCCAATGAGATATTACTTCACCACCCTTTCCATTGAAAATTGTGAAGTTACCGTCCACCCCCGCGTCAGCAATGAACTGTTCCAATTAAAACTAACACCATCAACTGTCCCCCTCGAAAATAAATGGGGTTGCTTGAAACATTTGTTTTCTATCACGTACCGTTTCGGAAATATTTAGCTGTAACAATTTAATTGGTCCACCCTTATATATATATACAGGGTGATTCACAAAGCTACGCAGAAACTTCGGGAGCTCATTCTACATGTAAAGGTAAAGAAACAAAGTTATATAAACATAGTTCCGGAAATGCTTCGGTAGCGAGTTACGGCTAGCGAAAGATTTCGCCCATAATTTACTGCCCTGGGTGAAATGAAGACTTGCTGGAAGTCTGGGAAGGTAAATTAAAGGGCGAAATCAGTGGTTTCATATGGTTGTTGACCTGAATAATCGAATGAAACATGTCGCAGAACTGTATCTCCCTGTGGTTGTAAGCGTATCCCACGTGGAACCTACAAAAGAGGGATCGCAAAACAATCGGTTTTCCGTTTGACATACAATAACGTTGGTATAGTAGGCTATACAAACAAAAGTGTACAACAAAATTTGTAGAATATTTATTTCTGAACAAAACGGTGCAAATACAGTATATAGAAAGTTAATAGATGTTCACTTAAATGAACTGTTGTGGAGAACAGTGCAAAGTAAATTGAACTGAAAAACATTACCCTACACCTAATCAATAAAATTACAGTAAATTCTCAAAAATGTTTCCATCAACCCCAATGCATTTTTCTGCACGTTTAACGATTGAACTTGTTGCTTTTCGTAGTTCAGCAGGGCTGTCCTTTAACTGCTTAAATGCTTCATTAATACGGGCAAGTAGCGCCTCCCGGGAGTTTACATTGACCGCGTAAACCTTTTCATTCATCCATCCCCATACGCAAAAAACCATCGGCGTATGGTCTGGTGACCTGGGTGGCCAGTGTATAGGGCCTCTACGACCGATCCATTTATTTGGGAATTGGTGAATTCAATAGATGGAAACATTATTTGAAAAATATGGCGTTGCGCCATCATGTCGGAAGTACATCCGGCGTCGTGTTGCAAGAGAAACATCTTCAAGCAATGTCGGTAATTCTTCTTGCAGAAACTAAGTACATTAGACCTGTTAATCGCTCTTGGAAAATAAACGGTCCAATCAGCTTAATACCACACGATACATTAATGCTAAAGTGCTGTTGAAAGTTGCATTCCTCTGTTGAATGAGGGTTCACCTCTGCCCATGCATGTTGATTTCGTAAATTGTTAATACCATCACGAGTGAACTGTGACTCATCGGTAAATAAAATGTACTTGTAGAGTTGACGATGAGTGTTTAACCAATTGCAGTACTCCAAGCGAAGGGCATTGTCTCTTGGATGTAAATGCTAATAATCGAACATCTATTAATTTTCTTTATACTGTATTTGCACCGTTTTGTTCAGAAATAAGTTTTCTACAAATTTTGTTGTACACTTTTGTGTGTCTAACCTACTATACCAACGTTATTGTACGTCAAACGGAAAAACGGTTGTTTCGCGATTCCTCTTTTGTAGGTTCCACGTGGGATACGCTTACAAACACAGGGAGATTCAGCTCAGCCAATATAAAATTCAAATGGCGAACAAGGGGAAAATAATCCATTTGAGATGGAAACAATGACCCCTGCAAGCTAAAGACAAGAAAATAAACAACAAGAACAACGTGAAATAGAAAATCTTGGGTAGCTTTACAGCTACCTCAAAAAGTATTTGACCACAAGAACATAAATAAAAATGAAAATAAATAAATAAATAAATAAATAAATAAAATCCTCAAAAGGCATTCTAATTTTCATTAGGATTTGATTTTGTCTTTCCTTTTATCCTTTAAGTTTTTAATTATTTATTTATTTATTTATTGATTTTTCAATTTTTATTTTTGTGGTCAAATACCTTTTGAGGTACCCATAAGGCATCCCAATAATTTGTATTCCACGATTTGTTCTTGTTTTTTATTTTCTTATCTAAGTTTGGAGGAGTCACTGTTTCCATCTCAAGTCTTGAAATATCTATTACAATGTAATTAATTTCTTATATTCTAAAAGTTTTTAATTAACTTACAAATTTCTAAGCTTTTAATCGACTGAAGCTTAGATTGCAATGGTTGAGCTGATGCATGCTTAATCTCGGTTTCACGATTAGGCCTATTCAAAATTATATACACTGGTCATTGGGAGATGATGCTAAGTAGATTTCTATAATAAATGAGTAAATTACTATAATAAATTCCACAAAACTATACATCTATCATTACTATAATTCTCATATAAACGAAGAAAAATAAATTACTTTTAAATCTGGAATCTTACTCCTTTTTACGTTATCAAACGATCATGAAAAGACATGCAAGAAAAAACCAAACATACGTTTCTAAAATTTGTAAACATTTCAATTTCTTAACACTGCTCTATAAGACAGAATTAAATATCTACGTCTTGATATTAAAGGAAATTTACATTTTCTATTCCATAGAATGTATTTAGGTAGTTTGTTGATTGGTGTCCGTGTTTTTACCTGTATGTTTAGTATGTGCCTATTTGTCTGTTATTTAGAATCTTGTAACCATGTTTAAAACAATTAATAACTGATCCACAAAAAAAATTCGGATTAAAAGGTTTTATTCTTATTAGGTATATCCTTCTTTTTGGTATTTGTTGACCCATCTTAAGAACACAAACATCGAACATTTTTAAAGAATAATGCGCAGATCAACAACAAATTATATTTTATTAGCATTATTTAATGTTGTTTACAGGCCGCTCTATCGCCGCTGTGCCAAAATACTATGCTTTTTCGGAACTTAAGAAATAATTCACTAATATACTTCAAATTCAACATTCTTTCAATGTCAAGATGTAATTACATACATCTGATTAGATGTTGGTATTCATAAACCCATGTTTTGGGGGCTGTAAGTATGGGACAAAGTGCTGAACTCAAAAGCAGTGCACTTTTGAATATGAAATTTCGCATTTTGCATTATAACTTTTTGAAAGTTCACCATTATGTTTTGATGAGTTCATTATATTTTGATATATTTTAAGGTTTTTGCTCCTCAAATGCTGTGAGTTGTCGTATCTCGACCAATAATGGAGGGAAATACAATACATTTCTTACATAAGAATACATTTACTGTGTGTGTGGATGTGATTAAATTACATTTTGACGTATCAACGTTAATGTAAAGTTATTTTGTTTTAGAGCCAAAACCTTCTGATTCAATAAAACTCATATTCCTAATCGCTTTCAGTTTTTAATGTAGAAGAAGACTTGCAATGGTTCCTTTGCTATTAATTTTAATAAACCGTATTAGTTCACTGAAACTACTTTCACCTGACATACTATAACTGTGGGACGCAAAGAATTAAAACTAATTTTAAGTTATACAGTGAATTTCTTAATAACAAACTACTGCTTGACGTGGCATTTTCGTATTACAGTAAATCCTGTGGTTATACTAACAATAGGCTTTTCATATCAATGATGTTTGGAAAACTTATTCTTGTTCAATGAAAGGTTAACAATAACCAGATCGTAATTTTTCATGATTGTACGATGTGGTAATGAAAGGTCATTAAAACATGAAGAGGACTCTGACAAGTAACAGTAATTAATGGTTAAAACATTAATCAATATGGAAGCAGTGCGTCAGTGTGTTAATTAAATTTGCATTGAAGGTCATTACAGCCCACAACCTTTATTCCTTTACTTTGCAGCACTAATTATGTATTATTAAGTATAAAATTCAAAACTCTGGAAGTTCATTCTTCATTAATTTTTAAACTTTGGAATTGAACCCGTGATTAGCGACAAATGAAAATTAATTGAAGTTAAATATTGTGTTTGTGGTTTCGATTAATTTTCATTTGTCGTTGATCACTGGTTCAATTCCAAAGCTCAAACCTACGTATATATATTATTTAACTTCGATTAGGCAAATCGGTAGAGAAAAGACCTGCGGCGATTAATCTTACGGATATAATTCATTTTAAATAGATTTTAAGCTTGTTTTGAAAAACTAAAATTTATAAAGTTTGATATTAGTTTTAGACTGTTAAGACTGTTGTTTTAAAGGAACGCGAATTTTTGGTTTTTAAAAATAAATCTGATTTTCAAATTGTTTTTTTTAATTTGAGCTTTAAATTTGGTAAGTGTTTGTTTTTTAGGCTTATTTTGCTCAAAGGCCCACTAAAAAGCACAGTTGTGATACGTGATAAATGTTCCCTGCTATGGCGCATGGTGCAGAAACACAGAAAATGAGGAAGAAAGTTGAGAGCCGATTAGAAATAGTTGAAATGAAGGCCTGTAATAACTGAAAAGTAAGAGATTATTGATGACTGATGGTTTAGGGAAAAGATTGGACAGAAAAGTATTAAAGAAAAGTTAATATGCTAAAGAAAAATTGAGTTGGACTCAAACTGAGAATGGCATAAATATGTAAGATCCCAAAGATAGCTCACGATATTAGTCTAGCTTAGATTAGGTTAGGTTAGGTTGGTAAGGGAAAAAGACCAAGAGGAAGGCAATGGAAAAGATGGAGACCTAGTGTAGGAAGAGTTGGAACAGAAGGATTTGCAACAAATTCATGCAGAAAGACCAAGGAAAAGCAGAAACTGATCAGCAAAATGATTTAATGATTATGCACTTAGAAGTGTATAAAAATGTAAGCCCATGCTGTATTAATGCAAAAATTAGTTTGATTTTACATTAGTGTCCTGCTTTGATATTGAGTTACTTAATTATTTTAGTAATGAAGTAAATCATTAAACGAGATTTGTACAATTTAGGTTCATTCATGTTAGTGTATTTACCGATAATTCCAATTATTTGTCTCCCTTTTTATTTTTGACAGTTGCCTACCAATAAATAAGAATTTTAAAATGATACAAGATACATCCTCTTCTTATCATTGCTATATTTCGCAGTTTTATTTCTTTTAACTGCTTCATCATGATAATATCATGATAAACTTTTCAATTTGTTGCTTAACAACATTGTTTCTAACAAATGTAATTTACTAAGTTTTTACAATTGACTTAGTATGTGTTTATAAAACTTTTACATTATTGAAATTTTTCCACGTTTTCACAATTGATTTTAAATTTTACAAGAACTGTTTGGCTAATTTCTATCCCTTTTTGTTTGTTAATTCACTTGAGTGTAAAACTTATTTTTTTATACATATAAATATATTTACAATAGCTTTTTACTTTTGTATTTTTACTTGTTTTTTTTTTTTTATATATACATCAAAACTTTTTTTTTTTTTTAAATTGTAATGTAAAAATTATAGGTAAAAAAAAATTCCTATTTTCTTAAGATACCACGGAAATTCATTTTATCCCCATCATTTGCTAAGCACCAGCTCTTCTGATTACAAACGATGGAGAGATTTACATTTCAAACTAAACTTTTGTCTACTTTCCCGTCTTTAACTGATAAGATCCTCCACCTACGCACTCTTCGTTAGTAGGATGGCCCGATTTCAATTACTGTAATGTGTTGTCAGACTCGTCTGTTTGTTCAATGCGGCATGAAATACCTGTGCATGAAATACTTCAGTGCACAGCGAGGAAAAAATTTTTTTGGGGGGAGTTGTGAAGTTTAGGTGGCTTTTTTTCTCCTCTTGAAGCTAAAGTAATTTACTTCCGTTTCCAGGATATTGAACGACATTTTTAAGTGTAAACAGCAACAGGAAATAGGAGAAGAGAAAAATAGCCGTAATTGCAATTTTTAAAATTACTTGGTTCGACGCCATCACCTTAGAAGACGGAGACGGTGGAAGTTAAAAATAGTTCCTTATAACCACTCCTACGTCTTTGCTTAAAGATTTTAACTAATAATAGTTAAGCCTTTGTTACTATTATAGATAATTTAAGGAGAATAATTACATTATAGTTACGCTTTTGAAAACAAAGCTGAACATTTAAATAAATTAAAGATGATATGCTCTGATAGATTTTTTGGTTTTTTTGTTTCAGACTAGTTGTATGCCCTCATCTAATCATCAATGAAACTTCTTGAAATTTGGCTTGCATATTTAAGTTCAAGAGACGATCTGTATTTTACATCTAAAACCGTCTCTGTGAAGATGTCAGCGCATGAAGATGACACAAATTCCCACAGAAATGCGTTAGAATCAGAAGAATTCATTCTCATTATCTATTGCCGACTTTTAACAGTGCAGCATTATCCATTTAAAATTGCGCTTTGATTCTAATTAAAGTTCATTAAGATTTGAGGATTCATCAAATGTGAAGGATGGATTGTTTTATATTCTGTGGGTCTAAAAATTTCCAAACACGGAAACTTTTCTTCGTACATTTTTATTACACTTTAAAAAAGTAAAGAAAGTACTGGATATTTAAGGAAAGTAGATTTCAAGATCTTTCAAGATTTGTTTTTCTTGTTTTATATTGAGGGAAGATCAGGCTTTACAACGTCAGTCTTGATACTGGGTTGGCCAGAAAGTTCGTTCCGTTTTTAAGTAAAAATAAAAGACAGTATTTTAAAAAGAGTTTTAACGTGTGTTAAAATTAATTTGATAAAAAGATAAAAACACACAAATGATCACATGTTGAAATATTTTTAAAAAAATACTTAAAATATTTTTTAAAATATTCAACATGTGATCATTTGTGTGATTTTATCTTTTTATCAAAATAAAAATAAAAGATACATTTTTCATTTTTCACCAATACTTTTATTGAACAACGTCTTCAACGGTTTGTTCCACTACCTACTGTCATCATTCAAGCAACTTCATAATTCCATCTTCCCATAACTTTTTATCTTTTTATAACTTTGAGCAAAAAAAATGTTCCAGGTGCCTTTAGTGTCTTCCAGGAATTGAATTTTTTCCATTAAGAGAATTTTGTAAAGACCGTATTAAATGGAAATCCCAAAATCCAGTTACAATTAATTAAAATTAAATAATTAAAACGATACTTTTATATTTAATCCATTATCAGCAAACGAACTTTAAGGTAAGTGTGTTTGTATTGAGCAGATATTCTCGTTTACAACTACGAAGATTTTTCTTTTAGTTTTTATGACTTAAAATACAAAGAAAACAAAAAGTAAGACAACATATTCAAAGAAAACAGACTTAAAAATTTTTTCATGATTTTTTTTTTGAATGAGAAAAGAAAACAAAAAATTATAGAATATTTTTAATTTATCTTAGTACATTAGCAATTATGCCTCAATTCATTTTTATTTGTATAAAAATAATTATAAAAGTAATTATCTTTGGATCAAGTTCCTTGAAGCAAATCATTAATAACTGAAAATGTATGTACATTATATTCCTTTTTATCAGGTTTCGCTCTATCCGGACGCCGCTTTATCGTTTCATTTATCATTTCAGTTATTTAAAGAATTTTTATGTAGTTGTCTCCTATTGTTTGTTCGACTCTCATTTGTCTGCTTGAATATTAATATTAAGCACAATTTTATAATTTTTTTAAACATTTTTTATTGCATTTGATATTCTTTTATTTTATAATAAAAAAAATACCAAATACAAAAATAAACATTTTTTTTCCAGTTTTTGATCCTGAAACTGGAATGTGTTTTGAATTTGTTTTCGATTTAACCGACCATTCGTTTATCCGGCCCGGTTCCCGCATAAAGCGAATTTGTTCGGATTCGATAAAAGAAAATTACGAAAAACTATTGTTTCCATAGTTTATAAAGCAAGAGCTTTTTTAATAAAAATAAGTGGATATGTCCCTACAACAATATTTTATTAAAATAAACACGTATGCATTTCAAAAGTGATGTAATTTTTTATCGTCATCTGATATCCAAATTTCCATTATATAGTTGCTACCAATTGTCTTTCCAATTAAAACTTCTGCAGTTTATTTATTTATTTATTTATTTATTTATTTATTTATTTATTTATTTTTTTATTTATTTTATTATTTTTTTAAAAACGAACCTACCTTAAAACGAATTCGCATTATAATGAAATTTTGACGGATCGTGCTGTAACAAAAATTGTCTCGCTAACTCAAGCATTCATTTACTGAAGGAAACCAGTTTTTTATCAATATAGCGGGAAATAGAAGGTTCGCGAATCCACAGCCTCGTAAAATCATAATGTGTTCCTATGGTGAGCTGCTATATTTCAAAATATATATATTTAGTTTTAGATAATTTAGTTATTACATTGGTAATTTTTTAATCTTTAAATTTTTGGTAGTTTGGTTTTAATTTTAAATTTAATATATAAAATTAGGTTAATTCAATAAGTAATAAAGAACTCCTAATCTCTTTATTGCTTCGTTTATATTTAGTATTTTTTACTTTCAGATTTAGGTAATTTAGTTATTATATTGGTAATTTTTTTTTAATATGATAATGATTTTAAAGATTTTTTAATTTTTAAATTTAAAATTGTGGGATAGATTTTATAAAATACGTCCTTAACTATATCTACACACGTCAAATTTATCCAGACCTGTAAATAAACATATATAAAAATATATATATTCTTTATATTGACGTATTTGTAAATAAGCAAAACTATTACTTTATAAATATTCCAATAAAATATGATACCGAAACATTTAAGCTTTTTTTTATCTTACTTAATAAAAGAAATCTTACTAATAATTCCTGTTACAGTTTTATGACTACAAACTTGAAAAACGAAGAGCCAAATATTGATCAAAAGAGAATGAGATTCAGACTTAAAGACCACATCTGTGAGTAGTCATTATCTGATGAATAACATCGTCTTGAGGGGCTTCAACTCGTTTTCCAAATTAAAACAAAAATTTAAGAGAAGAACTTAGCCTCAGAGGTGAACGTTCGGATCCTAAGTGTAGCTAAAATTGGTAAGAAATGACACTTACATTTTTGGCAAAATAAAAGTATTATAAAGGAAAAGATTCGTAGGATAACAAAAGATTATTAAGTAGGGGAGACCGGGGCTAGTTGGCATAGATTTTGGTTTTTGCTTTTTTTATTTTTTTATGCAATACTTAGAGGGATTCTGGTGAATGTGCCGGATAGCTTAACTTTTTGACTACAAAATTATGTAGGATCCATTAATTAAATCTGTGTTTAGAAAACCCCAAAAACACTTTTCCTAAAAGCTTGCAACTATGCCGACTAACCCCGGGTGCGGGGTTAGTTGGCATGCCCCTAGGGGCGAGTTGGCATAACATGCTATGGATAGGGGTGTTATCTTGAGCAGAACACAGCAATTTTCGAGAAAAAACATTTTATTTTATCAAAAATTTTATTTTAATAGCACTTGAACAAAAAACAACTGTATGAGCGAAGGTGATTTCCGTATCACGCTTTTTGAGGTTATTATCAAGGGGGGGGATTCGGGTGATGAGTCCCAAAATAGGACGAAACGGCTGTTCCCGATTCCCTCTGATGATAAACTCACAGGTGTGAATGTTTATTTATGTGCAGTCTTTTGACTTTTATTTTTTAATGATTTTTTTCAGCACGTTAAACTTATTTCTTATGAAAAAAGAGAATTGTTTGTCATGTCGAGTGAAATCTCGTTTAATATTAAAATTTATGAGATAACAATTATGAAAAGATGTAGTTTTAGCATTTACCTTCTTTTGACCCTTAACTCGTTAAGGGCAAACATCGATACTAAGGGAAAAAACGAAAATTGTAGCTTTCTACGCGTTTTATTGTGTATACTTGATATATTGGTAGCAGCACAGGTAGCCATTCATTTTCAATAAAGAATGAAAAAAACTCCTTTGCTAAATATCGATCTTCATGTTTTGGTTCGACGTTGGCACAAACTGTAAGCGGAATCAATAAAGCATCTCTGTGAGCAACTCCTTTATTCGAGCGCTTTTTCTTTTCCCCCAAGTTTATTAATAAAAATAATGATCCTAAAGAATGCGACGTGCTCTGTCACCTGACACCCACAATTCATTTCCCACAATTCCGAGTCATTTCTCTTTGAAACCCAAAGGAGAAGCGCTTCTGACAATGATAAACGTTCCGATACAACCGTGTACTGTAGCAATTGAAGGAGGCAGAATCAACAGCAGAGCAAGCCATTTGAAAGGGAGTCTACACAAGCGCTTTAATCACTAACTTTATTTGAAAAGCTTCCTTAATGATCTCTTTCATGATTACAAACGACAAACACAATGCATTCCTATGTTTCTGTCAATGAAAGAGAGAAAAGCAAGCGAAGGAAGATAATGGTTCCCACAACTGCTAAAACCAGAAATACGTTGCTGTTGTTGTTTTCATATTTCAATGGAAATATTGTAATCTAGCGTCATAACAGTTGTGGTAAGCACACGTTACCGCACTGAAATTTCAGACATTTCTCATTGTGTTAGAGTAAAGGGTTTTAACCCAAAAGATTTATTGATCACCGTTTTCTAACAGCTGAATACTAAGAGTAACCTTTTGATTGAACAAGTATTTCCATTTGCTTAGTACTAATGAAAGAAATTTGTAATGGTTACAATGCGATGGTTTGCATATAAATAGTCGACATCTATGTCATCAAGTTTTAAAACAGAAGACAGCAGGAATATGCACAGGAATTAACATGACTGCATAATCATTCGGCAAATTATTTTTAAGTTTGATTTCACAGTTATGATAATTATACGTTAGCCAACAGAAGCAATAAGAAATGAAGATTTTCATCGATTAATCGAACGCAGCAAACCTGTTAATGTATATAACGATTTATAACTGAACTGACTTCGATGGAAACAATTTCATTGTCTATGCAAAATTGGTTTTCCAGCTTTTGTTCCATGATCCTTACAGAGTAGTCGTAGGAGTGATTTGAAATGTTGAAGCACATTTAGACATAATAAATTGGTAGTGATTAGTTAATTTATTAGTTTCGGGAATTTAATGCTTTATTTCTCAAATTTTATCAAACACTAATTTGATGAAAAAATGTAATATTTAGTGTGGAAAAACTGATTCTAATTTAAACTGATTAAATTGATTCTAATTTAAACAATTACAATACTTTGTTTGACAGATATCTTTGGTACAGTATTTGGTAGTTCTATTTTTATATCCTAAATTTGCAAAGTTCAGACCCTAGATCGGTAATTTGAGCTTTTAGCCATGTTTCTAAAACAAAACAAAAAAAAGTATGAGAAATTCAACATAAGAGCTTTAGCATAATAGAGATTTTATACCATAAAGTGAGGGCTGAGTCTGAAGTACGGAGAATCCATTGAAGGATTGGAGGTGGTAGAGACTAAAATAAAAGGATCTATCTTTTAAGTTATACCATAAATCGGCTTTGTACCAAACTTAATGGAAATCCGTCAGCATGATGCGCATTCAAACAGACAAATGGACAACCAGAGGACGAAAAAATGTTCAAGCGAATTAGTAATACTTTTGTTTTGTTTTGTTAATTGACATTAACGTTTAAAACATATTTTAAAAACTGATACGACCTTAAAAAGGCTCAGTTGACAAGCCTTTTCAAGTGAACCTCACTAAATATGGCCTGCCAAAGGTCGCTGCCAAAGGAGCAGTCCATTGGGTGTGCAGGTGATGTGGTCCAGATTAGGTTTTAGGTGATTACTTCAGTCCAAAGTTGAAAACGCAGAGGTCAGTTCCCGCAGGGCGAAGACCAGTCAACCAAAGCACCAATCACAATCAAGCCTTAGGTCGCTGCCAAAGGACACGAGAAACTGGTCGTGTTAGTTTTTTAATTCATATTTTAAATGTTAATGTTAACTTTAATTATGTGTGTAGGCATATTAATTCTTGTAATATATTCACACACGTTAAAATACCAGTTTAAAGTTATGCATATTAGTTTAGATTTTTGGCAGTTAATTTTCCTTAGTTAGTAAGTGACTGACTAAAAATTACTCTGATAATTTAATAGATACATATAAATCTGTTTGCTGGGTTTCGATATATAAAACTAAAAATACATTTCCAAAATTAATCAGATTCCTCGTGCAAATATAAGGAATTTGACAGGTAACAGCTAAATTTAACCCTTTTTAAGTTATTTTTAAGAATTAAGATTCAAAAGCTGACAACTTGAGTTACGCTGCAGAAAATAATCATTTCCATCTTCTTGTTTTGCCATTGATTCATTGGCAAACATTGATTCAGGCGATGCTTGTGATTATTTGATTTCTTTTGAGATTTCGTGGATGGATTTTTTGAATTTAATAAGGGTTAACTTCGCCGCTGCATTCATCCGAGTAATAAGACTTTCCATGCTTTCCGAATGAATGGAAGGACATCGACAAAGAAAATCAATACTGAGAATTCTGTCGAAAGTAGGTCGTCTCAGTCAATGGCGTGGTTCTTTTAACATTGAACATCTTGAGATGTCATTAATGAGCTATGTTAAAAGACGTGGCATCTGTCAGTCCAAAGGACGGCGCGAGTTTCAAGCGGACAAAAGTGGACACTAGCAAGTCAAAGCCTTTGAAATCCAATGTTTCCATTTGTCTGTGTTACTTTCAAGTTCTCTGTGATCTACATCCTCTGCCGCTTTCTTGATTAGCGTAAAGTATCAAGTATTTTTTATATCTGTCGATATGTATGAGAAGAAAGTTAACTATTATGTTTACGTATTACTTTCAAAATTATTATTATTATTATGTTATTAGTATTAATTCTTCATTGTTCACTTAGAATGTAGGAAATAAATCTTGAAATGGGATGGATATCCGAGTTCTCGAAGTTCAGAAATCGCTAGACGATATTAGCTAAAACAAAGCTAAAGTCCCTAAAACAGAAGCTTTTTCCATTGTTCTCACAACGTCAGTTGTCAGTGTCATAAGTTGGGGTTTTCTTTGAATGAGTAGCTGCCTAATCGTTAATGACGAAAATTCTTCAAAAACTATTTGGAGGATACACACACTTTGGAGCCGGCGGTGGTCAGTATTAGATGAATACTGATTATTAGTCCACATAGGCTTGACCTATTGCGCATCGGATTTCTCTGCTGGAGGTTAAGCAACCAGCAACTAGCATTTCAGTAAATTGGTTAGACACTAAGAATTAATTTCAGTCAAATTTAAAAAAAAAAAACTCCCAATAACAATACTTAAAGAGTGAAAAGCTGGGAGCCTGAAAACTGGAAGTTTTCTTCCATGCGCGTGGCCTCTAGCGATACATCTTTAACTTTTTTTAACAGTTCAAGAGTAACTTAAACAGAATTCACATCACATCGAATGTTAGTAGGCATATGATTCAACTTTCAACTTTTTCGATATCTCGAAAAATTTTACTACTAATGGATGAATCAAAAGCATACAAAGCATTAAAATTGCTTTATAGCAGAAATTACAGTATTTTTTTAACATTTTCTAAAATGTTTTCTTCATTAGTTTTGAATATTAAATTGAACAGTTTTCCCAAATTCAATCACAGTAGTCATTGTCTCATAAACTGTCGATTATCCAGAACAATTGAAATCTCTGTTAATCCATTAAAAAAGATAAGAGAAAATGGTAATACATTCATTGTACCTGTTTACATCGATAGTTTTTAATGCTTTACATATGGCAACACATACAGTGGGTGGCCACAATAATATGAACGTCCATATGAAAATGGACCATATTTAATTTGCGTAACAGAGCCACTCTGTACACTTCTTTATCGGGTATACGTTAGTTATTTTTCATAGATTATAAGTAGACTATTAAATTTGCTTGAAGAAAAGAAGTGCTGACAAAAAAAAAATCGAAAATTCCGACTTAGTCGCAGATATGTATATATTGTTCTTTTAGTAAAATGTTATTTAATTTCAGTAATGTTATGTTAATATGATAACAAAATGACAGCTTATTAAATCTGTTAATAAAGGAATTTACTTCAACTTTATTTTCGTGAGTAATTCATCTTGGGGCAACATAAAGCACTTTATTATTCTGTCAATTAAAAAATTTAAAGTCATTTAAGTTCCTTTATTTTCTTTACTTTTTCATTCTTTTTTTAAGCTTTATTGATGCTGAAAACAAAGAGAATTTTAGATTAATCAAATATTTACTTTGAATAGAGATAGTTTTAAAGTTAAACTTTAATTTTCACATCTTTTTTTATTTGTTATTGTGTTTTTGAAAACTTTTTGTTTTAATAACAATGTAGTGGATCATTACTAAGCATTAATAATAAAAACATATAAAAATGACACGTTTCGATGAGCCCCAAAAAACGGCTCTCGTCATCAGCAATAGAAAACAAATAGTTTCAGTTCGTTTATATTCACAATTATATAAATGCTTATTAATGCTTAGTGTGATAATGGTCCACTACCTTGTTATTATTACAACAGCACGTTAAATATACTTATTTCATTTAGTTTTCTTGGTTTAAGTTAAAAAATTTTAAATAGACACTTCAACTAATTTTTATCAGCAGTTTTGGGCATTGTATGTTTTTATGCTTTTTTACTTGCATTGTAGCTATCTACCTCAGGATTTTATAGATTTGATTCAACGTTTAGCAAATATATTTAATAGACTTAAGTGCCAAAAAAAAATTTAACTAAAAAGCCTTTGAAATGCAATTGTAAGTCGAAATAACTAAAACCCTTCTCCTACGATTGAACAACTCAAAAAACTCTAAATCCTAGAAATCTGAATTTTTTGACATAGATGACAATTTACAAGGAAGATTTCTTTGACCAATAAATATAAATGTTTCTTCATTGTTAGATCATTTATAATCAAGATATGTCAAAAATTGTTTATCCGACCAAGTTGAAACTTTCATAGATGGTCTCCGCCTTCCTTAAATTAAGAAAGATCCTATTAATTTTGGTAAAAATAGGACCAGTAAGTAAGGTATCTTCTTTTTTTTAAGGAGTTTTTTATATACCTTTTTTGCACAACCTACCATGAGCTTATTCGAAAGTAGTCACACCAACTATATCTTCTTTTTAGAAAACATAAATTGGCAAAGGCAAATAATTGCGTCTTTTAAAACGCTACTTCAAATCGGACAGAGATTCGAAATCTACCTCTCTTCTGCTTCGCTGTGGGGGATGCTGCGTTAAACGGTGTGAACACGGTGAGACATTGTGAGGGGTGCGAGGCAGTGAGTTTGTCACCATTAGTCTTGTTGCTAATGGGTCTTGTTTACAGAAGACAAATAATACTTCTTTCTTTTACTCTCTCATTCCTCTTTGCAGCTTCTTAAAGCAAGGACACCTTCTTTTTTATTCTTTTCTTCACTCTTTTTTCTTTTCTTTGTGATTTTGAGATGGCGAATGAATACAAGAGAAGGAAAAAAAGAAAAAAAAAGAAACCATTTCTTAGATTCTCAAATGTCTCATGCGGGTGTGTAATAAAATTCTTGGTATTTGGTGAAGACACGCTCCACAGTTTCCTCGTCATCTCTGTGATGTTTTTAAGAGAAGAGTACTCAGCAACTTCTCACCCAAAGAAAACCATCGTTTGCGGTTGTTCGTAGATAAAACACCGAAGGAGACAGGTTTGCAAACTTAGGCTTAACGAAACTGTTATTGTCGAATTGTTGTTTTCAAAAAGAGAAAGACGAATGAAATTGAATAATCCACTCTTCTCCCATTGTTTCAAGCGTTTCCTGCAGCGTTTTCTATCTTTTCGAAAGAGTTGGTTTTGTTTCTCATACTTTTATTTAGTGCCATTAAAACTTCAAAAATTTCTGCAACTATTACAGACAGCAATATAAAAAATTTAACGTGCTGGAATAATAGTTGAAAAAAGGAAAAAGAAAAAGAAAACAGCACATGAACAAAATAGGAAATTGTCTTTCTGGTTTTAGATTATGGGAAGGAAATTGGGAATGGCCGTTTCGTCCTTCTGCGGACTCATCAGCCCAATTCCCGCCTTTCCTTAACCGAATCAGAAAGGCAAGACCTAGTTAGTGTAAGCCACCGCCGGCTTGGCAATGACCCCACAAACAACAAAAAAACAAGAAAACAAATTGCTGCTTCTCTCGAAGTCAGCGCAAACCTTCTCCTAAGAATGATTAGGCTGAAGAATGATTAGGCTTTGTTGTTTGTGGGGTCACTGCCAAGCCGGCGGGGGCTTACACTAACTAGGTCTTGCCGTTCTGTTCGGATAAGGGAAGGCGGGAATTGGGCTGATGAGTCCGCAGAAGGACGAAACGGCCGTTCCCAATTTCCTTCCCATAATCTAAAATCAGAAAGGCAATTTCCTATTTTGTTCATGTGCTGTTTTCTTTTTTTTTTCCTCTTTTCCTTTTTTTTTTTTCTTTTATCTTTTTTTTTCTTTTTTCTTTTTTTTCTTTTTTTCTTTTTTCAACTATTATAGACAGCACTTGTAGAACACCTTCCACACCTAGGAAAAAAAAAGGGTGTGTGGGCTACCCTTACTGCACTATTCTTTTGCTCATCCACAGTTGATCTTTGAATTTTTATTTAATCTTTCGTCCTGTTTTTTTGGTAAAACTGCTGCTTATTTGCTAAGTCCTCAATGTCTTTTTTCTAAATGAATAACCATTATTATTTTCCTTTATTTCCTTTACTACGTAGTTACTCGAACATTGTTAACCTAACATTTTTTTCCGTGCTGATGTAATACAGTTAAAAGAAGCTCAAATCAAAGTAAATTAAAATAATTCTAATGTTTTCAGCAAGAAAACAAATTTCCAGCCATTTGTATGACCGAGATAATTATGTGAAATACTAGAATTTAACGAAAAGAAAACAAGAGCAGCACCAAGTAAACTAAGGAAAGGAAATCGCCTTTCTGATTCATTTATGGGGAAGGAATTGGGAACGGCCGTTTCGTCCTTCTGCGGACTCATCAGCCCCAACCCATTCCTTCCTCATAAACAAATCAGAAAGGTGATTTCCTTTCCTTTGTTTACTTGGTGCTGCTCTTGTTTTCTTTTCGTTTAATAATTATCCACAGCCAGTTAAATGTTTTGTTTACTTAGAATTCAACAATTGATTATAAATTTACAGAAAGAAGGAAATTGTCATCTTGATTGTATTTGTAAACTTTGCTTGGCTATTTTATACTATATAAATAAATATTTACATAAATAGCTTTTTTTATAAAATATTGTCATTTAGATTAAGATTTACCAATTTATTGTTCTAGTAACTACTTTTAATAAAAAATATTGTATTACCGGTAAGTAAAATACAAGGTCCGAAGATTAAATAAGCTCAGGGCCACAAATAGTGAAGAAAAGAGGGGAAAGACGCCAGCGATCGACATTTTTGATGAAATACTTCAGCCGCAATGATTTAAAGAGAGCAATGTGATTTTAACAAAAGAAAACAGAAAAAAGAAGAGAATCTGATTAATTTTTATCATATCACAGTTACTTTACTGAGCAAAATTGTTACAATATAAGGATATATTTCCTTCAGATATGATCATCTTAAAATATCCTAGGATATAAATACTGACAAAACTCCAACAAATGGAGAATGTAAATTACAGAGGAATAATCCATCCAAGTATTGTAAGTTTTGTAAGTAATATTTAAAATTTAACTTAATTGGTTTCCCATTCTTTATATTACCATCATTTCTACTAAGATTTTATCTCAATTGTTGTTGGGGTTTTTTCCATAATTCCAAAAATAATACTGAAACACTGATGCAATGCAAATGGTAATAGAACGATCAGCACGGAAGAATAATTGGTTGTCATGGCAACACATTGAGATCCTAATGTTGTTGTTGATCGATGGATAGTTCTAAAATGGTTGTAAATAAAGAATAATGACCGCTGAGTAATGGTTCAATTAGATTCTAAAAATATGGTTCTTTAAGAATAAATACCAACATTAGCTGGTGTATTACATTATAGCATATATACAAAAAAAATCAAGAGATTTACCAGGTGTGTTTTTTATCTTGAAAACTTTAATTGACAACATCTAAATCTTCTAGAATATCTGTGTAAAGAATATATAGATGTTTCCAGGTAAATATTTCAGTAACTTTTTCCTCACCATTCCAACTTCAGAAGATAAGCTTAGGAATCCAAAGAAACGTCGTTGTTCCGTGAGGCCAATAAATCATTCGGTCATCCTTATAACCGCCATCATGTTGCAAGTGCCAACAGTGAATAGAAATTAAGATATAACTGCCGTTCCTGCATGAACTTGTGGTCTAGACGGTAGTCTGCCACAAGATATGTCGGAATCGCCCCTGTGATGAACCTTAGGTTACGCTAAAGATCTAGCAATTCTGGCAGCCAGACAATCGTCTCCATCTCCTGAAAAATGAATGCAATACGATAAATAAGTAATAAGATATTGTAACAGTTTATATATAATTTTTTAGAAATCATTATTTGCATTTATCTGTAAATATCTGTATTTTATTCTTTTTAATCTTTACCCTTATTTATTCGTTTTCTATTTCCTAATTATTGCTGTTCTGTTTATTTTTAAATTCTTTTCCGTTACAGCCGTTTAATTAGTTAATTAATTTAAGTTAGTTATTTTTTAGTCAATCATGATGTATATTTTTTTAATTAATCTTCCAATGAAATCCAACTTTACAAAATCTGTAAAAATCCATGTTTTATGTTTAATAAATCAATTCAGTTCAGTCCAAAACGACGCGTTGTTTCTTCACTCCTAAAAGACTCTCCCACAAACTCCTTTACAATATAATCAAGGAGATTCTGCATGTTTCCACCAGAATTTAAGCAAAAAGATTGACGGAAATATTATTAGAAACATTACAAACTTTCATTGAATATACATTAGAAATTCTAATTGAAAGGTATATTAGATGCTTTTAATCATTAAGATAATCAAAGCTGCAAAGAAAACTTGCAGGAATCCTGTAACTTGTTGAAAAGGAATTCTAGGAGAGTTGAATAATGGAAAGAAGAAGAATAAATTAAGAAAGCCTACAACTGTTATGATGCTATGACAACTGGTATAGGAAAACGACTAATGTTCGATTAGTTCGTCGAATGCACGGAAGTAATATCTCTTAAAGAACGAAGTTTTCTTTGGTAATTACAATGAGTCCTTTCACGTATGTCAGAGTTGTCAAATTATTCAATAGACCAACGGAGGTCATTTGTCTGAATAAGTGATGACGCCCACACCTAAGCCAAATGTCACTGGAAAATGGCAGTTGGTGATGCATGATGTATTTCCTGTGTCATTGATAAGTTGCCAATAGTTTTTAAGGTTAACATAGTAGGGAATTAAGTTCGTCTTTGGCATCGTTTCAAAACAAATACAAGAGCTTCATTAGCGATCTTCAATGCTGCTTTAGTTTAGCATTGCTTAACAACTAACATCTTGTTTCTTGGATAAGATTTCCTCGGAAAGGGCGGATACAAAAGTCTGTACTTTTTATAGATCTTTTACGTACAAAAGAAGTACCAAAGTGAATAAATTAGTGAATAAAGAGTTGTTTAGTTTAATGTATAATTACGTTTAACATCAAGGTATTTTGTGTCTGGCATTTTACAGACTTTTCTATTTAATTTCTAATAATATGTTCAGGAATTCAAAAACTTAATAATGTAACTTACTTCTTTGAATAATTGTCTTCTACTATAAGGATGTCATTTAGGAGAGATATCGTCACAAAGGGTTCATGTATCGAGTAGGCCTAGTCAATGTTTTGGCTTTTTTTCTTTTATTTGTTTTCTTTTTCTTGAAAATACAAAAGGACAGGGGATGAAAAATTCTTATTTCAGAATTTCTCTTATTGATTAGTCCTGCAGATCTTTTCTGCATTTATATAGTATTTGCAATTTTAGTCACTTTATTTACTGACAATCTGCCATTTGTAAATCATATATTGGATTTAGTTCAAGATCTTCTGAAGGGCTTCAACATTCCTTCCACCCAGTTTCTTTTTGAAGTATCATATTATATTGTTTTTACCTTATTTCCTTTTTTCCAGTAGGTGTTAAGCAATTTCCTAGATGTACGATTACTATTGGAAAATGACCTGAACCTTCAATGTCTTTTACCTAAAAGTTGTTGATTTTTCCTATTTTTTTTCTGTCTGTAATGGCTAAATCTATAACAGATACTTCTCTTTCTTTTCTGAAAGTAAATTCTCATTTCATAATTTCCTCTAAATCTTACCATTTAGTATTAAAAATTCACATTTGCTTATAAAAATCTAATAGCTTTAATCGTTTGTTATTTATTATATTGTCCTAATATATAAGATTGTAAATAAATATACAAGATTGTAAATAAATATACAAGATTG
>JAFIDM010000003.1:24068083-24090308 GCA_023159025.1 Thereuonema tuberculata | reverse complement strand
AAGATTGTAAATAAATATACAAGATTGTAAATAAATATACAAGATTGTAAATAAATATACAATTAAATATATTAGATACTTAAATATACAATTCCTGTATAATTATAAATAATAACAATATTTAAGTTGGGCAATTTCTAAATCGTACTATATTTTTCTCTTTCTCTTGTTGTTTAAACACAGTTCAGTTGCTTTTTCCAACTAACTATTATTCCACCTTTTGCTCTTCTATTTCAATCTTTTCTTTTATGGCTTTATTGGATTAGAAATTCTAGGTATTTTTTATTATTTTTTTTATTTATCCCTACATCTGTTAAGACAATTATATCATTTAATTTATTTTCCTATCCAACATAAATCTATTCCAAACAGACTGTGTAATTATTTAACTAAATAAAGAAATCGAAGAATTTCTAGATTATACATTGTGAAGATTGATGGTAAAAAAGATTTATAGGTTGCTTGCTTTTTAATGTTGTACCCCTTGGCTAAGCTGTGCCAAGAAAGATAAGGCAATAAAAACCAAAGTAATTGAAAAAAAAAATCAGAAACTTAAAGAAATTATAAAATAGAAACGCAGACATTAAGGAAGAATACAAGTAATAGAGTTAAAGTAAAACAGCGGAAAAAAAACATTAATACAGGCGTAGAATATTAATAAAGAACAAAGGAAAAAAAGGAAATACAAAAGATGAAAGGAAACAGGAAAAAAGAAAATTATTACTGAAAAAAGTTGAAACTAAAGTCGTGAAAAGAATTAAATACATGGTAAAATAAAGCAAAATGTAATAAAATAAAAGGGAGCATGAATGTATATATTTACAGAAAATAGTATTATAAAAGAATCAGATACTGGAAACTTTGACTAAGTCACATAGGTGAAGAAACTTAAAACAAGTGAGGAAAAAATACACAATAGTGTAATTTGAGGTTCCAGAAATTCTTGGTAATCTCGATTGCTAAGAAAAGAGTTATTGCCGGATTTCATCGTAATGGTGAGTGATTCGTCAACTAACCTGTTATTTTCACTGCCAAAATTGACGTTATTGCATTTCTGATGGAAATAATCTTCCGAAATTGAATGAATTTTGTTCCCATTGGTATTTTAATCACATAGAAGAAAGTATTGAATATATATCCAGTCAAATTTTCACCATTAAAACAAGTTTGAGACCGGTGCCATTGACCGACCAGCCTGTGCTTCGTTGTCTATTGATTTTTCAAGTCACTAGCGCTTCGATTAAATCTGTGAATACCATGAAATATGCAAACCACGAAACGATTGTAGGTGTTATTACCGGAACCCTTTTAGGAGAATTTGATGGTGTGTGTTTGATCCAACGCAATGGATTTAGGTCACAGCCGAACTATTTCGATTATTTTCTGATGGAATTGATAGATCGTATTTCCCTATTTAATATTTTTTAATCACCAGTATCAAATTTTGTTTCCCCAAGTTTTCGGTAATGGAGTTTGGCGTTGATCCAAATCTTTTGAAGTTATTCTGATTTTGTGGTCAATTGTGCTCATTTCCATGGCGACGCCAGCCAAGATTCTATCAATGAGAACCTATAAAGTAAAAAAAAAAAAAAAAAAAAAAAAACATTCTTTAGAAAAGAATAACTTTTTTTTTAAAGAAACAGTTATTTATTGTAATTATAAATTTTCTATGTTTAGAGGATGTGTTTTATTCGCTTACCTTACCAACTCTTTTCCAATATTTTCATTGATTACGATGACCTAATACTTACGTACATTGTTTTAATGTATTGAAGACTAACTTTACATGTCTAAGTGTGGAAAAGAAAAAAAAAATGTTACAGACTGAAGTACGATGATGTGATCTATTGCTTATGGCAGCTCTTATAAAAAAGAGTTTTTAAACAAATTATTATTGTGCTGTATTGTCTGTTCGTAATTTTCCTTTTTCGCGCGCAAATCTGTATTTCCCATCATAAAAACTCGAAAACATAGAATTAATATCCAATATTAAAAGGTAATCTTGAAATAAAGGTGGAAAATAATTGTTACTTTTGCTAATAACAACAACTCTGTTTGTGAAATATTATTTTTAATTTTATTCATTTCATCAATGTTATTTAAAACACTTGCCACCACCCACTTTCTCAATTTACCTTGGAGTAGCCGATCGTCAAGATTTTTTTCTTTTTCCTTTTTCACGCTTTACTTTGCTGACACTGATAATTATTTTCGATACTTAAGATCTCCTTTATAAGATCATCATATCTGTTTGTTCGTTTATTTACATTTCTATATGAATTTAGATAGCAAATTTAAATTTAATTTATTGATATATATTATTATATACTTAATACATACTATAAATCTAAATCAAAATTTAAAATTAAAGTAATGGAGACTTCAATTACAATAACAGTATGATTTTTATAAACGATATTTAGGAGGTTGAGGGAAAAAGAAAAAGAGGAAGACCGAGAACAAGATGGTTGGATGTTATCAAGAATGATACAAATTTGAGTTTCCATGATTTAAAGAATGCCACAAACGATCGCGAAAATTGGAGGAAGTTTGTCCGCCGGATCACCAAGAGTCGGACACGACTGAATGGGTAATACAGCAAAAATAAGGATCCGTAATTTAAGAACTTCTTTCTGGCAAAATAAGAATAGGTTTACTAAGTAACCATCTCTTCCAGATTTAAAAAGCTTCATTCAGCAAATCACTAGATTCTGAACAATCTTACATTTGTAATTTAATTATTTATCATCTAAAGACTCAAGATTTCTCATTAAGACTTTGTATTATTATTAACACAAATTTCAAATATAAGCTTTTCAATATTACTTTTTCTTGATATTCCTTATTAAGTACTTTCGTAATACTCCTTTCCTTTCGATAATACTTTCGTAAGATTCATTAAATCTGAAGTTTACTGCAACGTTATATACTGTATTACTTCTAATGGCATAGATAAGGCTTCAGCCGAATACACAGAGAATGAATATTACAAAACTTTAAAGCACAGACTAGTTTCGAAATGCCCACACAATGCATTTCTTTTTCAATGTAACAATTACATCTAAACCGTCTATTTATCAGAAGCTTCACCGATGAAGTAGGCGATGGAAGTAGGGTCTGAGTCCCTCTAGGCTGGCTTGGTCCAATCAGCGAACAAGGGGCAGTAACTTCTTCAACCACCAATGACAGGAATCCAAGGCGCCTTCTAGTGAGGATCAAGAGAACCACTTGATCAGATTTCCAAGATTTGTAGCTGATTCTTATTACAAGCATTATTATGATGATTTCTTCTCT
Organism: Thereuonema tuberculata; assembly: GCA_023159025.1. NCBI lineage: Eukaryota > Metazoa > Arthropoda > Chilopoda > Scutigeromorpha > Scutigeridae > Thereuonema > Thereuonema tuberculata. Next base: position 24,087,014 of record JAFIDM010000003.1, on the reverse strand, counting down.
CTTCTTGTCTTTCAAGAGATAACTGTATTAAATGTTTGTAAAATTAAAGTTACTCTATTTGATTTTATTACAAAGAGAAGTTCCAGAATGAATTAAAGTAAAAATGTTAGTTATAAATGTTGTTTGTAGGAGTTGCAGCAACTAAATTATCAATAGCACTAATGAATTTCCTGTACGTATTGTATAGATCTAGAAAAATAACTCCCACACTGACAATTAGACGCGAATGGCTTCGTCAGCATTACCTATTTGTAAACAGAAGTCCAGTAGGAGGAATTCTCAATGGAAAGGCTTATTACTTATTCATAACTGTCTCGTTCTCTGCGAGTCTCGAAGCTGAAGGCACAAAAGTAAATTGAGGTGTTGTTTTCGTCTCGAATTATTGATTTATGCGATCCATACAATAGAATACAACATCGTAATGCCCAAGAAATCGATTCAGCTTCCAACTAAGGTCCTGGCCAAAAAAACGACACGGACAAATCAAAGAAAGAAAAAAAAGTAAAAGGGCAAAAAAAAAAAAAGAAAAAAACCAAAAAAACCTGGCAACTTCTTGATGTTACAGGACACCATTGCTATTGAGGACTTCCAAGATTCTTGGGGGAGGATTGGACAGCCGAAACAAGTCAGGGATGAAATGCGAAATCGTAAATTAGAGAATACAAGTTTTCTCTTCTCTTTTTTTCTGCTTTTTTTTTAAAAAAACTACAAGTTTTGTAATAATTTAATACGGTTATCGTGACAAAAAGAGATGGTACGTAAAATTTAGTATCGCAGTTAACTGAAATGGTACCATCAAAGCCAGATTTATTTTTTTCATAGAAAAAAAAATAAAATAGATGAAAAGATGCCCAGAATTGTTTACCAGTGTTGGTATAAAGAATAGTTTCTTCACTGTCTCAAAATAAATTAGGAACTCAATAAGTTTTTGTTTTAACAGTTTTCTGTTCTGTTAACAATTTCGCATTGTTTAATTTCAAATGCTTTATTCTGTATGTAAAATATCATTTTTATCACATTTTACTAATTTAGATGTAAATCTTCTACTGAAATTTAGTTGTTATTTTAACCATTATTATAATTTTTAAGTTGGTGAGAGTTTTAAACAGTTAAAAAATTTAAATTGATTGTAAGGTTTTTAGAATCTATCTATTTAGTTTTATATTTTATCATTTTATTTGACTTTTAGTTTGTTCGATAGATTGCTCAGAGTTTCTGGGACATAACTGTGTAAAAAATTAAATTACTCTTTCTTTAAACTGAACTGTTCAAATCCCGAGTTGGGATTGTCAAATTTGAAATTCACCGCACGTATTGATCTTATTTCAGTTACTTTTCTTGAAGAAGAATGATGTGGTTTTAAAAAAATCTTCAATAAAATAAAATATATAAACAAAAATTGATTCAGTTGTACATTATGATTCTTTTAAATACCAAATGCGGGAATTTAAAATTCGTAAATTTAAAATTTGATCAAAAAGGCATTATCGAAACAACATCATATTTTGTTTTGTAAAACAGCTAAAATGAAAATTCTATGAAGCATTTTTATCCTTGAGAATAATCTACTCGTGACCTAAGCATTTTATAAGCATTAATACAATAATGGTAATAAAAAATATTACTGTTTCCTTCTGCTTATAAAAACAAGCAAAAAAAAAGAAATCTCGAAGATCAGGTTGGAACTCTCTGGGTTATTTAGTTTTAACTACTTATATTTATTTAATTACACAATTAATAAAATGTTATATTTAGCAGTCATTCATTCCTTATAATTATGCATGGGTTTCGAAGTTAGATTTGGTTCATAAATACTTTTGTGCATTTTGTTTTGCATTCAACATTTTGAAATTATCATTATCTTGAAATAGTTAAAAAATTAAATTCTTTTTTATTTATGTTTAACCATATTGAACATATTTTTCCAGTAAAGCAAAAAATTATGATTTATAAAGCTTTTGTTGAATCTTTTTTTTTGTTATGGAATTGAATGTTGGCTACATTTAAATAAAATACAATTAGAGAATATAAATAGATTAATTGAAAAATTGCTAAATCAAATTTTCACTGATTATAAATTTTATACTGATGAACAAAAAACAGATATTAGGATTTTTTATAACATCATGTTTCCTATTGAAAAACTTATGTATATTATTATTTTGAAAAATTTTTATACTATGACAAACAAATTAAAAATTAATGGAAATATATTAAATACTAAAAATATTTGGAATTCTCTAATTAGTTTAATACTCCAAAAAATAATTTTGGCAAGAGAGATATTAACAGATTGTTATTTAAAGTTTTTTTTCACAATTAGATTTAGAAATTTTTCATATTAAACAGTATAAACATTTAAAGAGAGAAATTGTAATTAGAATAATAAGTAAAAAAATCATTTGGCAACCTTAAATTTTAAGCCACAACATACTCAATAAAAATAAATGTAATAGAACATATATATATACATTTATTAAAACGTCTCTTCTTCTTCAGCTTACAACCTTAAATTTTATTATAAAGAATGATATTTATAATAATAATTATTTAATTTTCTTTTTGTATTACTATAGTATATTAATTTTTAAATAATTAATGTTTTCTGACTTACTAATATTATATTTATAAATTATCATATTTATACTTTCAGCACCTGCACCATAGGATTTTTTTTTCTTAATGTTCACCAGTCCTATTAGGTATACCTATAAAATGTATACCTGTATTACAGGTGTTGATCGATTGTTATATAAGGTTAAACAAAGATAATTAGAATTAAAAATTTATTATTATTTTCTCATCAATTACATCGCTGATTAGTTGAATTCTAATGCAGCTGATATTTTTACAATTTTTTATTTCATAGTTTTCCCAATGAATTTGACTAATTAGCTTATATTTTTATATAGTTATCTAGTCTTTGACCATAGCTATTATTTAATTTTGAAATATTAAAAATTTTTAGCCAATTTTTTCTAGTTCCTATATTTTTATTATAATTTTCTTTTGCTCTTTTAACTTGATAAATATTTTTTAAAATGGATTTATAAATAAATTTTTCTTTTATAGTTAAGATTTTGAATTTTTTTCTGATTTCTCTTTGTTCTTGTATTGTTTTATTTTTAAAGTTTATATAAATATTATTTAATATTTTAAAAGTTAATCTATTTATGTTTTTAATTTGATGTTTATTCAAAAATATCCAGCATTCAAGTCCATAATTTAGTATAGAATCTATTAAAGACTTAAATATTATTAATTTCAATTTGAAAACCTAGCAGGACTGTAATTTTAAATTAAGAAATAAAAAAAAAGAATTGTACACATAATAGCTAAATCAGTCATCCTTTAATCACACTTCTAAGGCGTTATTGATGTTTTTTGTTTGTTGGCGTGGGGCCTCGAACGGCGAACTTTCGTACGACGAACCCGGGTTCAAATTAAAATATTCCATGAGATATTAAACCTCATAGAGACCAGCAACAATTTTTTAAATAATTTGTTAAAATGATTTTTATTTTTGGAATCCCAAGTTATTTCTTTATTTTGGAAAGTCATCGAACCCACTTTACCAATGCTAGTCGTCAATTGAAGTAAAATCACAGAAATGAAACGATCGCCGATATGTTCGCTCCCGTTCAGACGTGTTGCAACAAGTTCGCGCAACACTCTTTGATGGTTCGCCGAAATAACGACAACTGATGGATCCGTAAAATGTATCAGGTTTTTGTTATAAGTTCGGGAAAATCTTTGCAACTTTGCTCGCTTCAGCGATCGGTTCGCCATTCCACTCGCTGCTCTGTAAGGCTAGGCGAACACGTAGCAATATGAGGCAATATTGTCCCACAATATTGCCCCTTTTCATTGCTGACAACCGTTTGCAGCAATAAAAATGAACAATATTGTCCAAGATTGCCCATTTCAAGACAATTGAGATTGTCGGAAAAAAAGGAGCAATTTCAGTTGTCGCAACGTATTGCTGGAACAATAGCGAATCACATGAACGGATTAAATCACGTGTCAATGCTGACGTCAAAGGAGGCGGGGCTTCAAAATCGGCATTGCAGTCACTCACGCCGGCCATTTTGTTTGAGAAACAAGGATTAAAATCAGCAAAATGGATCGGCCCAAAACAGATAATTCCAACAACAACATTTTGTCGATTGATAATGGAAGAATTGTAATTGATTTCTACAGAGGGACGGCGTTTAAATACTATAGCAATTCTGTACGGAAACACGCTCTCTTTGGCTCGCCCTAGTGAGAAGCGCCGTAACTATTAATTGTCACGGCAATATTCGTTTCGGAACAACTCTGTGTTCGCGCGTGATATGAACTGACAACGGTTGTCAGCAATAAAAAGGGGCAATATTGTCCCACAATATTGCCGCTAATTGCCGCGTGTTCGCCTAGCATTAGAGATAAAAAAAGAAACCAGACAGAAGAATTTGAAGAACCTGAAGCTTCTGAACATGAAGAACCTGTAAGCATGAACCTGTAACCATGAAGAAGAATAAATACACTACCCTGCAGTAATGGACCGGACACCAGCAAATTTACATAAAATCAGACGAGATCGTCAAAGCACATGCGCGCACGTGATCAGGCAAAGTCTATTTATATACTTGCTACGGAAACATCGGTAGGAGTGTCGAATAGTGCGAAGAATATGCTGAAATGCAGGGAACTTAGTGATTTTCAAAGAGACGTTGTAGTTGGCTGTCACATTGCTGCCATATCTATTCGTGCAATTTCGGCGAAATCATCACAACCACGTTTAACTGTTGATGTCGCCAAGAAGTGAAAGAATACGGGCGTTGGGCACGAACTGCACCCGTTGGTCGTCCCCGGAAACTGACCTAACGCGATCGACGCGTCCTGAAGCGTGAGGTTAGTAAGAACCGCAAAAAACTTCTCCGAATCATAAACAGTGAGTTTCAACAGGCATCAGGGGTTACGGTTAATCACAATAAGTTGCTGAAGGAATTGAATGCCCTTAAAATCCACTGATGTGTTGCAGCACTCAAATCACACATCTCACCATTCAACATAGCTGCCAGACTCAAATGGTGTTTGCAATGTCACAACTGGACTGTAGATCAGTGGGAAACAATTTTATGGAGTGATGAGTCACCTTACACTCTCTTCCAGTCGGATGGATGTGTTTGGGTGTGGCGAATGCCAGGCGAACGTCTTTTACCCAAGTGCATTATTCCAACTGTGATGCTCGGTGGTGAGGGAATCATGCTGTGGGGGTGTTTCTCAGGGTATGGCCTAGGACCATTGCATGTTGTTGCGAAGTGAAGTCCACAAGGACATTTTGAATTTGGCGCAGCTTAGCCACTGCTGCTTTTGCGCCATTAAAACACCAACAAACAACAACAAACGACATTTTGAACAATCGGGTTGTTCCTACTCTCTGGCTAATGTTTGGAAATGATGATTGCTACTTTTGGGACGACAATACTCCATGCCATGTTTCAGTCTCTGTTCTGCAGTGATATACAGATATGGCTGTAAAGCGGCTTCCATGGCCTCCTCAGAGTCCCGACCTAAACCCTATCGAACATTTATGGGACGAATTTGAGCATCGATTGAGGGCCAGGGAATCACGCCCGACATCTACAAATGCAATGGCCATGTTCTTGAAGCAGGAATGGACAAAAATACCTATAGCTCTGTATCAAAACCTTGTGGAAAGCATGCCCCGCAGGGTGACTAATGTAATTTCAGCACGTGGGGGCCCATCCCGCTATTAAATCAGGTACACTTTCACGGGTTTCCAGTACCGCGTACTGTCCGATCCATTAGTATAGGATAGTGTAATGTATGTATGTAAATGGTGTTTTATGGAGGATTCGATACCAATTAATTTATTTCCCAAGGGTACGAAGCCCCACTGTATTCTTCAAATTAAGATCTTCAAATTTTGAGGATAACTAGACATTTTTCGCAATTATTTACCTTTTTCATGTATTTTAAAAACTTTACTTAGTTCTTACTTTATAAAACAATTTCAATAAATATATCGACGTTAGCATCGGTAAGAATTATTCTCATCTAATACAAAGTAACTGAGCATTAATAACATTTGGCAATTCGCTGCGTTTTGAAATTTCATAATTACTACTCCTGATAACGGCATTTTTGGAAGGACACTTTTAAAATGCTCAAGCACATTATTAAAATTAAGGTTTTAGTTCTTTTTAAACTAAGTTCATGAATAATTATTGAGTTACCTAAAGATATCAAAACATATGTAACTGAATCACAGTGCTGGGTTCCATCCTGTTTTTCTAGCATTGTTATGTGATGAAGGTTGCTAACCAATAACAACTCAACTAATAATGCCTAATTAGCTTGATTTTTGATACTAGATATTTCTTCTTCTTTCTTCTGTTTTCCACCAGCTTTCGTAGCAAAGTTAGGCTTTCATAAATGAAGTTCTCTGTAACAAGCAGTAGCCACAATACGAAAAATATTGAGAGATTCTGATATTTTTCTTTTCTTTAATGAGTTCCACAAAATGGAATCTTTGTAATCCTTGGAAAAGTTTTCGATTGACCAATATTCAGACGCCGAGCCAAAGAACCTACATAGATTCTTTGGCCGAGCGTGACTTGATTCTTATCCATCACAATACATCCACCCTCAAGGTATACTGCTAATGCAATTTCTTCTGCTTCTTAACTGGAAGCATCGAAAATGAAATCTCTTCTCTTTATGAAGCAACCTCAGCTTTTCCTTTATCTCTAAAACTTATGTAGTAATTCTTGCAATGGTCGTATGTTAGATTTATCCTGGAATTTTATCTGTCATTTTTATCTCAAGTCTTAAATGAGTTTTTTCCAAGGACTTTTGAATCAGTGAAGTAAAGCAAGATCCAAAAAGGAGAAGCCCTTTACTTTGAGATGGTGTGTTTTATAAAATTTGAATTCAAATATGAATCTATTTACTTTATGTATACCGGGCTTTACAATGAACTATTATAACATAGTGTTTTGAAGATAATGCCAGTAAAACATCATCCTTATCAACAAAGGTCCAATTCTTGAGACAACGGTAAACGCAAAAAAATTTAAAGAAAACTAACACAAACCAGGAGCAACACAATGAAAGATCTTTACAAAGAAAATCTATAATAAATGAAAATTCATAATAAAACAATAAAAATTCAAAATATCAGGCTCTAGCCATAATCTGATATAGGGCATTTGTTCCTCCGACACAGCTGCTAAGAACAATGTAGTACGACGGAGTTATTCAATCCAAGATAGTGAAATGAATTCTTTATAGAAATTCTTCTTAGATAGCGAGGATACCTGATACGACTATAAATAAACAACAAATTTCCTGAAAGGCCTTCATATAGTTTTTCTTTGGTATATTTAACGTGTGATTACAAGAATCTTTGTAATCTTGCTGACGATGGAGGGCCTGACGCCTCTGAAACTGTTCAAGGATCCCCTTTTAATTATGTAATGTATGTTTTTTATTGTTTCTTAAATATATAACTTAAAATGTTTTTTAGTGTGTTATTGAGTATTTCTTTCAAGAGGTTTTCTTTGTAAGCTGCTTATTTCTTTTAAACTTCCTCCTTTCTTACAGGATTTTGAAATTGGCTTCTGACATAATGAGTTCCAGTATGCAATGTGAAAGTTATGATGGCTTCTCATATTAATAATAAGTAAAATTATCATTTATAAATTAATTCCTTTTATTTGTTAGTTTAAATTATATTGTATATATGTAGAGATGTATCTTTGAACTGTATTAATTACTAAATAGATAAAAACTCTAAAACATTTTGCTGCATTCTTATCACTGTTCCTCTATTACACAACTCCATTACACTGCTACCTTTTCCATTAGGGAGAGGCACATTTTGTCACCCTAGTATCGTTAATTCTGACAGTTCCACTTTGCCAGTGACATAAAAATTGGCTTCATCACTGCAAAAAATCTTAGGTAGGACGCACCCCTGACTTACAAGAGTTGCAATGTAGAAAGCAGAATATTTATCTGCAACTCAGCTATTTTTTTTAAAAAAAAACAACAAATGACAGTGCAGTCAAGAACACTTCAAATAAATAATACTTTTTTTTAAGACTTAAGTAATGTTGATTAAGTCTAATGTAATGTCGATATTGTCGTTTAAAAAACAAATTTTTTTAAATGTTTTTGTCTATTATTTTTATATTCACATATAAAGATTTAGGTATAAAGAATACTTTAGATATAATGTTTATAGTATTTTTTAAGTATCATTACAGTGAAAAAAAATAATGTTTTAGAATGCAATTTCAACTTGTCTGTCGCTACGTTCATCTGTTATCAAGATAGCTCAAAACTACGTACTCTAGCACGCTTAAATTTCATACTAATTTAGGCTTGTTAAAAGGAAAATCCCTAATGATTTTCGTATTTTCCCACCATTTTTTTTGGAAGAGTTAATATATTTTTTTCGTTTAAAAGCATATGAATTATCATTCAAAAACTGTTGAGCTAAAGAAACTGATATTATATGTATATAATATTATATATATTATTAGTTATTGTGGTTCAATGAAGGATGGGTCATTTTGGACAGCTGATGTGTATATATGTTGTATAAAATGACAAATACGTAGGCCTTTATGGAAGTCATGGCAACTATTTTTTATCTGCCAACATGCGGCACCACTGCAATTCGAAAATATACGTTTTAAAGCTTGCTGAATGTGCTTCTGATTGGCACCACTAACGTGGTCTGGGTCAGTGGAGGAACGTCATAGGAACAAGTGGAAAATACCTATTTGGAAATTATGTTTGAATAAGGAAAGAAGAAAAAGAAACACAGGAATGCTCAATACACATAGCTAACACCCTCAAAGTAATCTCCGAGATTGTCCATCGTACGTTGCCAACGTTTGGGAGCTGCTGTCCAATGCCATCATTCTTCACGATAGCACCACATGTCACGTAGCAGCTCCTGCACATGCTTTGTTATGTCGATGGGGGTGGGAAGTCTTGGAACATCCTTCATATTCGCCAGATTTCAGTCCATGAGAATTTGATTTGTTCCAAAACCAAAGCTGCACTTGCGTGAAACGCTTGCGAACGAAGATTAAAATATTGATGACGTTTCGGCGAGAGGTGAAACAATACAGTTGATGCAGCCAATGGTATTTTCCGCCTTCCCAAACGCTGGCAATGCACGGTGAACAATCTTGGAGACTACATCCCCTCGGTGTTAGCAATGTGTATTGAGCTTTCCGTGTTTCTTTTTGTTCGTTGGCTACGCTGCATTGCCTTATTAAACGATGATTTCCAAATACGTATTTTCCACTTGTATAAATATATAAATGTAAACTTGAGCAACTTATTTTGTAATTACTGTAAAAAATGGCTAATAAATGTTACGAAAAGTTTCTGGAACAAATTACATTACATTTTAATCTTTTTTTTGTTCGTATGTTTGTTTAGGAAGACAACATCGTATTCTATGTAGTTTTTCCAATATCTTCTTCACGTGCTACATAATAACTCTTCTTTTTTTTTGTATTTTACGTTCTATTGCAAAAGTTTCCAATTAATCTCAGCAAAGATAAAAGCATGTCAGACTCAGACTAGGTTATTGATAACATTCACAGCAGTTTTCTAAGCGAAAACCATGCGACAACCGATCTATGTCATGCAATGATGGATTTTCCTCATTATTTACGGGAAAACCAATCTTCAGCTGCGATTAGAAAAGAATCTGCTTTTAATCAAGATTCAGGACAAAAACCGAAATAGATTCCTACTATTTTTCGTCCTCAGACTTCCATCTAATTAAAATTGATAACATGCTAATAAAAAATAAAGAAATTGAAATTTGAAATTAGTAATTAATTAAGTTACGAAATACGATTAGATTCATAAAATTGAACCCAAAATGAACCCACATTCAATTTACATTCGCAAGATCAGACCCTAAACAACTATTTAAATTAGAACACTAGTACTTTTATTTTCAGTTAAATTTTCATTCGTAAAATTTTATAGAAATTGTTTCATATCAAGAATAACATATCGCAATTCTTTATCCAGCCGTTATAATAGTTAAAAAATGCATATTAATATATCAATCCTTACATTTTGAAAGCACCTTACGTTTTGAAAGCACCTTTTCATGTTTGGAAGCACCAAAAAACATTGAGATTCTTTAATCTGAGATACGGTACGTTTTAGAACGAAACAAAAAAAAGCATTATATATTATAGAATATTGTACCATATATTTTGCCACAAATTTAAGAAAACCTGCAATTTATACATTTATTTTTAATTACACATGAGATCCAACTGCACAATATCGTTAACATTATCCAAGTTAATAACAATACAGATTTGGTGAAGTAAAAGATTGGGCTATTTTTTGATCTGATCTGATGATTTACAACAAGAAAAAATTAGCCCACATCTTAGATCCACTAATCTAGAAGCACTATCTCAAATAAATAAACATAAATATTCTGTAACAACTGAAGTTACCAAGGATGTAAACAACAGAATTGGAAAAACAAATCCCTTAAACTTTGTAAAATTTTTGTATTAAATTTTTCTAAATAAATACCAAATATGACGACTACAGTTAATAAAATTAAATTTTAAATTAAATCCTTTATTAAACATGTAAATACCATAGCAGGATTTGCTCAGTTTGTGAGTTTATAAAAAATATAAGTTTTGGAGTTTTCAATAAGTTTAGCTTTATTCAAGATAAGTACTGTGATTTTAAGGTCTGCACTGAAGGCGAGCACAAATATTTAGGCAAAATATCTCGAGAGCTACAACGAAATCTTTCAACAGGTTGTGTTTATTTTCCATTTCCTAGCAGAAGCTTTATGATGTGTGACAGAGGAAAACATTCACTTCAAGCCCACATTCCACCAAAGCATTCCTTGTGCCACAAAGAAAGAAAGAAAAAAAAGAGAGAACGTCTCTTCAACCACAAATATCTAAGGAAAAGACATCTGCAAGTGACAATACTCGAAAGGACATCTTGAGCGTAGAAATTGTTTACATTAAGAGAGAATTTTATTGGTTGGACTAGCATTTGTAGAAAAAAAAATACACTCTATTGAGGCAACAACATTGAATTTGAATTGAAAATATTTGTGACAGCTCAACAACAAGATTTGGTATCTGTATTTTTTATTGCTTTACGATTGATAGCAACTGTTGAATCTCTGATACATAAAGCAATTTTTTTTAATATTTAGTTGTTATTTATTTGTTACAAATGTTAACTGATAGCTTGAAAAATCTTCTTCAATTTGATTTAGCAAAATCGTTTTCATTGAAACAGCTTTCTAAGACAAAGAGAAAAATAATTAAAAAAAAAAGAATAAGAGGAAAAAAAATAAGATGTACGGGTTAGAACCGACAACCGTCAGTTTATGAGTCCGATACTTTTATCATCGTGCTATAGCTGACAACTGAAATGCGAAAGCTGCATTTCTAACATTTAAGCTAATAGCGGAAATCCAAAGAAAACAATTCGAAATATCTCGAACATGGGGAAACTTTGGCTCCTGAAAATATCCTATTCCTATGTTGTTTGGGCCTCTGAATACGATGGTGAAATCCGTTGTTTATCACAAAAAGCAATGCGGATGACAAATGTCAGGACTGAAAACAGATATGATAATTAAAGAAAATAAATGACCAGAACTGAACTTTCTTTGATTAGGACCATTCCCAAAGCATTCATTTCCTAACTCTAAAACTACGGCCCGTACAACAAAATGTCGTAACATTTCGACTCAAAATGATATTTGGAACCCGTATCTCTTCGCTTTGTATACTATTTCCGAAACATCCTGTATAATAGTTTCTAAACTGTTGGTCTCTCACAAAAAAAATATCAAAAATATCTTTTGATATTTTATAAATCTCCCCTTTCCTGATCATATTAAAAAAAGTTATCACCATCATTATCATCATCGTCTAGATTAGACTACAATGGCCTGCTCGTACTTCACATTGACTAATCCACCGGATCGATGTTCACAGGCAAGGCTAGCAGGTCTTGTAGCATCCATCCTTTCAACATGTTCTCTTTCTGCCACTGAATTTTGCTAAATTGATTCTTTTTTTTTAAGGTTAACACTCAGGACCATACCACTAAGTCAGGAGGGCCCTGACCTTTTGTTGTCGAAATTTTGAAGTTGTATTTTTTACTATGAGATGAACTGCTTTTATGAACTCAACCTGTGAAACTATTACTTCATCAGCTGCAAAGAACACCGTTATCATGCCAACATTTCGAATAAAGAATTGTGAGGTTAGAATATTATATCAGTTTTACAATGCTTCATTAATGTAAACATGTTCCTAAGCATGTCGGAGAAGTACGTGTAAATCCTGATTTACTTACTGTTACCTAGTTCCTCCTTTATTCCTATAAATTCTAATTGTTGTATTTTTATAAATATATTTTGAATATGAGATGGGAAGGTATACATTTAGAAATTAATGAAGTCCAGAGAATTGGTCGTTTTACTTATTCAAATACTTTCCAAAATTGCGGTCAGATATACAGACTTTGTTTTTTCCTGATTTCTGATAAAATTCATTGCAAATTCTGTACTTAAAAAGCCAATGGTTCTATCATATTATAAATCTCAATTATGACACTTAACGCCATCACTTAAAAAGAGCTATTTCTTATAGTGAGACAGTACACATAATGTGGAATTAAACGGCAACAAAAAATAAATAACAAAAAGCCTTTTAATTGCAAATTTCAAATATTTTTTTTTGAGCTCAAATTTATTTCATTCTAACATTAAAACGTTCTCACGCCTCAATTTATGAACCACTGATCAATAGTTCTTACAAACTTCATAGATTTTTCTTTCATTTTCCTTTTATTCTTTTTTATATATGACCTGCTGTTGTCTTATGAAAGTGAGACTCTGGAAGTCAGTGCTTTTGTTTTTACCTAAGAATTTCGGAACCGCCTAATTGATCTTCATAAAACATTGTATGCAAATTTACGGACCAGAGACGATCTATATTTGAATTTTTTTTCTGAGTTTCTATCGAGAAACTATTTCAAGAAGATAATAAAAACTCTCATAAAAAAAGCATTAGAAATAAAACAGTGTTAAATCTAGTAATGAGTGTAATCCGTTATTTAGTACACGGATTTCTGCACGCTTTGGTAGAATTTTAAAATTAATCGGCTTTAGACCGAATTTAAGTAAATAATAAGACTTAATTACTGTTTTTACAAAACGAAAATTTCTACTTTTTGAATTCAACTCTTATCATAATTTAAGAGTTGAATTCAAAAAGTAAAAATTTTCTACGTAATGTTAATGTAGGTTTTTTGATGTGCGTCATGACATAAAAAAAAAATCACAAAGAAAAATAATAAAGAAATTTTATATAATAACGTTTCAGGGAACGTTGGCTTCCTTGTGATTTTTCGTGAGTGAAAAAAGAATGAATAAATTTAATTGAAATTTTTATTATCCCGGTTGATTCATAACGCTTTCAAAGCTGACTGTGAAAAGCTTTTCTCATCCATTGAAGAAGTAAATTGTCTGCGCTGCATTGAACCGTTATGAAGCTAAATGCGCAGAAAAGGCCGAGGTCAGTTTGTGGCTGAGGGCGGCTCCGTCTGCCTTCGACCACCGGTTGTCTTGTCAATATTAAAAATAACTCACCCTAACACAAATGTCTGCTCCTTTCGAAGTTCTTTAAAAGTGTAATCATCATTCTTCATTTCTAAATACATCTCCAAAGGATTTAGCAGAATAATGGCGTCGCTTACTTACAAGTTTTCCTGAGCTCATCTTTATTCCGAATAATGAAAATTTTTAACTTTCAGAGAATTATTTAACACCTAACATCCTATATATCGTAGTGTTATTTTATGCTAATACAATATCACAGCTGTTACAGAAGCGTATTTTTACAAGAAGAGGAGGAAATTTGGGACCTAGCTTAATAGCTCCACTTAAATGTACGATTCGATCATTCATCAATAGTTTCGGCTTTCAATTTTCAGATATTCCGATCTCAAATCAATTTATCCTCGATATCAAATATTCAATATTGAACACTAAATTAATCTCATTTTGTTTTTCTATAGAGAAAGTTTTATCAGTGAAATCAGTATTGATGATTGTGCTTGCCTGTCTGTCCGTATATTTGAATATATGTATATATGCTTACATATGTATGGATGTATGTATAATCGGGTGAGCAAAAATAATTTGAACGATTTCAAAACTTTTGTATCGACGAATGGTACAGTTGGATAGACACATGTTCAAGTTTTTTTTGTATATCTCAGAGCTGTGAAATATGACCTACATTAGTCACACAGCAACTGTAAGCCCGGTATGACAATCCTAGCAAACGCGACAGTAGCAGGTCATTGGCTGCTGCGCCGTGTAACAAACAATTGCCGCTGCCGCTCGCCATGTGATGTTGTTGACAACATGGCGTTCACGGGTGAGGTAAAGACGTACTGTGTTCTCGAATATCACGCAACCAGGTCGGTGAGGGTGATACAGCGTGGTTTTCGCACCAACTTTCAGAATGACCCACCTGCCAAGAACACCATTCGTAAATGATATGATCAATTTAAGCGAAGAGGGAGCATTTGTAAAACCAAGTCGAGTGGCCGACCAACAGTCCCTGAAAAGAATGTGCACCCATTCGGGACACGTACCGTCGTAGCGCTAAAATATCAACACGCAGAGGAAGTGCAGAGCTGGGCATCCCGCAGAGTGGCATGTGCTGCGAAAATGCCTACACATGCTTCCATATCGCCTGCAGAGGCTACAGCATTTGACACCGAACTACCACCGTCATCGCGAGGCATTCTGTCAAGCGATGTTATACCGATTTGAAGTTGAGAACTTTGCGATCACCATAATCTTGAGCGAAGAGACCACCTTTCCTGTCATTGGAAGAGTGAATTGGAACAATGTGCGGATTTGGGAAACGAAGAACGCCACGCTTACATGGAGAACGTGCGCGATTCTCCGAAAATGAATGTTTTCTGTACCATTCTGTACATCACAATGTACGGCCCCTTCTTCTTCGCAGAGAACACTGGGATAAGCTCCAACTACCTTGACTTGTTAACGGAATGTTTCTTACCACAGTTAGAAAACGACACGGATGACTTTATTCTGCAGTAAGATGGGGTATCACTTCCACGCAGCCGTACGCGACCACCTGAACGAACGGTTGCCACAACGGTGGATCTGCCGTGCAGATACAAATGATCAACAGCTGTTGACGTGGCTTTCCCGTTCTCCAGATCTTACTCCCTGTAACTATTTCTTAAGGTGTTTGTACCGCCCTTACCACGGGATCTCAACGAAGTGAAAATGCGCATTTTCACTGCAATTACAACAATAGACGGATCATGGCTACGTCGTGTTTGGGAAGACTTTCAGTTCCGTTTGGACATTTATCGTGTTAACAATAGTGGCCATATCGAACATTTATAAGCTATGCAAACAAAAAAAAACATTAACATATGCTCTATCCAACTGTATCATTCGTCGGATCATCTTTACAATAGCGAAGTTATAGGAAATTTTTGAAATCGTTCAAATCATTGTTGCTCATCCTGTATATATATATGTACTCTGTTGGACAATTATTAAGGACGGATTATTAATTGCATATCATAACATTACGGAGGGGTGGAGGCCTAACAGGATAAAATATTGTTGCCACACTTTTCGGACATTAGAATAAAGATCATTTATTGTTCTGGAAAATACAAAAAGTTGTAGGACAAAAGTGAAAGGACAAAAAGTGTTCATTTGATGCTGTTTGAAATGTAAAAATGCATATGAACGACAGGAGACACTTTCAGAACGGTGTCAATATGTGATGTGTCCACTGTGAAGGGAGATGCAACATTCCACACGACAGGTCATGCTTTGCACAACATTAACCAGTAGCTGTTGAGGCAAGTTATCCCACTCCTCTGTCAGTGCACGGATGAGGGTGGTTTTGTTTGTTGGAGGATATTATCAACCAGCAAGGCCCCTCCCCAAAGTATCCCAAACATTTTCAATGGGATTTAGATCTGGAGAACGTGCTGGCCATACAAGGCGTTGAATAATCCTGAAGCTAGCTAATCCTAAACTAGATAATCCTGAACAGCGAGTGTTCGATGACATGGTGCATTGTCGTCCATGAACAGAAATGTATTACCGACAGCACCATGGGAAAGGCGAACATGAGGCAGTAGAACTTCATCAATGTATCGTTGGCCGGTCACAGTCCCAGTTGTAACCACATGTAGGGCGTGCGGCCATTGATCATGATGCCGGCCCATGCCATGATACTGCAAGTCGGATATCGGTCCCTTTCAGGATATTTTCTGGACGATACGCAGTACCACTCTCACGCCAGACCAACTACAATCCGATGACAGACTGAACCTACTCTCATCTGAGAATTACGGAAGCCCATTCCTCTTCGGTCCAATTACGATGCTCACGACGCCATTGCAAACGGGCGGTACGGTGCAGTCTGGACAATGGAACACAAACAACAGGTCTGCGGGCGTATAGTCCTCCTTGTCCCAAACTTGTGGCTACAGTTTTCTGGGAGATCCGCTTTCCTTTTGCAGTCGTTTTGCTGTTAGGACAATGTACCTGTCTTCTGCAGGCGTCGTACTGCAGGCCCCCGTGACGCCTTCTACACATTCCAGTTGTTATAAATGCTTTCCACAGCCGTGAAACAACGATGTGGCAGATGCCGAACTCCCTGGCAACATCTGTTATTTGTCGCCCTTCTTCGATCTTTCCAGTAATACGGCCACGCGTAAAATCATTTAAGTGATATCAGAAAGACGAAAATTTCAAATTCGTCAATTAACGTTTTCCAGTAAAACTTTCCCTTCGAATAACAATTGTGCACTCGCGTCCAATCCTTCAAATCTCTTATCAGCGCTGTGAGGTGATGCACAGGTATGGTAATGCAAAATTTGCATACGCACATCTGTTCTTACTGTAACCTGCACTCATTCCAATGGTCGACATGTGGTTGCTAGGGGTGATAGTGTCATCCGTCTTCGCAATTGTCCAGCAGTGTATGTATGTATGTATGCATATATGCATGTATGTATGTATGTATGTATGTATGTATATATGTATGTGTATAAGAATCTACGTATATATGTTTATATGTGTGTCAGTAATTAATCCTTTTTTTTTTATTTTTTCAACAAAATTCAAGAATGGATCTTCTCGAAACTTAGTATGGCTTGGACATGGACATTTTAATTCTGGGACACTAAAATTTCTCTACTTGGATTCTTGTGGCATTTATTTTTCTACCTGCAAACAATAAATTTCAGTCATTTTTAAAAATTAACGTGTTTTTTTTTTAAAGTGCGTTTCTTACAACACAATCAAAAATATTCAAATAAAAAAATTCACTTTTTATCAGTAATAGCCTCCTATTTTTCAAAAATAAGGGATTTATATCCCAGTAATTTTGGTGGCGGGCCACTTCATTTTAGGTTACCTAGGTTTCACTATTATTTCAGAATCGGATTAGATATCCCTAGTAACCTCTACTGTGGGTCCTGAAGCCCAATGGTTTAGGCGCTGGACTCCCAACTGAGGAGCTGGATTGAATTCCCTGTGGTGAATTTTTCTTTACTTCTGATGTTACTTCTCTAGATGACCTTCTTATCAATGGCTCTCTCGTGGCGAGTTTTAGAAGCTCAGTTACGTCGATCTAACAGTAAAAATATCCATTTTTTTAGCAAACAACCTGAAAATCATGATTGTTTTGTAATTATGTCGCTGTTGCCTCAAATGAGCGATAAATGGTAGGTATTAATTGTTCAGTGACTACAAGTACTTTTACCTGGCTTGAGAAGATGAATAGCGTTTTCCATTTTATTTACAAATAAAAACAGTGCGAAGGTCAGGTCAATAAGACAATAAATTCCTAAATAAAAATGTCCTGGCACCGATATCTTGCTTCCCCTAAATCCGGCGTCTAATTAGGGGATCTTGTCATGAATCTATTATAATTGTAAAGGAGGGTGCTCAAGTTAAACTATGATAATCTATTAGAAATTGCAGATTATAATTGCAGGAACCCACAATCAGGTAACAATAACATTAGTCAAAAAAAATTAAAAATGCTAATATTACGAATGTTTAGTTTTTTGTTTGTTTAAAGTCTTTTAATATACGAGGTATTATTTGTTGACCTCGTATTATAAAAGCAAGTTTAGAACTCGATTAACAAAACTCTATTTGAAACATTTGGCATTTAAAAGAATATACTTAAATATATAAATTTTAGGAAAATAGATCGTTATTGCAAATTATTTCCATGTAATTTTACAATAAGATTATTTAAATTTCACACAGAAAAAGGCTTAAATGAGAGACTTTTCGTTTTAAATCACTGGTTGAATTTAGAAATTAATTTAATTTAATTCATTTTAACTTTTTTTTTTTAGTAAATAAGAATAATGTAGAAGTAAAATAAAATTTAGGTAAATAAAGCCTGAAAATTACATTTTATGTTTGTTATCCAAGGGAAATATAACCAAAGCCTTCCTCAGGTAAATGCATTCGTGGTTCATTTATCTGAGTTGACAGCAACGAATTGATTGCGATCAACCCGTCGTTATTAATCTTACAGATGAGTTTTATTGTAGAAATAACATCAAGTAAACAGTTAGTGGAATTGACCACTACGTTCGCTAGTGACGGGTTCATAAGTATCTAATTAATTACTGTCATTCAAACGTTGAAAAGAAGTAATAAAAGCGTGTTTAATATAAGGTGGTTTCAATTTATGATTTATTTGTTTTGAAAGGAAGATATTTTCTTTGCTTAATGGAGTGTTTTTAATAAAAGTGTCTTCTTGAATAAACAGTTCGGACTTAG
>JAFIDM010000003.1:24014018-24053083 GCA_023159025.1 Thereuonema tuberculata | reverse complement strand
AGGCAATACAGCTGTAAAATAAAACCTGACCTTGCTTCTCATGAAAATAATCACAAAATACTCAAAGTATCAGATGTTTATTCTTCTGACACATCAGACTCAAATGGAGCATCCACTAATGAAAAGTGTGAGGTGAAAGTTGAGGAATCCGTACAGAAAGTTTTGCCTGATAATGTAAAAGCTGGGAAGTATATGTTGGCTTCATTTAAAACAGATGGAGATACACGTAATTTGAAGTACAAATATGTTGTAGTTGCTCAAGAAGATATGGATGATGACAGAGAAGTCAAAGTGATGGGTTTAAAGACTATTAAGGACTGTGGAAAGTTGTTTCGAGCTGATAAAAAAGATATTTCATACATCAATTTAGATGTATAAATCATAAAAATTCTTCCTGAACCCGAATATAAGTTGCAGGGTGGTCGTCTGTATTACGAATTTCCATATAATGTAGATGTACACCAGAAAGCTTAAGTTTTAATGTAAATATCCTCTTCTATGAAAAATAAAATATTAGGTGGAAGGTAAGGGTGTTTTATTTATTTATACTACATAATTCTGTTGATGTTTTCCCAAGAAGATACAGTTGTCCACTCTGTTACAGAGATGTCCACTCTGTTACGTTACAGATTTTTTGCATTCCAGGATAAAATAACTGAAATAATGAGAAGTGAAAGTGTCCTCTTATTTTAAAAACTATGTGACTTGTTTAACACATAAAAATAATATTTTCTAAATTAACACACAACACTTAAATAAACTTATATCAAGTATTATTCCATAATTTGTAACAGAGTAGACTGCAATATCATTAAAAAACATACAATTTAAGAATTTTTGTAAAAAAATTTTAGATGTATAAAAATTATACAGCATTTGCAAAGATATAAAGTCAAAAAACTTAAATTGTACTGAATAATTTACACAGGAAAACAAATTTTATTTATGTAACAGAGTGGACAAAATCTTTCATTTCTCATCACAAAACATTATAAAAAACATAATATAAATTTTTGGACAAAGTTAAAATTTATACCATGATAAAGTTTAGACTCTTGGCTGTTACTGAAGCAAAAAGTTATTGTGGGAATATAATTTTTAAAAAAAAAGTTTGAAAAGATCAAATTTACACTTTTTTTTGGAATGACCCATATCGAATGATCGTACTTAAAGTACTCCTATTGAACAGTGCCTAGAGCAAATGTAGTAGTCCAAATGCAACGCAATTTGGTAGAATGATATCTCGGAAAAAAATTGTACAAAAAAGTCACCTCTATGCTACTTGTGGTGATGCAAGCAAATATTTTATTTTTAAAAGACACTCTTGGTATGAGACAGAGCCTTTGCGATGCCGACCAACTGATCCGCTGCGATGCTTCTCAAAAGCAATCTTTTAAAGCTGCACAACTTACAAGGTGTCCTCAATATTCAACATTTTATAGGTGTTTCCCACATAAAAAAGAAATCACAAGGATTAAGATCCGGAGAACGACAGGGCCAGTTTTAATTTGAACATAAATAAGCTACGTTCCAAGTTTGCTAGAATCCTCTCAGCAAACAAATGGTCAAAAAAAGAATCAGAATATTCAAGTCGAATAGTGAGAGTTGCATGCTTGTAAAAAAAAAAACAACAACCTACTATTGAATCGTTTCAAATATTTTCTTTATATGTACTACGTTACTGGATTTTAAATGAAAATTTGGAAAAAAGGACTGCGAACGGTGAGAAAAGTTTCTCTTATCCCACGTGTAGAAACAATTTCGAGTTCAATCTTTGATAGCAGCCAAATTTTTGTATTTGGTCCAGGGAAGATTGCTATAGGGTCACGGGGCAAACATGAAGGATGCAAAACTTTTCCCTCCCTCAAAATTTTAAAAATATTTTTAAAAAATGTTCGAGAACTTTGCGTACGATAGCTAGTTACTAAACACTGTAATTTCCCGGGCATCTTTCTGTATTACAAAACGGCAGATTTTAATATCAATAGTAAACAAATACTAAATAGTAAACAAAAGAAGATGGTATGGATTAAGGAATTAATGTAGCATTTACTTCATACAAGTAAATTTCTGGATTAAACAATCTCACTTTTATCAGATCTATCATATTTTTTAACATAAAATATAAATAATTATCCATGATTAAAACTTAGGTACGTTTGTAATTGAAGAGATGTCGAAGGTGTTTTACTCCAATAGACTTTAATGGATTTCAAGAAATCTAGCAGTACTTTAAGTCTTATCTGATTGTCATCCTATACATCCACTCATTTTTTATATTTCCCGGTTCATCTTTGTCACTTTTTTTTCTGATTCTACGTAACTGTTTCTTCTACAAATCTACATCTTCTGTTGTCATTCTCTTCCTTTCACCATCTTTTTCATTCCTCCTAAAAAAAAAAACAAAAAAAAACCCTGTCTGCTTTGGTCATCTTTCTTTATCTTCCTGCTTTCTTTCTTGTCTTCCTTCTCTCCTTTTATTTTTTCTCTTATATTTCTTTTTCCGTTCATTCTGTTAAAAGAGATTTATATTATTACCATATTATTTAATAGTGATATCCTCAAAAAGGTCTGGAGAACTGTTCTTTCTCTCTTTTCATTTGAACAGTCTTGCAAGGATTTATAAAAGCAAGTTTTTAACCATTTTTGATGTAGAGTTGGTAACAAATTGATGTGTTATCGCAAGTATCTTTTGCACTAATAGTAATTAAAAAAAATCTAAAAATTCTCGAAATTGATATTAATTTTAAACTTTTAGTTGTTTAACAAAATAGTAATAATAATTTTGAATAAATATAAAATTGAAGAATTATATTTGGTTTAATAAATTCTAATAGCATTTAATAATGTGGAAATAATGAGATTTTCGTTTGTAAAACTCTACAACGATATTGAATTTTTTTAAGAGGTACCGATACTATGAATAACTTGTAATAAAAACTAAAAAAAAAAATGTATAAATTTATAATTTTTTTAAGACGGCAAGTCATCTCTTACAAATTCAATTCAGCTGTGTTTGTGTTTGGAATAAGATTAAGAAACTAATCCACTTGAATTTAAATATTATTTTAACTGTTACGTATATATGTTTTATCGTTTTGGAAGAATTTGCGTTATTTTAATTTAAATTACATTTAATAAAAGTCAAAATTAAGATTTTAAGAAAGGAAATACTTTCCTAGATTCACCTAAAAATTGGATTTTAAGTCCATTTTCTTGGTGGAATAATTTCTGATGTTTGTAGAGATTTGCTTTAGAACACTTTTCTTAATTCCTTGTGGATTAACTTATGTTCTCTCTTAAACCAGATAAGCTTGAGGAAATTTTTAATTTCATTAAATCAACATCTAAAAATCTTTAAAGTTTCTCCAATAAAACCTAATATAAATATGATTAAAAATTTCTTCTTCTTTCCTCATTACTAAAATTTTTAAAAAGCTGATCTTTCTTTCTCAAAGTCAGGCAATTTCGAATGAAGAGAAGTAACTTCCTCTTTATTTTTTTTTATTTTTTTTAAATTTAAAAACTTCGCCCCTCTTAGATAAAACGTTCTATTCTTTTATTAAAGCTAAAGAATCACTCCTTAGAGCTTCCATAGGAATTGTATCGTTGAGCCTTAGTTGTTGAGTTGTTTGTATTGTTGACTTCTTTAAAAAAATGTTTATTATGAACCAGTTTATTAGATAAACCATCTGTCTATAAATGCTTTGTTTCAACAGGTATTGTCCTCCAAATGAGAGATGGCCGCCCTGTTTTTGTGAGATCTGCGCATGTATGATCGATTAGTCTGGTCAGGCACTTCCGTCTGATTTTAGGACAGGACGCCGCCATTACGGTAATCGCTTGTTACTTTGCAAAAGAGCATTGTATTTATAAATAATATATATTTATTTATTTATATAAATACTTATTGTTAGCAGCTGGTATTGAAATAACGCTAAATAGTCGAGAAAAGTTTTAATTTGGCGTTATCAACATGTCTTTCTCAGTGAAAACAGACGCCATCGTCCATTGTGACAGGAAAACATAATTGATCAGCTACCGGAAGGGCTGCGCAGTTCAAACTTCCGCCGGCCAACTTTCATTTGGAGGACAATAACATATAAACTGAGATTTCGGCATAAATAATGCAGCTAGCATTATTAAGCGTAGAAAATTCGCCGTAATAGAAAAAGCAAATGACCTGATTGACTTTGAACGTAGAGTAAAGATTGTGTTAGGCGTTATGGATCGAGCATCTCTGAAACGGTTGCAGTCCTGGACTTCCCCGCATTACAATTTCAAGGGTTTACCAAAAGTGGTGCGAAAACAAAAAACACTTCCAATATTCGACGATTCTGTAGAAGAAAACCGTTTATGGATCAGACCGCTCAGAGGAGATAAAATATGAACTATGACCAGGAAAATCACATGAGAAACGCATAGGCAGAACATCACCTTGAAATATCTGAAATAATCAAACTTTATTTCGTATATTGTACAGATGACGACCACAAACCAAATAATGGCCGCTCTCACATGAGCGCAATTATCATGGAATGGTTCTAATAACGAGAAAACCAGTTTTCATTGCTTTTGTGATCTGCTGAGTCGCGGATTTCAACATCCTTTCAGGATTTGAACATCTTTTCAGATGAAATAAAAGGGCTGATCATCTCAAGACTGTGCTTCCTTCCAATTTGATGCGAGCTACAAACATGTCTACACGAGACAAAATTTCTACACAGTGCTTCCAGGATCTTCTGGAATAAAACATGCCAAGACGAACTGAGGCTATTTTGAAGGCTATAAAAGGTGCAACACTCTTTAATGGGTACAGGTATACCTAATAAAGTAGTATCTCACTACAGTACTTATGCGAATTCACGAATATCTCGATTTTTTTTTTTAACTTGACTGATAAGAGAGTATCAGCATTTTCCAATTGAATATTCATTTTAATTTCTATCTACTATAATATTCTACTAAGATGGATATCTTCTAATTCTCAGTTAGATTTATATACAGTCAGTCCTCGATATAAGGTCACCCGCATAATAGGTCACCCCGCATATAAGGTCACTTTTCTAAAGTCCCGGCTCATTGAATAGGAATTCTTTGATATGGATTATCGGATATATGATGTCACGAACGTATTCGTGCCCCGCGCTCCGCTCATTTCCCTTTCCATTTTCTTTCTTGGCAATATTTTTCTAATATTTCTTTTCCTTTTCTTTCTTTCTCTTTTCTGATCATTTCCAACCTTCCATATTTCTCTCTCTTCGTTCCTCAGTCCTGGCGTCTGTTGGACTGCAATTTCCCGACAAGCTGGCACCAAAGAAACCTTAAACAATGGTTTAACGACTTCGGGAAGGGCCCGAGAAAGCTACTCAAAACGGTCCACAAAGGCTATCAGGCCATGAAGCCATTGTTCACCGTTAAAGCTTTCTCCCAACTTTCTCCCTTTTGTTATGTGCATCGGGAGCCCGGGAAAACAAAGGGCCTGATGTCACAACAACGAGTGGTGTTGCCACAAGCGGTGATGGGGACAGAAATGTCTCACCACCCCTCCCAGGAATATAACGGCGACCCCCGGGAGTAAACAGGGCAGTATCACAGCAGTGTCGGAGCAGTATTCGAGGAGAATCCGACGAGCAGCGGCCAAGAGCAGGAAGCGAGGTTTGGGGAAGGCGACACGGTCCGCGGCCAGCGGCTCCAGTCGCCAAGAACCCCACCCGCATATTTCCCTGCTCGGAGTGGATCCACGTCGGAGGCAAGCAGCGCTTGAGAAGGCCAGGCGCAGGCAAGACGACCCGGGCTCACGAGTCAAGCGTGTACGGTCATCGCAGAAAACCTGCCCGCTTTCATTTTCACTTGGAGCTCACCCCCTAAAGAAGGTCGACGGCAGTGCATATGCGGAAAGGCGGACACCAGAGAAGACATCGCGGACTCGTTCAGAAACACGATTCCGCCAGTCTCCAACCCAGCCGCCTGTCCGCTCTTAGCTGTCGACATCTCCGGAGATACGGAGATCGAATTGAGTGCTCGCAAGTGTGCCTCCGCTGTGCCCAAAGGATGCCTCCGAGACCGTCCCAGCCATTCATCCCCGTCAGCGAAGGATCTCCCCTCAGTGCCGCCCAGGACAGATCCGAACGGACAATTTGAGAGAGAACATGTAAATTATCTCTTTACTTCATATAATATACTTGATATCTTGTATTTATTCTATCAGTTTATTTCTGTAATAAAATCTTTCTTTTAACCCTTTATCTGAGTTTTGCTCTTTCTCTTTCGTCTGAAAGGCGCGGGCCACTTGTCTCTAGGCTGGCTTTCCACGGCACCTCCCCCTTTCCCCGTCCAAACACCTCACTCCCACCTTACACACCTCTCCCCCCTTGTCCCGTAGTCGTGGTTTGCTTAGGGATGCGTTAGATGGCGAGCGCCCCTAAAACAACATGTAACAATGAACAGGTCTTAAATACCGTAATCGCATATAAGGTCACTTTTGTCTGTGATTTCAGTGCCACACTGATTCAATTCCAAGAATTTTTCCGTGGGTACGATCTTTTATCGGCGTCATTTCTCCTACTGACGGAGGGGACAGCTTTTTCACAAAGCACTTCATCCCTCAAATTCTAGAAAAAAAGATGATGAAGACGATATTCCTTTACCTGTGTTAATACAAGATCTCAGAAATCGCGGTTGTGCTGTAGAAGGGGAAAGTGAATATGTGAGAATTGATGATGAAATTGCTACCACTTCTCAAGCTTCGATTTCCGAAATTGTTTCGGAAGTTTTAGATTCCAATGCATTAGAAAGTGATGATAACGACAGTGATACTGAAAGTGAAGCGGTGACACAAGCAGAAGCACTCAGAGCATTAAATTTTCAGATACTACAAAACTTAGAAAACATTGTACAAAAAATGAAACCAAAATCGCGACAGTCCTGTATTATGGATTATTTTAAGCAAGCTCAATTGTACATCAGCACTTTGCTTGAGCATACTAGTACTATTTGTATACAACTTTATTCCGAATTAAAATTTTTTTAAATAATTTCTTTCTGATTCCATTAATTTTAATTGGTTCAGCTAAATTAAAAAATTATAACCTAAAAAATGATATTTTTGTACGTATTAAATTTTACAAAGAATTATACTGTATTTATATAATGCTTATCTATTGACAAATGCGTATGAATCGGTTATAAGGTCACTTTCGCGAGGTCCCAAGGGGTGACCTTATATCGAGGTCTGACTGTATATATTTATAAGAGCTCAATTGTTTTCAATCCATAAAACTTAATTTTCTCTCATTTTTTTGTTTAAAGGTGCTTTGCTAAAGAAAGATCATTCTGCATAGAAATCCCTACCGTCAAAATATTGTTTCATAAAATTAACGTCTGAATATGTTTTAATATCTAATAGTATTTGTGAGCCATAAGTAGAACCCATCAATAGTGTCCGTATAAAAATAAGTTCTACTTTAAATACTACAAAGTAAACAAGGGCACCAAACCATAACTTCACCAATATTTCGTTTCTTATATCAAGAATCTTAATCAAGGTGTACAAAATAGAAAGAAAAGAAATCATCTTTCTCTTTCTAAATACGTGAAAATAAATATCAAATACAATTTAAACAATAAAATAACAAATAACATACACGCTCGAAACGTGAAAATATAACAATTTAAACAAATATAAATATCAAATACAATAAAAGTAAACATACACACTCTAAACGTGAAAAGATCACATTAAAAATAAAAATAAAAAAAAAAAAAAACCTATACAAAGTTTAATTTCTCTATTAATTTGCTATTATTGTCCATAAATTTCTTAAACATTCCGAAAGAAATTTCATTTACTTTCAGTGACTTTTCTTTATTAATGCACTTACTCCAATTGATGAAGCAGGATTCTAAAAGTAATCTTTCAGTATCCTCATGAGATTCATATAATACGTCGATCAGTGGATCCGGATTGTGGTTTAAACTAAGGCAGTGATCTTCCCAGTCAGAAATTCCTTTCTTGTTACTTCTGTACGCTCTTGTATGTTCGTCAACCCGTTCCTTCAATGATCTTTCAGTATTTCCAATATAGATTTCCCCACAATTTCTATATTTTAAAGCGTAAATGACCCCCATTTTATATAAAATACTAGAATCATTATTCTTAATCCTTTTCCTAAATAATCTGTTTCTGTAATAAATGATTTTTATCTTATTTTCATTACAAACCTCGCTTATATTACTATCTATAATTATTCCAATAGGTAATTTTAAATTCTAAATATTCTTTATTTTTAAACCATTTTTAGATTTTAGACTTGTGTGTTATCTTAATGAACTTTTTTT
This sequence comes from Thereuonema tuberculata, assembly GCA_023159025.1. Taxonomy (NCBI): domain Eukaryota; kingdom Metazoa; phylum Arthropoda; class Chilopoda; order Scutigeromorpha; family Scutigeridae; genus Thereuonema; species Thereuonema tuberculata. The sequence continues at coordinate 24,044,743 of JAFIDM010000003.1, read as the reverse complement.
AAAAAAGAAACAAAATTGTTGTAGATAAAACTAATGAGGTCAATCCAAATTATAAATTTTTAAAATTACCTATTGGAATAATATTGTAGATAGTAATATAAGAGAGGTTTGTAATTTAAGTATTTATGATTATATTTTTTTTTTTTTTTTAACACTTATTTTTTATTTCCTAATTATTGAAAATTACATTGCAGTCCCGCTAGGGATAAAAAAATCCCTATTAAACAGGTTCTGGAGTTAAGTATTTTATAAATACATAAAAAAATAATGTAATTAATAGTGTAGTCATAATTTAAATATTTGTAACATACTATTAGTTATTGTAACATATATAATGAAAAGTTTTAACTATATAATATTAACAAAATAATTTTTATCATAAACAACAAGAAAGAATATTAATCATAAAAGTAAACATAATTTTAAATATATCTTACATCTTTATTAGTAGATCGTAGCAGTTGACAATAAATTTTCATTTAAATTAAAATTGAGAATATAGGATTTTTAGGCTATCATTTAAATAACTAAAAGTTTATTTACTAGGTTTATTTGCAATGTTGTAATATTATGAACTTAAAGTGTTACCAGTCCTATTAGGTATACGAGTATACCTGCATTATAGGTGCTGATTATTTTAACCAATTTAGTTAACATTAATTTAATTAATTAAGTTTAATTTGTTAAGATTAAAAATTAAGTTTAATTTACCATTGATCACATCTGGTATTAAGTTAGCCTTAATATTTTTAATTTTTTTTTTAATTCTATCCCAATCCAATTAACTGAAGAGGTGATATATAACATTGTCATGTAATCTTTTAGCAAAATATTATTATTGAGCTTAATTCTATAAGAAGATTTTAACTAATTTTGTCTTTTATTAAAACTAGACACATAATTATTTCTTTCTTTAAACATGATTTCAGAAATGGTAATTATAATAAATAAAAAACAGAAATAGATCATTATTATTAAAAAGGTGTTGAAGTTAGCCAAATTATATTTGATAAATTCGTGAAAAATTGTAAAGATATCACAAAATTCCAATAATGAACTAATTTACTGTCAAAAAGTTACAAAATTTTATTGTTATACTCATAACTACTTTGTTTTAATGATAATGATCTAATTTATTGTCATAATGTTACAATATTTCATAGTTTTGCTATTATCCTACTTATGATTACTTTGTTTTGTTAAAAAGATCATGCAACAACATTGCCTATAATGCTTCTAATTTAATACGTACATGATCTGACGTGTATGACTCTGTATTATTCACGTTGTACTTACTATATATTGCTACTATTCTAATCATTTAAACTTTTTGTTAATGAAGAATATTCTCTACGTATAAGCCTGAAGAAGCAGATAAGTTATCTGCGAAATATAGCGATATTTTGGAAAGAAGAAGATGTTGTGTTTTTTATTTATTATTTCTTTCTTGTTTAACAAAAAAGAAATTAAGTATTATTGTGCTATAAATAAATTTTTCTTTAATATTTAAAATTTTATATTTTTCTCTAATATACTGTATTTCCAAATTAGATTTATCCTTAAAACGTAAATATACATATTAAAGATTTTCATGATAGTTTTATTAATGTTGTTTAATTGTTTATTATTGATAGGAATCCAACAATCCAATTCATAATTAAAAATCGAGTCCACAAGGGATTTATATAAAATTAACTTTTGTTTAAAAAGACCAATTTTTTTAATATGATAAAAAAAATATATCAATGAATTAAGTTTGTTAATTATGAAATTATAATGGATATCCAAATGAAATTTATTGTCTAGATAAATACCCAAATATCTTTGACTCTCTACATTATCAATACTATCACAATTACATATCTTATAACTAGTATTAATATTAGAATTCAGATTAGAGCAGTGTGTTTTATGTAAGAAGAAACAGAGCTCCGTATTATTTTTTTTATTTTTTTTTTCTAATTGACATTGTCTTAGTCTTTTTGCAGTTAATATTCATCTTATTATTAAAAGACCATTTCATAATATTATTTAAATCATCTTGTAAAAAATAATAAGCATTATTTTGGTTTCTATTACTCGACATAAGTAAAATATCATCAGCATAAACAAATATTTTTGAAAATTTTATACATTTACTAATAGAATTTACATAAATATTAAAAAGTAAGGGACCTAAATTAGAGCCCTGGGGAATATCCCTCATAACATTAAACAATTTACTTAAATGTTCATTTATTTTAATTTTAAATTTTCTGTTTTTTAAATATTTTTAAATATTTTTTCAATAAATTATAAACAGTTCGTCTAATACCCATGCAATGAAGTTTTTTTAAGAAGTATATTATGATTTATACTGTCAAATGCTTTTTTAAAGTCAATGAAAGCAATATCACCACATTACCCTCATTTAGGTTATTATTATTATTTTCTTTTAAGTTTTTTAATAATTTTACCGCACTACTATTGTTTTGGTAAGCGTATTGATTAACACTAAGTTCGTTCTTTTAATATAATTATATTAGGATTGAGTTAAAAAACTTTCTATAATATTTGATAATAAAGAAATCGGTCAGTAATTATTTAAATAATCAAATTTTCCTCCCTTAAAAACAGGAGTAATTATAGCTATTTTCCAAAGATTTGGATAAATACCCGTGGTAAAGATATTTTTAATTAGTTCAACTAAAAGAAAAGAGATATTTTCCATACAATTTTTTATTTCCTTAAGTTTAATAAGGTCACATCTCGATGAATAATGATGTTTTTGATTCATTATAATTTTTTGTATATCGTAATAATTCGGTAAAAAGAGTGCAAAAGAATTCTTAATAGAATTGTTTTCGCTATCTATATTAAAATGTTCAGTGAAATTATCCTTACACTCATTTACTTGTAAAAATTTTTACTTAAATCTTTGAAAAGTACATAATTATTTACAAGATTACGAATTTCCGAAGATTTCCTTATATTATTATTTGGCTTGTAGTTAATATGTTGGTTTAAAATTTTCTAAATAGCAATATTAGGATTTGGATCATTCTTAATTAAGTTTCTAAAATAGTTATTTTTTTGTTTTTTAATAAAATTTTTTAGCCAATTTCTTTTAATTTTGTAGTCTCTTTCATATTTCCTATTTGTTTTGTTATTCTTATATTTTTTAAATAATCTATTTTTTTCTTCTATTTGTGTTTTAATTTCTGAGAATCATCCATGACTTATTATAATAGTTAGAATTACCATTAGTTGAAATATAATTATTAGTAGAATGTCTTTTTGAATATTTTTTCGCTTTTTTTAATTATTTTAAATAATTTATTTGTAATTTTATTTGCATCTTGATTGTAATTTATTTTTATTTCTTGAGTAAGATCATATATTTTGTTATTAAAATAATCCTCATTTAAAGGAGGGTTAAGAGTTTTTACATTTTTAATATAACTAGTATGAGTGATTGTAGAGGTGATAATTTCTAGCAAAATACCAAAATGATCAGAAATATCCCATTCAATTATATTTGCTTGCATTTCACGATTATTTAATTTCGAAAAACTATGATCTATACATGTTTTAGATATGGAAGTTTTTGTACATACATTTCTGGTCGTTTTATATATATAATTTTTGAACCTAGATTATAAAAATTTTGTAAATATTTATCTACTTCATAAGTTTTAGTTTTTTCATTTATACCGTATATGCTCCAATAGAAGCCCCGGCGTTTATTTGCAAAACTAGCCTCGGCTCCCGGCGCTTAATAGAGACCGGCTGCTATTAGAGGCCGGCCTTTATTAACAAAAACCTTCAAAACGCAATATTTTTACACTTAATTACCGGCTAATATTACAAACAGCTACTTTATTTGAATTTCATATGCTTCATAAGACTGTTAAAGATTAATGGCAATGTCTTTCTGTACCTTTCGCTGCTATTCATCGTCCGAATCGCAATGACGGGCGGCCGCCTCACCGGAAGTTTCTTTCGCGTATTCCACCGCGTGAATCTTAAAGGCAATGTCAAATGATCGTTTCGGCGGCATTTTGTAAGGCAATGTACCGTAAGGTTTTACGCACGACTATAAAGATACGGACGCTTACACTACTACCGGTTTGGAAATATCAAAGACCCGCTACTATTAGAGACCGGCTACTATTTGGCCGTGTCCCCTCTGCAGCCCGGCGCTTTCTAGAGACCGGCGACAATAAGAGACTCATCCAAATTTGTATCTCCAATGTATCTATTTCTTTCTTTCTTTGTCTCTTTGTTTCTTTGTCCTTTATACACTCCTAGGCCCTTTGACCTATCTGGACCAAACTTTGCAGAATTACTCTTTAGGACACTGCGGAAAAGATAGGCTACCTTTAAATATCTTTTTCCATGTATCTTATAAAGATTTGATTTTAACTCCTTAATGAAAAGACTTTTATTAGAGTGAGGAGGTTTATATATTACATATTAGCTGTAGCCGGCACGCGTTGCAATGCCACTCAAAGAAAGAAAGGGCTCGTGAGAAGGGGCCGTAAATATAAGGTCCCAGTGTCGATCGGGGGTGGGACACTTACGCTCTTGTGTCGCCATCCCCATCCAAGTGTGGTGGACCTGTCCCCCATAGGAGAGCGAATCTTGCTCTTTTTCCAATTGACTTAGGGGCTCCGAGAAGGGGCCCTAAATATAAGGTCCCGGTGTCGATCGGGGATGGGACATTTAGGCCCTTGTGTCGCCATCCCCCCACCCAAGTGTGGTGTCCTTGCCACCGTAGGAGAGTGAAGTTTTCCATTTTTGCAATAGATTTGGGGGGGGGGGCGAGAAAGGGCCCTAAATATAAGGTCCCGGTGTTGGTCGGGGGTGGGACACTTAGGCCCTTGTGTCGCATCCCCCCCACCCAAGTGTGTTGTCCCTGCCCCCATAGGATAGTGAAGTTTTCCCTTTTTGCAATTGACTTGGGGGGGGGGGCCGAGAAAGGGCCCTAAATATAAGGTCCGATGTCGATCGGGGGTGGGACACTTAGGCCCTTGTGTCGCATCCTCCACCCAAATGTGGTGTCCCTGCCTCCCATAGGAAAGCGAATTTTTCCTTATTTGCAATTGACTTGGGGGGCCCGAGAAGGGGCCCTAAATATAAGGTCCAGTTGTCGGTCGGGGGTGGGACACTTCAGCCTTTGTGTTGGCTTCTTCCCACCCAAGTGTGGTGTCCCTGCCCCAAACAGGAGAGCGAATTTTTCCCTTTTTTGCAATTGACTTGGGAGACCCGAGAAGGGGCCCTAAATATAAGGTCCCGGTGTCGATCGGGGGTGGGACACTTAGGCCCATGTGTCGCCATCCCCCCACCCAAGTGGGGTGTCCCTGCCCCCCATAGGAGAGCGAATTTTTCCTTATTTGCAATTGACTCGGGGACCCGAGAAGGGACTTGGGGACCTAAATATAAGGTCCCGGTGTCGGTCGGGATGGGACACTTCAGCCTTTGTGTTGGCTTCCTCCCACCCAAGTGTGGTGTCCCTGCCCTCCACAGGAGAGCGAATTTTTCACTTTACACAATATTTGTGTAGTTCTTATTTTCACCACCAGGTGGATATTGGGTTTTTCAGGGCTTTTACCCCTTTTCAACCCCTTTTGGGGGGTGGGTCCGGGTTCAAAGGTAGCCTATCTTTTCCGCAGTGTCCTAAAGAGTAATTCTGCAAAGTTTGGTCCAGATAGGTCAAAGGGCCTAGGAGTGTATAAAGGACAAAGAAACAAAGAAACAAAGAAAGATACATTCATTTATATATATATAGATATGAGAAAATCATTCTAAGGACAAGAATTATCTTTAATATGATAAATGATATTTTCATATATTGTGACCTGATCTTTATCCATAGTAATTAATAAATATTCTCTATAAAATATCACTACCATACCTCCTTTTCAGTTTATTCTGAGGTCATAAATAGAATAAATGCAGCAATTTTGTAATTGGAGATTTCATCAATCTTGACGTTAACTTCTACTAAAATTATTAGCTTTATATCTTCAATTTTAGAGTTTAGATTATTTGTAAGACTTAGCTTTAGCTTTTGTTTTAGTTTTCCAAAATAGGGTTTTTTGATTTTGTGTTAGGTTTTCATTGATCAATATTTTAGATTAATCATTATCTTTAAAGATCTCCATATTAGTTTTTGTTTTTCTCTCTGTATTGTATCAACCAACTTTCCTTATCTTTCCTATTAATGAATTTGACAATTATAGGTCTATGCTTGTTCTTATTTGTTTTTCCAAATCTATGGACTACATCAACTTTTTCAGTTTGATTTCCTAAGTTCAGTGTACTTGCCACATTATTTATAATCTCTAGTAAGTTTTCATTTTCTTTTTCTTGTACATTTACTAGTTCAATATTATTCTTCCTCTGTTGTCTCTCCAAATTTTCAAGATACTGAATTTTTTCTTTTTGAAATTGGTTCTCTTTTTCTATTTTCTTAAAATTTTCCAAAAATTCTTTTTGAAATTGCTGATTCAGATCTAACTTAAGTAGAATATCATCATTTTGCTTGTTTAAAAAGTCAATTGCTTATTCCGTTTTCTTAGTATACTCAAAGCGTTTCTGTTTTTCCTATAACAAATTCAATTTTTTGAGTGGTTTCTGTCTGTTCGTGGGTGGATGAGTTGTTGAGAATCTTTTGTGAGCGATAACTCAAGAAATAATTAACAATTAACCATCTACACCAAACTTTATATTTAAGAATACTATTATCTGGTTATATATTGGAATATAACATATTCTACATCAGGCTTACATTAGGGCTATTTTACATAAAATGCTGAATACATTTCAATCCAGTCATTTCAGAGTCCATTCCAGGACCATTTTATTTTTTGAGACACCAGAAATAATTAACTGGTTTTCATTAAAATTCATATTAAAATTTTTCGTACATTATCTGGATTTGATTAGATCTTAGAACATACTGGCCTATTCTAAAGCCCAAAATACTTTAAAGAAATTCAGAAATACTTTAAAATAATACTTTACTACAATGCTTCACTGATTCTTGAATTACATTTCAGAGTTAAATGTTATTGTCAACCCTGATAAGATTTTTTTACCTGTATGCTTACAGTTAACGGGTCTTTTCATTTTGAGGGCCAAACTACTGTGGCCTTAAGTTACTCAAAGAATAATAATCTAAAATACTGTGTAAAAACTTTATACACTTTATGATAAAAAATATCCAGACGCCCCTCTGCATTAGTGAACTGGAAGTCTAGATGGCACGACGACGTCAGTTCAATAAGAAGCAGGGAATGGTGTGTTGTTAATTGATACAAAGTAACAGGGAATGGTGTGTGGTTAATTGATACAAAGTAACAGCAGAATGGATCGATCCTCAAAGCTCAGTGACTTTGAACATGGACTGGTCATTGCTTGCCAATTGACTAATAAGTCTGTCAAGGACATTTCAACTCTTCTAAATTTGCCGAAATTGTTGGTGATGTGATTGTGAAGTAGAAACGAAAAGGTGCAACAATAAAAAAACCACAAAACAGGTTAGACCGTGTATAGTGACAAAACCGGGACCGCCGAGTATTGAATAAGATAGTTCGTGAAAATAGCCAGACATAGATTGAAACAATCATCGTGAGTTTCACAGTAGTACTAATAGTCTAGCCAGCACCATGACTGTTCGCCGAGAGATCACGGATATGGAATTTCATGGTCGAGCAACTGCTCACAAACCAAACATTTCCCCTGTGGATGCTAAGCGCCTCCCGAAGTGGTGCAAAGAGTTACGCCACTAGACAGGGGAACAGAGGAAACGAGTGATGTGGAGTGATGAATCCCACTATACCACGTTGCAGTCTGATGGGAGGGTTTGGGTATGAGAATGCCCGGGAACGATATCTGCCATCTTGTGAAAATGTGTTCATCATTTTTTTTTAAGCAGACTGAAGTTTGGAGGAGGTGGCATTATTGTGTTTCTTATGGATTGAACTGGGCCCTCTTTTACTACTGCACATGCGGAAAGGTACAAGGAAATTTAGTGGAAAGTCTCCCCGATAAAGTCATTATAGAGGAGGAGGAAGACCCACTCTATACTACTAGGGAAATGTCACAGGGAAAGTCTGAATACGGTTTCAGACGGTAGATGACGGATATTTTTGATCACAAAGTGTACAAATATTTGAAAGTTTACAAAGTTTGGTGTATATTATTAAAGTTTGGTGTTTATACACCCACCTTGCGACTCACTTTTAAGTAACATGAAATATGATGTTGTTGAATAATTCAAAAAATAATGATTGATTTACATCACTCTTTCCTATTTAAGAGTTTAACATCTCATCTTCGTACATCTCATTAAATTTTGGTAATTTGACACCTATTTTAAGATTTACTTTGATAGTTCAACTACCAATGCTGTTATGTAAATTAATTTTTGATTTTCAGCAGGTTTACGTTATGTGGCTTATTGGTAGCATTTTAGCTTGTCTACTTTTATTATTCAAAGTTATTTGATTTAGGCCAAAAGTTCTTTCTGACTGAATAAAACATTTTATTATATGAAACGATTTAAATTTTATTGGTGTAGAAAAAGTCTTACAGTGGTTCCATAGCTTCCGTTTTTACAATGGACTTTGATTTGAAAATCTTCTGGGAATTTTTTGCAGAATCCAATGTTTTATTAAATCTTTTATTTTAAAAAAAATAATAGAAAAATTCGTAATTGCTTAAATTCTTAAATATAATTTAATTATTGAATTAATATTAAATTTATTAATTTAATTATATTTAAGAATTTACGCAATTACGAATTTCTATTATTTTTTTTAAAATAAAAGATTTAACATTGGATTCTGCAAAAAATTCCCAGATGATTTCAAATCAAAGTCCATTGTAAAAACGGAAGCTATGGAACCAATGTAAGACTTTTCTACATTTTAATAATTTAAATTATCAAATTCTTTAATAGAATAGAAATTCTATATTAACACTCCGTCGGGCGCAATATGGTGTGGCACAAGGTCGGGCGCATTGACCCTGGGAGGCACTACTTGATCAAATTTTTTTTCGACATTTAAAAAAGTTTTTTCTTACTAAAGACAATTGTTAACTATTCTTTGGAAACCTCTAAACATTATAAAAATTCCGAAGAAACAATAAAATAGTTTTATATAGTCTTTAAAGGAAACGGAAATTTATTAAACAAACAAACACCATATCTCCATAACACGTAATTTATGTAAAAACTTTTCGGAATTATGGAGATATGGTGTTTGTTTGTTTAATATATTAAGATGAAAAGGAAGAAGTTAAAAGAAGAATTTGGAAACGGAAATTTAGTTACCAAAAATTAAGGAAATCTGTACACCCCCTTGATTTAATAATCTTTTCAACAGATATAAACGTTTTTTCTTACAAAAAACAATTGTTAACACTCATAGTAAACACCCACACTGTATAAAAATACCGAAGGAGCAGTAAAGCAGGTTTAATTAGTCTTTAAAGAAAACTTTTGAAGTGTGTGAGATAACTTTTTTAAATGCTTCTTAGCTCAATGCTTTTTCCCAAGCATTTGGTTGGGAATCTACTTGCTTATAATACTAACATTTATTCTATTTATCATTGTCAGTTATATGCTCTTACTTATTGTCAAATCTAGGTTTTCTTATCCATCAACAGTTACGCCACTATAGTGGAAGAGTAGAGAACTGTTGATGTAAGGATCTGATTTTTAGCGACCCATTAGGGAGCTACTGCGTTTATCGTAAGTCCGTCCGTCTGTCCGTGTCTGTCCCTCCTCTAACAACTCCCGAACGGAAGGTCGGATCGGCAGACGAAGTTCATCGTATTCAGAGGCCCAAACACCGTAGGAATGGGGTATTTAGTTCTGTCTATCTGGAAAAATGCCGACACAGTCAGTATTTTGTTTCCGCAAGTTTGTCGAGTAGTTTGCTCGACAACTACTGACCCCGATCGACTAATGCTTTTATTTGGATATGCTTTACTTTAGATTGCCAATTTACTCTAGTTTTGTTTTTTAATCTAATTTACTTTAGATTGAACAATCTATATTTTTATTCGACCGTATCTATAACAATAAACACAGTCATTTTCCTGACAGCCAGAAATAAAAAAAAAATATTCATTGTATAGTAGACACTTAAACTAAAGCTTAACCAAATTTCAAGTCGATCGAGCCAATAGTTATCCAAGAAAAAATTCTCAAACTTCATCTTTTTCCAGTGGACAGTTCCGGATTACCCTCGCATATTTTTTGTTTTACTTGTATTATTAAAAATTATTACTTCTGTAAATGTAACTTATCTTTAAATAGCAAGTTAATTCGAATACAGTTTTATAGATTTCTATTATTATACTGGTATTTTTGATGTTTGTTACATTGATATATTTTTTGCTGCAAAATTTGTTGATGTTGATGTTAAAACTTGTTATTCATAAGGTGAATGTTTGAAATGAATTTAAATTTATATATTTTTGCTAACAGATTTAAAAATTAAAACACATTAAAAACAATGAATATTTAAAAAAATACAAACTTTCGGAAAGAATTTAAATAAACCTTTTGATTTAATTTATCAATGCACCAATTTAAAAATTTAAATGGATTAAAATAGTTTCATAATTTGCACAGCGAGTCCAATGATGGTAAAGGGATGTGGGATAGCTAATTGAAAAAAGAACAGTTCATATGGTGGGTAGGGAAAGTTATTCTGGATACATCAACCATATAAAAAAAATTAGAATACTTATTATAAAATATTTAAATGAAACTAAACAAATAAGTAAATGAGTATATTTACATAATATTTTATTTCGATTAAAGAAAAAGAATAAAATAGTGAACGTTCTTTAACGTGCGGAGTGAACATAAATTGAATAAACATAACACGCACAAATTACGAATCAAGAAAGGATTCGCACCCTGAGCTGTCACCGGGAAGAGACTGGGACGGATCGTTTCGTCCTTTTTAGGACACATCAGCCACCCAAACTCCACCGATGACAAACTCAGAAGATGCGAGAGGTTAGTATCCCGAGTCTCGCTCTCGTAATTTGTGTGTGTTATGTTTATTCAATTTATGTTCACTCCGCAATTTAAAGAACGTTTACTAATTTCGAACATTCGGCTTAGTTCTTTTGTAATACCTGTATTGAATTCCTTCTGTGCATTGCGAGTTACAGTCCAAGGAATTGTTGTATTTTGTATTTAGTTTATTTTTTGGTTAGGATTTCTTCGGGGGGAATCCCGTTTTCGGGAGCGAGACCCGGGATCTTCGTAATTTAATCAATTTAAGAATTAAATAATTAAGATATAGAATGCTCAGTTTTATTAAATATTAGAAGGGTTTGAAGGAAATTGTGTTGACGTCGTATAACATGTTAGTGAAGAGAAATAGCATGTTGTAATAGTTGGTTGTGTTATTGTTTACAATTTGATACCAAATACTTCAAAACTGTATTCCGTGTAATGTTAATAAAATTAAGAAATTACAGTTATTGCAGTAATAATTATTATAAAAACAGCTCATGGATTGCTGTCAAAGATTATGTTGTGTTGAACTGGTTACTCTTTATTTCCTATATCATAATGTGCATCATCTGTCTTTCTCTGCGTTGAACCAACTAGTACGAACTTCCAGTAACCACTAAATGGTAATGAACCACAAATTGAGGCTGAGGCACAGGAATTTTAAAGGGTCGCTGAAGGAAGTCGAGAAAGAGAATCCAGTCGATAAAGCCAGAGAGAAGACAATTTCTAGATAGCAGTTTTTTAAAATAAAAAGGAATGAAATAGATGCGAATTAGATGTAAGCAGATTCTAAGTTGTGTCCATTGTGAGATAAATGTAAGGGTCTCCCAAAACAGTGTTTTTGCTATTGCAATTAGGCTTTGTTTTGACTTAAAAAGAAGAAAAAAGAAGTAACTTCAAATGGAATAGTGAGTTATTGTTAAAAAGTAGAAAATCCCTTATTGATAATCGTAGAATATTTAATCCACATGTACCATATATTCATTTAATCATATGCTAATATGTCTCGTACATGAATATCTTTCCAACATATTTCTTACAGAGATTAAAATAAATCAATTTTCTTAGCAAAAATAGTAATTTATTTTTTCAGAACAACATTGTGCCAACCTTAAATTTGGTAGAGATTATTTTTATTACAATACTAAACATCATATAGTTCTTGTTAATTCCTAATTAAAATAAGATATATCTAGAAATGTGCTATTATCAGGAATTCACTGTTTTATTTAAGACACTGCTATGCTTTTTATGATTTTAATTAATTATAATAATTAATAAAAAAAAATTATATTTTCAAAACTTCTTTTAGTGGAAAGGAATATGGAATTAATTAAAAACAAAAAAAATAAAAAATAAAATAAGAAAATTTATGTGCTGGCCTCCGCCAGCCTCGATGAATTTTTCATTCGAAATTAATAAAGCGCCTAAAATACATATTAACATATTAAAATGTAGAGACTCAGTGTTTTACAAAGTTTAAAAAGTTTTAAATGTGTTAAAATTAATTTAATAAAAAGATAAAAACACACAAATGATCACATATTCAAAATATTTTAAAAAATACTTAAAAAATATGGAGCTTTTCGGGTCCCGGTGCGGGAATACCCCTTTCAACACCAAGGAAGTGTTGAAAAGGGTGTTGCCCGCGTAAGGACCCAAAAGGTTCATTTTTTAAAATATTTTAACATGTGATCATTTGTTTGTTTTTATCTTTTTATTGTTTTACAAAGTGACATCCCTTTAATTTGTATTTTTTGTTTTAGTTTAAACTTCTTTTAGTTTTAATTGAAGTTATTTGAATGTTTGCTTATGATTTTGATTTTTCCAATCACTATTTTGATATTTTTCAAATGGTTACGACTATTAAATAAATGATCCGCAACTACTGAAAATAGGGATAATTTAGATACTTTGAGGAATAACAATTTGTATGAAGCCCTAATCTTTACCTGGATAACTCCTCTTGACTGTTTGATGCAAGTTTCCCGGCATCACGAAGAGCATCTATATGCAACTCCTTATATTTAGCCTGACTTCGAAATAAAATGGTGATGTAATAAAGATTTAAGGAATTTAAGCCAATTTTTTAATAAAACAGAAAGTCAAAGCGGAGAGACTATTTAATATGATGAAATGTAAGGTTTTAGGACCCTGTGACTTGCCCACAAAGTTCGGATCCTGGTGTAAAAATATCTTTTGTCAGTAAATACTGATAGAATGAAATTAAGTCTAGACATTATCATTAATTCTAAAATATGAAATTTGATGTACATCACTGCAATATCATTTAAAGTCATTAAAGGTAGAACTGTTTAGCACTCACGTTAATTGTCCATTAAATACTTGCAAACATCAGAATCTAAACAAGTTTTGGTAATATTTAGTATGAAATTTGTGTACTTCATCATTTTTGATTAGATCAGAGTTTTGCAAAATTTCTTAATTTCAATCAAAATTATTGTCCGTGGTAATTGGGAAGACTAAGAGCCCAGATAATTGAAAAACAGTTAATCCAAATTACGTTTTATTGGGGTAAATATATTGAATATAAAAGAAAACCCGTAATAAAAACAATACGATACGCATTCTTGCAGTATGTGGATATAAAACTGAACATTTTAAAACTTCTTCAGATAGAAAGTCGTCGACTTAAACATACAGAATTACAAAAAATGAAATTTTTAAGAGAATCACGGTTCAACCTATCCAATTGAACCCTGGATCTAATTGGCATTTTTATGTACTTCCTATTAATTATGTTAAAAGGACATATGCTTTACAAGAATTTAATCAACATTAGCTAAGAAGAAATTTGAAGAATTCAAAATTAAAAAAAAATAAAAATAAATAAAAAAAACTTTTAAAGTTTCTGGTTTCGGACGACATTACATTCTAACCAATAGCAGTTTTCAGGGAGAAGCTACCTAAGTAAAAATTTTCCTTGTTGATATTCAAAAATATTATTTTAATAAGAAAATATGTATTAAGAAACTTTTTTGATTTGATTTCAATTTATTACAGGAAGAAGTTATAAAGGAAAAGAAAATCAGTACCTGAACAAGAGAAAAAGAAGAAATTGCCTTTCTGATTTTAGATTATGGGAAGGAGTTGGGAACGGCCGTTTCGTCCTGCAACGGACTCATCAGCCCAACCCTGCCTCGCCCTAACCGAATCAGAAAGGCAAGATCTTCTTGGTGAGAACCACTGTCAACCTGGCAGTGGTTCCACCCACAATAAAAAGCAAGAAAAATAAATTGCTGCGTCATCCGACGCCAGCAATACCTTTTCCTATGACTGTGTAGGCAAAAAGGATTTTAATAAAAGAATAAAAGATTTAGGTCCTGATTTTCTTTCCTTTATTACTAATTTCAGACCACGTTAAGCTTATTTTTCATATTAACGAGTTTTCTTTTTGAGTCTTCTATTCTTTTATTAAAATCCTTTTTGCCTACACAGTCGTAGGAAAAAGTATTGCTGGCGTCGGATGACGCAGCAATTTATTTTTCTTGCTTTTTATTGTGGGTGGGACCACTGCCAGGTTGACAATGGTTCTCATCAAGAAGATCTTGCCTTTCTGATTCGGTTAGGGTGAGGCAGGGTTGGGCTGATAAGTCCGGTGCAGGACGAAACGGCCGTTCCCAACTCCTCCCCAAAATCTAAAATCAGAAAGGCAATTTCTTCTTTTTCTCTTGTTCAGGTGCTGATTTTCTTTTCCTTCATTACTAATTTCACAGCACGTTAAGCTTATTTGTCATATTAGAAAGAATTTATAGGAATTTGCAAACGTGTATTTTTCCACCAACAAAATAATCCTAATTCAACGTTTACAACAGATCCAGTGAATTTTAATGAATTGTTTGTAATTTTTATGAAGAATATAAATATCCATTGATTTTCTTTTCACTGGAGGAAAAATAAATTCTAAATAGTCGTAGCCTAAGAAATTTCGGAATAGTTGCAGATAACAAACAGATGGGAAGATTCTGTAGACGTCATTTCAAGAAACTCGTCCGCAAACAAAAAGCGAAGCAAGCATTAATCCTCTTTTACATTATTAAAATCTTAGCATTTCCATTGTTTTGTTTTCTTGAAGAGGTTTATTTCAGCTAGGCATTATTTCTTTTAATTTTACGCATTTATTAAAACATAACATCTGTTAGATGATTTTAATGTAGTGAAAGCTATGGACAAGAAGTTTTTAGAAATTATTAGGATGGGCTTAAAGATTAATTATTAATAACTTATTGAAGCTCGATTTGTTATTTAATGTCTCTCTGGTCGTATTTGCTGAAAACTTGGAAAGAAGGTACTTTTTTCTGTAGAGCATGTCGCGAACTTCCCTGGACAGCACACTTCCCATGGATATTAATCCACGCTAACATTGAATCAAATGACATGAAGCACTCAAATTTGACCCGTATGAAATGCTTTTTGATAATTTTAATTTTTTGCTCGATTAATTCTGGATTGTTTTTTTTTTTTTTGCACGACATAAACATTTTTCATAAATTCAACCTTTACTATGCCTAAAAAAAGTGCATCTCTCAACAAAAAAAAATAAAAAAAAAAAAACCACTTCCCCACGAGAGTTTTATTAAAGGTCAAACACCAAAACCTGATCATGTGTTATAAATCCGTTTCTTCTTGAGCGGAAAAAAAAAAGCTGGTATGGATTTCAGGGCTGACAATGTCAGGAGGAGGAAGTGGTTGTAATCTAATCTAAAACGAATCTAATCCATGAACTGAGGTTTCATTAATTTTTCAAGGAAAAAGAGATCGATCCATAAGGTTTGCTCATATTGAACAGAAATTCAATTCTTCTACAGAATATAAGATCAACGTCGCCATTTTGAACAGATGAAGTGTCACAAAAGGAACAACCAAAAAAAAGAAGAATATAATCGACCAAATGACTTCTAAAACCTTCTTCAAATTTGTTTGAAATTGTCTTATTTGTACCCTGGAAGCTCATAAGAAAGGAAATTGGAGGTTTCGCGCGAATACGAATGAATTCATTTCCATTGGCGCGTGCAACAGATTGGAACTCTTTTGTGGGTGGATTCCAATCCTTTTAATTAAAAAATAACTTCAGAGTAAACAGAAGCACCTACACGGATTACTTCTACACCGAAATGACTGGAAAGGAGAATGAATAAAACATTTTCCAGAGATATGAATAAAACAATTTAATCTGAATAATTAAAAAGTCTTTCGTGTCTAAAAAAACATGTCGAGAAAAGAAGAAACAAATCACGGATTTCAGAAAGTTGTTTTTGTACGATTCAAAATACATATCAGCAATGTTACTTCGAATACAAGAAATTCCAGATTTTTTATTAATATTCTATTCAGTGGCAGAACAGATGGGATTATTTAACCTATTCAAATTATAGGGTTGAAGTTTTAAATACTTTTTAGAAGAAATTTAATAATTTCGAAAATCTTGAAGAATCTAATTTAAACGCTTTTAAAAACCTCTTATTACTGAATTGATGCAACTAATAAAAATTTAATTCTTTAATTAAGGAAGTTATATTTATGATTTTTCTTATTAAAAATATTATGCGACTTTATTAAAGTTAAAAAAATGACAAACAACTGAAGAAAAATAACTCAGTTTTCACTGCTTTTATAGTAAATGGCAATCACAACATTTTCGTTAAATCAGCATAGTTTTATCTTTAGGTACGATTTTCTTTACTATTTTTATTTATTTATTTATTTATTTATTTATTTATTTATTTATTTATTTACGTATTTTTTGCTTTCTGTAATTACTATTACAGGACAGGACTTGGTTTGTAATAAACTTGAATTAGAAATATAATTTCTTATCCTTTATTGTTACATTGTGATAAAATGAAAAGATATAAAAACTTACGTTTACAAATTTTCATTGCAAATTTCCGTTGATTGCAAGGCTGTAAGTACAAAGGTTCTATATATAATTATAATTTCGAATAGTGTGAATTTGAGTAATGCCACATTTAACGGAATTCATTATTTGCATTAATCGAGATTTGTGTTATAATAAAAAGATTACTACAAATAAAATATCGGGCAAGCATTAGACAGATCCTCTGACAACGCTCTTAGACTCATACAAATTCATGTAACCTTTATTTATAAGTTATAAATTTAATTTAAAAACTGAACTCTACTTGGAGAAAATATGCAACATAATTCTTTCTATTTTCTTAATATTTAATATCTTAGTGTCTTTTAATGTATTTCAAATTTTTAAATGAGTTTTCATTATATATTCAAATCTTTTGTAGGTTTCTTACCTTTCTCTTCATAATTCCCTCCTCTTCAACCTTCTCCTCTATTGCATCCTCTTCTTCTCCTTGAAGTTATCATCTTCTTATAGTTCAAGGAAGATGAGGCGTCGATTCTGGAATGCGTTCCAAAGTGTATTTTCTCAGCGTCATTCAGCTAGGAATACACAGAAACAGTGATATTGAGCTACACTTTTTATTCTATTTCCTAGGATAGTGAGGCGTAAAAAAATCAATAAGTCTTTTTGTTTAAGGCTCCCTTAATAACTTTAAACCACTAAATATATATTTTTAAATTTGCCATGCGTAGTCACGGACAAGATATGTCTGGATATGAAAATGACAAGATGTTCACAGAAAACATTAAAGCTTGTATTTCTGAGATATTAATCGTATATTAATCTTTAATTAATCCTTGAGTGATGTTTTGATTTAAATAAAATTAATTGGATTCTAAGGCAATACTAATTAAAGGGTTTTGCGAATTTAATTATTATTTTCCAGAAAATGGGAATTTGTGCAATATATTTTGCAGAAATTATAACTTAACAGTAACCGGATAATTTTTATTCACGATTTTAAGAAAACAAGAAAAATAAAAAGCTTTTTAAGGAAAGTTTGCTTCAAGTCATTTCAGATATTTCTTGCAGTCAATGTTAGTCTTGGAAATGAATTTCACTGAAATGGGATCAACTTAAAAACAACTTAGTTTCTAAATCAGCTTTTGTGAAAATAGATTCATTGTGGCGTAGACTTATTTCCTTATAGACGCATTTTGCAGATGTAGTTGCTAAAAGATCAAAAATTTGCAGTTTTATTTGTATGTCTTATTCTGTGTCTGTTAATCGCAGGCAAAGTTTTCGAACGAAATTTTAAATCAACGAATGTTCACACTAAATTGAAAATTATTGGTTTAGGATATCTTACAAGATTCTACTAAGTTTCAAATCTACAGAAAGGAGCGAAAAGTACTTTAAATTGGAATGACTGGGTTCTGGCCACCACACACAGTTCTAATAAAATACGTAAATATAAATACAATAAATGCGAGTGCTTTCAAGGTGATCTACACATCGTTCTCAAGCGGAGAAATGAATAACATATTCGAAAATAAGAAATGAGGACCAACGGACGTTTGAGCTGGACGGAACCAAATGGTTCCAAATGGTCCCAAATGGTTCCGTCTACCTCAAACGTCCGTTGGTCCTCATTTCTTATTTTCGAAATATGTTATTCATTTCTCCGCTTGAGAACGAGATGTAGATCACCTCGAAAGCGCTCGCATTTATTGTATTTATATTTATGTATTTTATTAGAACTGTGTGTGGTGGCCAGAACCCAGTCATTCCATGTTAACGTAAAACACACGTAAAACACCTTCCAGTACTTTAAATTGTTGTCAAAAAATGGTTGCTGAAAACTATATAAAAATGTGAAGTTTTGATGGGATAGATATATATATAGTGGGACCACGATAACTTGACGATTCGAAAAATTCCAGAGCCCCGTGACATCAGGACTAGCCTTTCTCAGAGGTTCCGAAGAACATTACAAAAACAAACAAACAAAAATTTCAATGATGTTTAAAGGAAATGCTATACTATTAGTTATTGGTTGACTACAAGCATATAATATTCAATTCTTATGTGGTGATATTTTGGTGATATTTTGAGGGAAATTAATAAAAAAGAACCCTGCGCTTTGAGGCGCGCTTGTGTGTGATTGGCTGAAAATAAATACGTCACAATCACGTGGCGCTCCTGATTATCGTGATCCCACTATACGTTATTAGGTACAGTCAGCTATCCATACAGTGTGAGGTGGGTTGACTTTGAGGACTGAGGTTGAGATTACAAGAATAATCGTGCTTATATATTAAGCTAAACCATAAATAAGCTAGGTACCAAGTTTGTGGAAAGCCCCCCAGCCGTTTTAACATTATGAAACGTTAAAACAGACAAAAAAATGTTAGTAGAATGGAGACTCGCAATGTATCAGTTATGTGGTTCCAATATTGTGACGTTAAACCTAGAGATAAAGTGTCTGCATTTAAAAACAAAAAATATTCACGACAGACAATATAATGAATCAAGATAACACGTGTGATGGTAATTTGTAATTTGCTTTGTATCTGGAAGTGAAGAAATGAACTGCAGCCTTTCAATGAATAAAAAAATAAATAAATGCGTGTGTCCTTAGGTGCACCTCAGATGATCTACACAGTTTGATATATAAAACTATATATGTATCTGAGGTCCTCCTCAGAATTTGAATTTTTGAAATTACTCAAATTTCTCCAAATTTCGTTTCTCATATTCTTATTGATTTTGATGTTCTGTAGACAAGAAACGTTGATTGCTATGTTTATTGACGTTAAAAAGATTCTTTTTGAGAACTAACTGGTACGACTTTGGTATATGGCGAACCAATTCCCAATATTAAAAGAAATATTTGTTGATTATTTTGTTCTGTATCTGCAAATTTCTCCTAAGGATCACTTGGAAAATTTGCGGATGAAAATCACAAGGATTCTCTCAGAGAAACATTAGACTTCAGTATACAAATCGAGGAAAGTAGGCTCCAAGTTCTTTAGGAAATCCTTTACAAGTTATCAAAAAATGACAATGGACAGATAAGCTCTGAAAATCCACTTAGATAGATAATCCCTTAAAAATTCATCAACATATTTTGCTGTGTCTCTCTGCTGTAGCAAATATTAAAAACTCATTTGTGACCACAAAGGAGAGAGTGAAATTTGAAAATTGCTATCTTTTGTTATTGAACAACACGAGACCGATTCTAAGGAAATGAAACCAGTCGAACGCTTCGGAAATGAATATTGGAAGAATGTTACGTTGTTATTTGCGAAGGTTTGATGGCATTCTCCATAGGAAAACGACTCAGTAGCCGAATAAATGGAACGGAATTAAATCGGTTGCAAACGATCGAGTCAAAACCCGATATACGGAAACGCTGGAAGTAATTGGGATTGTTGCACCGGGTTTTACAAGGAACATACGAACGACAAAGGTCAGGGTACAAAAGCAAATGGGCTGCTTCTTCGTACTTTCCATTACACTATGAATCGGGGAATTTCCAGTCAATATGCGATTTAAATTAGTTTCCACAATGTGAAACCAATCTTCTAAGTGCGTTCGAAAGCTTTCTGCAAGATTTCAAAATTAAGTAAAAGTAAGTATTTCGATTTTTATTTTTACTTTTTACCGATAAAAAATAAACAAAAATGCTAAAAAAAAAAAAAAAGAATCAAACTGAAAGTATTTTTATACTATTAAATAAATGATACAATGTTGTTATAACATAAATAATAGAAATGGTATTGTAATGTAAATGATATTATTATTATTATTATTTTCTTCATTATGCTCATTTTTGTTTGATTTTTACTTAATACATTATTATTAAAGTTAAAAAAAATAAATAAAAATCAATTAAATGCTTTCTTAAAATACATGCAATAGAATATTGAAATTCATTTGTAACAGTCGGTAATGTGTTGCCTGGTAACGCACTTGCGAAATTCCGTTATTGTGGACAGCGTCGATCATGCAACAACACTCCTGTTACAACGGCGTGCGTATTGTTGCGAAATTCAATTGTTGGTGGACGTACGCAGGCAAATTCACACACTTTTTTTTTAATAATAAAGAGATCTTGAGAATAAGATTTGATAATTTCATATTTTTAGTGTAAAATATCAGTATTTCTTTTAAACCTAAGCTATGTTAAAGCAAGATTTAGTTGGCTTTTGTCTCTCCATGATAAGAGTGCCTAAAATATTTATTAAAAAAGTAATTAAAACTAAAAATAAAATTTATTATTCGTTACAAATATAAGCTAAAATCTTTAGACATGCATTATAGATTTGATTCTGAGGTTTTTGGGAGTATGCAAAAGGGATGTATATGTCGCATGAGGTTCGCGATTATAAGGAACAGCTGCTTCATACATCTTGTTACAGATGCACGTGCCATAAGAAGGACTTGTCCAAATCGTAAGCTGAAAATCAACTTGCATTAGAGATTACTCATGCGATGCTTTTCTGTAACTCAACCAAAAAGCAGCAATGGAGAAACGAGCGACATCGCTTCAGGGGCGTCCTCAGTGATGAATCTTGTTCCTGCTTCGACCTTAACGAATTTATCCATCGTAGGAGAAAAATTGAAGAACGAGCTCCTAGGTTTATGGAAAGGTACGAATTGTAATGACATGGGAAACATAAGGGTTTAACAAACTACTCCTCCAACTACATAGTAACGCTTACAACCCACATGAAACAGGCATGAGCACTTCTTAAGGTGGTATTCAAAAACTCACGCTGCAAAATGCACTCAACATGTATCTTACAATCGTGATGGATATACTTATGAGACATAGATTCCAGGATCTGCTCCAAAATTTTATGTTTAATCTGTTATTAGATCATTCTTACATATTCACATTAATCTGAATTGATAAGTATTTTTAGAATGCTTCTAAAACTTCTAACACATTCCTTATTCAGTATATGTTTTCAAATAACTTCCTTTTTTTTATTTAATTCTATCAAAAGGGTTTCATCATGAGAAAGGAATAGCGAAATTATTTCGAAAATTTTCTGAATACAACATATCTATTACATTAGAAGAATTTTACATTCGAGAACTTTTTTTTACATTATTCACTTTTTACGTTACTGTGTAAATATTACAAACGACAACAGCTGCTCGGGTTCCTCCTGAACTAAGTACATATGTTATCAATAATGCTATAGTTAATATACATGTTGAAATAAATCATTATGTAGATTGTTAATAAAAGTTAGATAGGCGGACTGATAAATGAGTCGTAGGAGTAAAGTTTAATCAAATAAAAAAAATGGATTTTAAATTAAATAATTAAGAGTAATGAAGAAGCAAAAAAATTAGTAAAGGATTAAAAAAAAAATTAGCAAAATTTTACGAGTAATTGTTTCTCTTGACATGAAAATAGTTTTCATACAATATTACATCAGTAAAGGAAATTCTTATTTCAATAAATATTATTATTATCTTTAAATAAATTTCTTATCTTATCTACCTAATTAAGTCATAATTTAATTTTTAATTGATTCAAATTTAATTTATTTTTCTATTTTTTTTACTATATTTTTATTGTAACCGATTTCTTAAGTAATTTCTTAAGCAATTTTTCATTTATTAAGTATTGATAATTTTATAATAAATATTCCATAAATAAATTTAGAAGTAAAACTTATTTTTCATTTCAGTTTAACTTTTCTTTAATGAAAACTTCTAGAATTTTGTTATGATTTTTTTTATTGATATTTCTCAGACATAATAATGGTGATAAATATTAAAATTCATTACAAATTTATTATTATTATTATTCCGAATTAAACCACTCTTAAAAGAACACTATCTTCGTCTTTGTGTGGCTCCCCAATTCAAAACAAAAAATAACTTGTATGAACTCAATGAACTGGTCTAAATAAAAAGACATTTAAGGAAAACATTTAAAGAGAAAGTAGACTAAGTTCTTCCAAAAACTTTTTCTATGGTATAAGGAAATCTTTAAGATAAATTATTAATGAGATATTTTTAAGTTTGTATTTACGATAATTTCCTGAATCATATCGCTTTGTACTGCTTTCAAGACTTTCAGAAACAACGAAAAAACATCCGTAAAAGAGGTTCCAAGTTCTTTGGTGAACTTCTTAACTTTTGTCTCCAGTGAATTGCAAAGTAAGTCACTTGAGGTCTAACCCTTGAGTAATTATATGGAACATGAATTTTCGGTCTTTTTATCTTTTACTGCTCGGAAGAGGATACTTGGCTTCCGCGCCAAAGTAGAATTAAAAAGACGATTCCTACGTTGATATGGGTTACTTTCGAAATATGATGCAGACGATGTCATAAAAGCGAGATCATCTAAAATGTTAAAGTTGGCATCAAAGAAAATGAGAAAAGACCAACAAATTTCAAGAGACGGAAAAGGAATAATATCAGTCTTTGCAACAAAATTCTTTATGATACCAAAACATCACCTCTTTTCCTTTATTGCGCATATCTTCCATAATTACTGTAATTTTAAATTCCTAAAAGTCAAAAGTAACCATTTACACACATATTTTTCAGACTTAAGTTTAAAGCATAACTGGCGTTTCGTTGCTTGAAATTTTCAAACCATCAAATTTAAAAACAGGTACTTATTATGTACTTAAATAAAATAAATATATTTATAATATTATACTGCATATATTACACTGGTATAATCCTTCATTAAAAGCAACATTGAAGTAAATACCCGAATACAAGCTTTACGTATCTTTTTTACACATCTTAAAACTTAATTCATTGAACACAGCGAGTTAATTAAACATACTTTTTTTCTCAATTTTGTTGCAGAAAGTTAATTATTTTGTTATATCTTTCCGTTTAAAAAGAAGTGAATATAATTTTGTCCTAAATTATAAATTTAAAGGCAACCCATAGTAATAAAAAAAATTAAAAATAATAATAAAAAAGAAAGAAAGTACATTAACAGAAGGAAAAATAAAAAAAAGTTAGAAAAAAATAAAAAAAAGTTAGAAAAAAATAAAAAATAAGTTAGGAAAATAAGAAAAACGAAAAAACAAAAAAACAATGTCCACCATTAAGAGAAGATTAAGAGGGAAAAAAAGAAAAAAATGAAATGGATATGTTTAAATCTAGAAATAAAATACATTGCAAAAGTTTTCTCGAAATTATTGAATTCTTTCTTCAGTTCATGTTTCCCAACGACATTCATATTTCTTTAATTTTATAAAATATAGTTAAGTATTTGTCTTTTTGAATTATTTAAGAGCTTTCCATTTAAAATTTTATCAGAAATGCAACCATTTATCAAATTTTCTTTTAAAGCAGCTTACATTTATAATATTTTTCAACAGATTATGGATAATTACGTTATGTTATTTATTTTCTTCAAATGTAGATAATTTCCTATTTAAAACGGACTTCGAATAGATTGGATTTCACAAATTAAAAGTAATGATAGTGCCCTTTGGATAAATTCAGTGCCTAATTTCATATAATGAAGCCTGAGATTTTTCTGTAAATATTTAGCATGTAATGATATAGTTTATTTACCTCTGAAAAATGGTTCATTTTTGCCTCTTATTCTCTTCGTAATTGCAAACAATGAGAACAAGATGCCATGATCTACGTCCAAAACTCGTTCGTGAATGTTCTGCATATTCATGGGTTGATGTCACGATAGAAAAGCAAGCCAGGCATTCACGTCATATTCTGACACATCCATTGTTATCTCATTTATTTTAGATTTATCTCTTGTGTCAGTGTTGTGTCCTTCATTATTCTAATCTCAAAGTCATAACAGTTAGGAAAGAGTTATGTTATCCATCTCATTGATTGCTTGCATTTTGTATTTAATTATTATTCAGTCTGTGGAAAGTCGGGTAAGATGACGAAGAGTGTAAGATGTGTAACTCGGTATTTCTCCAACGCATTCGTAGATAGGAGCACCTGTCCAAGCAATTTCTGAGACTCAGGTGATTAGTAACGCAGTTCACTGCAAAGGATGTCAGGCAAGATTGTTTTGCGAGCGTAGTGACTAAGATGTGTTTGTTTCCCGTGCGTTTGTAATTTTTCGACTAGCGTAAGGAATTACTCGAGTACGTTAAGTTGTTTTTGCTCTTTCATAAAATATTCTCAAAATACAACTCATAATGTAAAGAACCAGGTGTGATGTAGGTTGTTTACGATAAGCTACGGTAATGGTAAATAAGTTCTATTGAAAAAACTTCATCTACACTTCATTTTATTATCGAATTTTCGGAAGAATTTTCTATCTTCCTTCTTCAAGATTACAATGTATAGTCAGGTGATATCAAATTACAAAAATGAAGCTAACATGGGATTAATCTATGAATTGGAATGCCAAAATTGTGGGAAAATTTATATTGGGGAAAGTAAAAGAACAACACGGGAGAGGGTACTTGAACATATTAATTGTATTAAAAATGACCTGAAAGAAAAATCTGACGTAGCATATCATTGTAGGAAAAATGGACATTGGATCAGGGAGGAAGTAAAAATAATTATGTTAGAAAAAGATACAAAAACAAGAAAAATACTGGAAAGCATAATAATCAGAAACACAAGAAATTTAAATTACAATAGAAGCAAAGGTTTGGAAGTTGAGAGTATTTTCGTAAATTTAGCTAGGGAAATGGTAAAAACTCATATGAACAAGAACAAAAAAAAAAAGTGTAATAATCGATGAATTTAAAAAATTATGATTATTATAATGATTGTTAGTAAAATAAAACAATTGTATTAAAATTAAGAATTGTTGAATTTGAAACAATTGTAAATATAATAATATGTTAGTAGCATTTTAAGGATAAAATGCTAAGTTTTGTTAACAACTATGCTAAGAAATCTTTTGTAATTTGATATCACCTGACTATACATTGTAATCTTGAAGAAGGAAGATAGAAAATTCTTCCGAAAATTCGATAATAAAATGAAGTGTAGATGAAGTTTTTTCAATATGTTACGATGTGATTTAAAGAGGAAGTATGGATTTAGAACTTATAAATAAGTTCTAAACCAAATTGGCGGCGTGGGGTAAGATGACGAATGGCAGGGCGGGTAAGATGACGAGAAGTTTGCTTAGTTTGTCATCTTACCCAACATGTTTTTGAGTACCTTTTATGAATAGATTTTGTCCTATTTTAAAAATTGGTTTTGAATTTTAGTTGCAGTTATTTTTTTCTTTTATTTTAAATCCTCATGTATGACTGTATATCTTTGAATGTTTTAGGTATTATAAACAACATGCCACGAAATTATATAAGGAAAAGTGACAGGGGAAAGTGGGATAAGGAGACAATGAATGCAGCTATTGCTGAAGTAAAAGATAAAACTTCAAGTGTAAATGCTGCAGCAAAGAAACATAATGTGCCAGAGCCAACACTAATGTTCTTCTAAATGTTTATTGTACCTAATTGTTCAAAGTTTTGTTTCATTACGAGCAATTTGTTATTGTAATTTAACTGTTTCATCTTTGACTTTTCTAATTCATGCCACACGTTAGTAAGTGAAATTGTTTCTCTGCATTTTTAAAATAAAATGTTTCTATTTTAATGTATTACTTTTATCTGTTCGTCATCTTACCCCCCCCCCCCTTTTCGTCATCTTTTTTTGGTGAAATATTTTTCATAATTCGAGAGGGTAAAACAGCGTTTCATATTTATTTATTGAACATAAAGATTACAAGAAGTGTCCTTTCAAATTTCGGGTTTTTAAACCACTTACTAAGCCGAGGAACAATCTCTGAAGCTTAAGTTCGTCATCTTACCCTACCTTAACCTATACTAAAATGAGATTTTCTGGTTTTGCTTCTAATATGTTTCGATTTTCTTTAGTTTCTTGTTATTCTGAAAAGAGAACAATGTGATGAAGAGGATGAATTCATCCATTTCATTTTCAAGATTACACGATCTGCAAATATAAACTTTGTAATGATTACTTGAACTCAAGTGATTTTCGTGTCTGAATCAAAAATGAAGTCCGTTTTTTCCTATCACGTAAGGGGTTTTTATTAAAATAAAATATATATTTTATTAAAATAAATATTTCCAAAATTTTTTTTGTGCGAAGATTAAAATTATTCAAACAGAAAACCACAAAGATTAGGATTTCATTTTAGCCCTTTGGCATCGTTTTTTTAGCGACGTAAGGAGGATCTGTTAGGGTTGTCCGATGCGTGACGCCTTCGCAGGCCAAACTGGGATTCGGAGTCCAGTGAGTCACACGTCGTTGGACTCTCCCTGGTTGAAGGGTTCGGGATAAAAAAATCTGACTATCGGGCCAGGCCTCTTTCGGGTTTAGATGTCCATTGACCGGATCAGGAATATAGTGGTAATTGGACAAAATTGAAGACTATCTATTAGGAATAACTATATTGAGAACGACTATGATACCTTCGACCCAATATGGCCATTTCCATAAGGTTCACGAAGGCCATTGGCCATTTTCTCAGGCCCACCGAAATGCTGCAAATTGTGAGAGATTGCTTGGTTTTGGGTTTTTTCTGCGAATTCAGTTGTTGTAGTTCCCTTTTTTCTAAGTGTGTCTTCTGGGAATTCTAGCTTGAAATAATACAAAATCAGCACGTGTTAGAAATTTTCTGGCACCAATTATGGACTTAAGTGTTCTACAATTACTCTAAAAACATTTAAATATTTGCTGCAATGAAATCATGTAATGAATGTAATCCCTTATTTTAATGCATTCTTTTATGCTTTTATTAAATTCCTTTTGAGCCTAGTGGAACGCAGGACAAAGAAATGAAGAAATTTTTTTGTAATATTGTGTATTTTTTGGTAGGGTTTTCTATTGGAGAGGTCCAGCTTTCGGGAGCGAGACTGGGATCCTTAACCTTTTGCACCTTCTGGGCCTGTCATCGGTGGAGTTTGCCTGGCTGACGAGTCCTAAAGAAGACGAAACGGCCGTCCCAGTCTCTCTCTCGGGTTGCGAAATCCTTTTCTTTCCCTTTTGCCTTCCTTGGTTTTCACTATTGCCTTATTAGGCACATTAAATTCCTTATTATTTAATCTATTATCTAAATAAGACCTAAAAATAGGATGAAAACATAACTGATCTTCTCAACAAAAGAAAAGGGCTTGATGACATCTTCCAATCAAAAAAAAATTTCATTCAAATAACACCTTAAATCTCCCTAAATAAGACAAAAATGCTCTTATCAGATTCCTTAAATACTCCCTTATTTAATATTCTAGAACTAAAAAGTGTCAAAATATGGTTTAAAAAATCAAAAAAGATAAAAATAAACATTAGTTGCAAAATAAAAACTGAATTATCTGAATTAAAAATGAATTTGAAGCTCAGGAAAAAAAAAAATTGACTTTTCATTGAAATCCGAGGTCTACTTTTATTTATAAGATCACATATAATATTTTAAAACCATCTTATCTATTTGCTAGATAAAGAGTAATTAAATAATTTCATCAAAAATGTAAGGAGTTATTACAGTTCCCTGTTTTCTCTACATTTCTGAAAATTTTCTGACAACAATCTTCTGAAAATTTGGCGTAAAAAATAAATAAACCTATATTTATTACATACTGAGCATTTTTTTCTAGAATCTTATAAATTTAAGTTTAGTATTATATTTCTGTAATTACAAGACAATTACAAGACATTTAATAATATTCAAGGTAAAATTTATAAATCCTAATAAAAACTATAGAAGACACAAACTATAGTTAACTAAACAGCAAAAATTTTTCACTGAGCTGAAGTTAGATAGTTTTTCTATAGTTTTTCTTTGAAGTTTTAACATTGTAAGCACGTTAATTTTGATTTCATTAAAATTTATAAGTTTTGTCATATTCTGAGTTTGGGAAAGTTAAATCAATTTGTAATGAGTGAAAAGTTAGGAAGCAATTATTTTTTAGTTCAGTTTTAAATTTATTCCAGTAATTTCTATCTAATGAAAAATTAAACTATAAAGTTTGAATCTTCTAATATGGTTTCTTATTAAAATGGTCCAATGAAGAATTGAATATGCATTAGAGGTAGTCTGTTACCGCTTGTGGCGAACTCGAAGCCATCTTGAAATATTTAGGAACACATTAATTCGTGAATATCAGACAGCGAGGATTTGTTAGACAACTTTTACGTATCTTTAACTTTTTAATTAATAATGAGTCAGCGAAGGTGGAAAAAGTCTTCGAACTACAGCGATGACCAATAATAACACAAAGTAAAAAAATCCTATTCAAATTTCAAAATATTGGATGTCACGGAAAGTAATAATATGTTTTCGGTAACAAAGAAAACTGAAAAAGCAGATAGTAGAATGATACAGAAAGGATTTCTTATTTTCTCACTAGCTGCAAACGAACTTCGAGATAGAATAATATTAAGATATAGAAAAATAATAAAAACGATAGTTTTGACAACAAAGTATTTGCTGTATTTTTACTTTACAGTTAAAGTAATTTTTTTTTTCATGTTATTTAGGAATAGATTCAGTATTTATTTTCAACTTTAACCTACAAAATTATATCAGCATAAAGTTAAAAAAGAAAAAAAAATTAAGTTATAGTTGATTTCCCCTTAACCTCCCACAAGGAAAATCTGTTACTTTCCGCCAAAGTATTTTGTTTGCTTCCTTGAAT
Source organism: Thereuonema tuberculata (assembly GCA_023159025.1). Taxonomy (NCBI): domain Eukaryota; kingdom Metazoa; phylum Arthropoda; class Chilopoda; order Scutigeromorpha; family Scutigeridae; genus Thereuonema; species Thereuonema tuberculata. The sequence goes on along the minus strand of JAFIDM010000003.1, from coordinate 24,015,219 downwards.
AAGTCCATTAATATTTTATATTTTAAAAAGAAAAATATTTCTTGATTTTACATTTTTTAGAATTAGTGTTTAATGCTGTCGTATGAATTTCTTTTTTTTATTATTTTTTTTTTTTAGTTTAGCGCAGGCTTAAGAGTCAAATCGATAATACAACTTGAACAATAATAGTTCCAATATTTTCTGGATCTTTCTTAAAAGAAATTATAAGTTTTAAAATCCTAATTGTTAGCAATTAAAATAAATACTAGAGCCAAATCATACAATATCAATTTTAGATCCCCTTATAAAAATATTCTGCACTTGTAACGGCGGAATAAAGCATAAAACGGAAACATAACCGATCCTCACAGTGAGAGGTTGACATGAAATCATGTACAGATATAGAATGGAGCAGAAAAATACAATAATTCGATAAAAATCTAAATAATAAAAGTAAAGAAATAAACAATTATAAAGAAAGAGGAACAGACGTAAAGAAATACTTATAAAAGGATAAGGGTAATGTAGTAAAGTATTAAACTCTTTGATCAGATGCGAAATTTTACACGAATACACTCTAGGTATCCAAACAAATTGTGCACCCTGAAGCAGCATTCGAAATAGACACTTGGCATCAGAGCAATGGGCCGTTTATTCGGGTAAAACACTACAGGTCGATTGTTCCTTTAGTACTGCGTCATACCGTCACCTGAGGAAGATCTTCCCACAGCTGTTGCAACTGCCGCTCCAGATCACTCATACCCATTGATGGCCGAAGCTGCCATCCCAGTTGGTCCCACACATGCTTAATGGGCGAAAAGTCTAGAGACCTGGCGGGGCAAAGAAAGGATGTCGACAGCACAGAGGCAGTCTAATGGGAAAGCTGTGCTAATGGATGGACATTAAATGGGCCGTTTAGCCGCTTCATGAAGGGAAGCCCATGAGACCACAGAATCTCCTGAATGTACCGCTGCGCCGCCATTGTTCTCCTAATCACTACCAATGAAGCTCGAGATTCGTAGAAGATGATTCATACACAATGATACCACAGTCCTGCATAGTCGAGTACGGTGGATATTCATGTCCAGACAAAACCTGGATTCATCACCATACACGATTCGTTGCCAGTCCACAGCCCGTCCATGTCGCCCGCTCACTACGCCACCGCAAACTAAGCCGCCGATAATGATGTTAATGGCAGACAGCGTAAGGTGCTTCTTAC
>JAFIDM010000003.1:23998351-24014008 GCA_023159025.1 Thereuonema tuberculata | reverse complement strand
GGTGGAAGTTTTCAACGGGCAATCACATCCCAACTGCAATCAGTGATACAACAATGTGACTGTACACCGAGTTTCTGGATGATAAAAATTAGCATGAGTTAATTTTTTTTGCAATCAGTGTATCTAATGAAGATACTAGATTAAATATAAAATTTATAAAATTATTGCATGGTTTAAGAATTTCACGATAAAAAAACAAAACAAAATAATAACTAAATCAAAATGAAAATAATACAAAACAAAGAAAAGTTTCATGCCAACTGCATTAAAAAACTGTTTAAAAAACAAATAAACAAATAATATTTAAGTATTTTTTTTTAATAATAATAATATAACTTCTTTTACCTTAATACTTCTTTACTTTGTAAACATTTCCTTTTTATGAAAAATTAATTAAGTACACAGTTAATTAATTTAGTAAGAATTTTTTAAGCAAACCAATTTTTCTTATATACAGTATAGATATAGAAACCTGCACAATTTTTAGTGGCTTCCCTGCCACCCTCTCGGCTTCCCTGCTGCCTGAGAAAATGATCTCGGGATCTAAGATCACGTGCCCGCCGTGTGTGTGTGTATAGTGAGGGAAGCCGGCCAAAAATGAACGGTTTAGACTTTGACCTTGTCTCACGTGACTAACGGCTTACTCATATGATATGATGCCCAATGTTTTCTTTTGTAAATATGGATTAAGTTACTTACTGGAGATGTCCAAAGCCTGGTAATGAAATCAAAGTAAGTGGATTAACATTCATAGTTAGACATCATTGTTTCTTTTCTAAAAGTTATGGGAGTTTCGTCATCTTCTCGCTCTAGTTTTCCACAATGGTCCACGTACTTAAAAGTTCTTAAATAAGCTTCCAAGTTTCAAGAAGAGCCATCAAAGGGTAAAAATTATTAGAAGAGCCACACACACAATACGCAGACAAATACGCATCATATTAATTTAGTTAAAACGATTCTGTATAATTTAAAATTTATACGAAATTTATTAAATTTGTAATTTAAAAGCCTTCCAAAATTTGTTTATTATACCTCTTAAATAAATTATAATTTTAAATTTGACTCAGTTTTATAATTGGAATTGAATTTAAAATTATAATTATAAAATTAAATTACAAAAAATATAGGAAAATATAATTAAAAATTTATACAAATTGTAAAATATAATTATATAGCTCATTAAATCTTTTTGTTTTTTGATAATGTCATTAAACTTTGTTAATTAATTCCCAAATTAAACAACGATAAATGAGTAAACATTCTATTAAAGTTAGAAAACGAATTATTAATTATCTTTACTATTGTGGTTCTCATTAAATCCTAATTAGAATATCGACGCTAACTGAAGTAAGTTATTGATTCTCACAACATTCAGCTACTTTGTCAATTCAGTATTTCCATGAATTTGAACTAAAATTTTAGATGCAGATAAAAAGTTTTAATTATTCTCCATTTTTTCCTTTGTTAAAATGTAGGGAATTCTTTTTATTTATTTTCTAGTCAAATCATATTTTCGGTTCATGTGTTAACTGGAAAAGGACTTTTCATTTTTTTTCATTTGAGTAAATAAAGGCTGATTCGTGTGGATTCATGTTTGCTTTCTTATATTCTAGAGATCATCACAGAGCAATAAAAGAAAGGATGTATCAATTTAAAGGGAAAAAATGCATGCGAGTGTTTATAAGTCTATATTACAATAAAATCCATAAAAAAAATAATAAATAAATACAGTAAACTCCCGATTATCCGCGGACCTCTCCTGTTTCCATTTTTTTTTACAATACAATAAATTACGGAATTAAAAAAAAATTAAATCTAGAATAAGGTAAACAATAAAATAGGCTAACGAAGTAAAGCCTATAGACTATAGACAAACAATTTAAAGAACGACCTTGTGGGCAGAGCTTAGGCCGGCAGGTTACACTAAATTACGGGAGAGCCTTCCCGTAATAATAAAATTTAAAAATAAAATAATTGTTTATAATGTATGTACTGTAACTGTACGTATTGCCATTTTAATGTAAATAAAACATGTTAAAAGCATTTTTGTGTTGATTTTCGACCTATTTCGAATTATCCGCGGAATTCGCTTATCCGTGGTTGCCGCGCGTCCTAATTCCGCGGATAATCGAGAGTTTACTGTATGTCGAATAAAGATTCCTCAACTTCATACTCTTTTGTAACACGCGCTCACCTTTATATAACAGAAATTAATTCAACGAATTCACGATGATTATTTTCCCCCATAACACCTGTGGTCAATATAGAATCACTCTGTCTCGGAGGTTCCGAGGCTGCCGACGAAATTTCGAATGATATTTCTTGTTTTTTATTGTTGTAAAGGCTAACATCTCTTTTCCTCAAAGATCGGACCCTGTTGATTTTCAGGATTCTAGGATTGTAATGGCCTCTAGAATGCTATGTTGAAGTTATGACTTCTCTCCTCCACATCACCAAGCATTTGAAAAGCCATAGTCTTTGCAATATCTTCCTCCAATTTAAAAGATCAATTTTCCATTGTTATGTTGAATAACAAGGATAAATTTAACTTGTGACAATGTCTTTATAGTCTTTTAAATAAATTTGGAAACTTGTATTGGCTGAAAATAAAAGTTCTTTGTTATTTTCATAGCTAATAAATTGGCAGAATTAGTAATTAAGTCGATTTATAGTTAAATCGATGTTATTAGGTTGGCAAAAATAACTTTTCTGAAGATTTAATGCTTTCGTTTGCTCTTCTTATAACTCTATTTCCTTTTCTTATCATTTTAAGCAATATTCAGTACATTTACCTTAAGTAATTATTTATATATGTATAATATCTTTCAATATTTCCTTTTATTTACATAGTTTGCAATATTATATCAGGCAGACTTTTCTTTTCCTAACAATAACTCAGATTGATAATGTAAAAAAAAAAAATATTTTATTAGTATCTGTCCTTTTGGGTTGTTTTTATAAATTCTTTCTGCTTTTTATCGCCTCAAGTAAGGTTATGTCTTTGTTTATAAAACTTCGAAGTGGAAAAACGAGTTGGATGTAAGCTCTCTGTTTTTCCGGATGAGAAAAATGAAAGTTGGAGAGATAAAAACCGATCCGGGTTTTAAAGTAAATAAAATATTCGTAGGAATAAGAATACAATATAAGTTTTCGCTGTTTTCACAAGGAAAGTCAGGCTCAAAACTCAATATATGTATTAATATGTGTACGTGTATGTATTCGTAGATGCGTCATTCCAATAAATTTCGAAATAAATAATGGATCTTCCTTAAACTTCGCGTGAATTTTTTTGGACAAGATGTAAGCATGCATTTGTTACGAAAGATTCACAGAGAAAGGAGGATAAAAGATTCCTATAGAAAATCTAATATTAGAAGGAAAAAAAATTCTGGAAATTCCTATCAACATTTGATAGGATAATCCTCATTAACGCTAATCCAAATTTATTTCCTTATTCTTTCATTTGATTAGTAACACTTTGTGGATTAATGGATTAGAGCAAATCTGAAATCCTGAAATTTGATGCTTGTGGTAAGTCATTAATTAGCAGGCTTTCTTTACTGTTATATTATTTTATTGACTTTAAAAACCAATGAAAACTATTAATAAAAAACATGCTACGTTTGAAGCAAAATAGTCTTTAAGAATATTGCAACAGTTTATAAGTAAATATTTTTCTAGAAATCATTTATTTGTATTTATCTGTATATATATATCTGTATTTTATTCATTTTAATCTTTACCGTTATTTATTTTAAATCATTCGTTTTCTATTTCCTAATTATTGCTGTTCTGTTTATTTTTAAATTCTTTTCCGTTGCAGCCGTTTAATTAGTTAATTAATTTAATCCAATTTTGTAAAATCTATAAAAACCCATGTTTTATATTTAATAAATCAATTCAGTTCAGTTCCAAACTTGACTCATTGCATCTTCGCTCCTGCAAGACTCTCCTACAAATACCATTACAATATTGTTTTGGAGATCATCATCAATGGATTTACCGAAGTAGTTTTTAATCATTTTTTAAAATATCTTGTACTATTTATCAAGAACTGCAGAATCAGAGTATACATTTGCTTTAATGTCTTCGTAAGTTAATGAGACATTACAGCATCTTTCTAAGAATTGTATTTTAGATAATATTAAAATATAAAATAGAAAACTAATTGGACAACTCAATTTCAATTTTGACCATTTCGCTTAGATTCCGACCTAAGATTTTGTAATTAAATCAACTTTACAAATCTTGCAAAATTTTATTTGAAATCGGTCATTTCCATGTTCTAGAAGTTTCCTTGTCAGTTTTGAATCAGCTTAGCTTATTCTTTGTTAAGGTAGGGCCAGACATAGGTCAGATTCGCTTTTTCTAGAATAGTCTCCCTTTACTTTTTTTCAAGGTCCTTTAAACTTTACTTTAAGTTCCTTTCTGAGAAGCCTTACTAAGCCTTAGTTCTAAATTGACATGGGCAGTATAAAAGGGCTTTTACACCGCTAGACCTAGAAAATTGGTCAATTCTATGTATCTTCATGTTAACATCCAAAATGTAGGGATTCTTGAGAAACGTTGCATTTTTTATGACAGACCAGAAAGTGAAACGAAGAGAGTGAGTACTGATAGTAAAAAGGGTGCTTTAAGATAATGATCTTTCTAGGATTTTATTGGCATTTTTAAAATAAAGATTTGAGAAGGTGGATAATATACAACATAAAAGTGCAACGATGCTCTGGTCCTTGTCATCGTCGGAGAAGACATCATAAAAAGAATAAACTTAGCCACGAATGAAAAGCAGGAATAGCAAGGCCTAAGTTGTTATTCAAAAGTGCAGAGAGTTAAGAGGAAGACATACGATAATAACCTGCACACTATCATACATAACTTTTGTAAATTTGTATAAAGTATCCTTTTCTTACAAAAACCATTCAAGTGATAACAGGCAGACGTCTAGAGATTGTGCCTCGGTTCTTAGATTTTCGATTTAATTAATCCTGAACAAGTTCTTCTATCTGTCTTAAAGTCATTGAAAGAATTGCTTACGTCTTTAATTCCTAAGCTGTTTGGCATATCTCAGACTCCAAATGAACTTCATCTGAATTAATTAGTCTTTGGAATAGAGTCTTCAATAGATTATACCACAGGATTCCATTCTCCCTCGCTTTTCAACCTCGGATAGCTAATTTCGAATGTATACAAAGCTTCTTCGCTATAGCCCGTAGAGCTATTCTGTATTAAGTTCTGTATCCCAAAGCATACGAAAGCTCTTCAGTTCTTTTTTAAGTTATTACAATTCGTTAAATTTAATGTTAACTTCAGACGTTAATAAAAAGCATATCTTTGTGTTCCTGGCAATTACAATGAAAAAAATTGTACAATCCGTATAATATAAAATACTTGAGTTGATTTCAAAAGCTCAGCTCCTCTGGCGATTAGTTAGATTTTTTCAGAGTTATTCATTGTTCGAGGCAGAAGAAGATTTCAGATGATCGACAACATTAGGGTAAATGGATCTTATGGGGAGACGAAGAGGAAGGCAGAAAATAGGAAAGATTGGAGAATGCTGGGTTTGAAGTGAAGGACCTGCCCTTGGCAGAGAACTATGTATGTATGTACGTATGTATTCATTGTTCGATGAGAGTTAGATTTGGAGGACATTAGGATATAAATGGAGTTCTGTTTAAACTAGCCATCAGTTAACGATATTACACAGAGGGTGATCTGAAAGAACTGACCATATCTAGTAGACGATGAAATCCATTGATAATCAGGTGTTAATCAGGATTAGCCGCTTGCAACAGCCGACTGGTCAAGGCGATGGCCAGCCATGAAACTTACAGGCCTCAAGCTGGGTTTGAATCCCGGTCTGCGTTTGCATATTTCTTTCTGTTTTCGATATCTTTCTCTTCCTTTAAAAATTAAATTAATAGAGCTTGTATAATAGGTCTAAAAAAAATCCGTATTCCTTAAAAATCTACTATCTAGTCAGGCTTCCGAACGAACCTTGTGTTCTGGGCCTAGCAGATGTGCGTGTCCTTACGAGACTATTTTAATTAAAACTCTTTTGCCTATTAACGTGCCTCGCGATTTGTAGGTGTATAACCTCACGGTTCCTTAGAGACTAATTCACTTGTGACACAGAATTCAATTTTTGAAAGTGACACAGAAGCATTTTCAACGTAACACATTTCCACAATAAATATCAAAGATCTCAGTCCTGATATGAATGCCGCAACTTTCTTTGAGATAATCGTCGTCCCAACCTGACATTCAAAAATGTTAATTTCTAAATCTGATATTAACTTCCTATCATTTCAGATAGATACATTTCTTGGTATGAAGTTTCTTCTGGTAGATAAATTTCCCTTAGAATTCAAATATTTATGACGAATTGAATTTAATTGAGGTAATTTATTATCAAAATTCTGATGTTGATAATTAACATATCGAATCTTTTAGTAAGTGCAAAAGTTATTTTAAAATAAACTATTACTATTCTTTTATTAGGAGGGATTAATTTATTCCTTTTCATTCACTTTTATTGCAGAGAAATTCTTTTCTTGCTTTTTAAAGTTTCCTTGTAAATAAGGATTTTAATCCCCTGTATTATAATTTGAAGTACAATTTAATAGTAGAAAGTGTTGCGTTTCTGATCTTCAAACAAATTAATTTTTAATATCACTTCTGTTACGATTCAGCGACTTGTAGTTGAACATTTCAAAATCGTTATCGTCTGTAGTCTTAGGACTTCATTCGAATATAGACGAGGTGTTGGACTTGTGGCTTGTGGCTGCGTTTTAAAGTTTTCCTTCCTTTTCAAATGTCTGACCTTTCTGTGTCCTCTGCTGCAATGAACAACATCACAGTTGGTGGCAAAGAACAGTTCTTTTAAAGTGGTAGTTCAAGAAAATTTCACTACACGAAAGTACTAAGGTCTTGAATAAGATAAAGGATATTAAATGAATTTTACATTGATTAGGCTTCTTAACTTTTTGTTTAATACCAGTTGTAGAAAATAAAATATATGTTTTATCTGTAGAGCACGTTCTTGGTAAGCTTCTCCGTGAGAAAGATGTAACTCTGCTTCGCTTCATGATAGAAGTCGAGTTTGGGCCATAGAAGTATCATTGTGATAACGTAATCATTTACAGATCTTTTGAAACTCAAAAAACGGACCTACAGTATATTGTTTACTTTTTTTTTACCATGTAATATTTCCTATAAATAAACTATTGCAATTATTTTAGGACAATTATTTTTTATTGACAATTGTGTGTATTTTTAGCTCAATAAACTTATTCAAATAAAAAATTGAAAATAAAAAAATAGATCACCTTTCAGAGAAATTAGAATGAATTTTAAATGCCGTTTTCTCCAACCTTGTATTTTCTAATAATATTTTAACTATAAATTTGATATTGATAATTATAAAGAGAACTTCGGATAATTATTATTTAACAAACAATCATATATTCCATTACTGTTTTGATGAGACCACGACCATCAAACTATTAAAAAAATATACAAAAATCTTTTCAGCATAAATTTTGAAAATTTCAGTATAAAAATGAACTCAAGATTAGAAAGTACACTGAATATTAATAAACAACGATTAGTTTTTGAAGAAGGTTCGAAACTAGTAGAATCTAGAAAGAATAAGTATTTTTTTTTTATTCTTTCTCGGTTCTACTACTTTGGAATAATAAGTAAATGAAATTGACTTTGATAATTTATATTTAAATTCTAGCCTTGAAAAGAAAAAAAAATTGAAAACTTTAAAATAAAATTTTATTAAATCGTAAAATAATAATAATAATAATAATAATTCTTTCTTTTTTTTCCCTAGGACTTCAGTCTATGAATTTAAAATTCAATGAATTTAAAAGTTAGAATCAGAAGAAATTAAATTCATAGACCAAAAAGAAACTTTGATCTTTAAAGGTAAAATTCCAAAAATTAAGAATGGTATAGATTACAATAGTTTCTCTTAAAATGTTATTCACTCTTCAATTCGCAAAATGGGAACTACAAATTTGTAACTGAATACAATCTTTTAAAATTATAATACTGATACAAGAGATATAAGAGAGCTTCTTTCTCATTGGTTACCTGTGGTGAATGCATTGGAAGTTTGTTCAACATTGGTCGCAGGAAGAAAGAAAAACATATTCGTCACATAAGTTCAACAACTTGTAAATATGGAAGACTTTCGTCGCATTTGAATCGACTGCTGCGTGTTTGGGTTTCTGCAGTGGAAATCGACTTTTACCACACAAAAAAAAGGAAAATTATTTCCAGCAAAAAGAATTCAAAACATTGTATTTATCTTCTTTCATGTTTCATTCTGTACTTTTTATACCTTATTTCACGTAGAAAAATATAGCAATTTACATTTATTGCAGAGGTGATGTTTTACATTAGTGGATTGCGATCTGTTTTGAAGATAATAGTCTTTAAAATCAATTTAGAGGTGTTTTTTTTTTTGTTTTTTTTATATTGTGCGGCAATGAATATAACGTATGTTTTTGTCAGTAAGTAGATTCTTTTCTTTTAATACGTAATATATGTGTACTTCTACTATACTCTCAATAAAGAAGCAAATTTTGAGTATGTTCTAAAAATACATATTGCGTTCTAAACTTTAAGGCAATTGGGTAGAAAGTATAATATATACTAAACAACAATGGGTGAGACCAACTTGTTTACCAAGTGACAACCTGCAAAAGCTGTTTCACGCTCTTTGGCAATCATCAGTCAGGAGTATCACCAGTAAACAGCGACGTCTCAGAACAGAGGCTAATAGGAATAATCGTCGTAATCGCACTGGTGCCTAAAAAGCAAAAATAAACAATGAATTTTCTCACTAATATGTCATTAGTGGGTTTTTTTATTGTTTATTTTGCTGTTCCAGGATGTCACTTGGTAAACAATTTGGTCTCAGCCATTGTTGTTTCTTAAAAATTCAATGCGCAGATTGAATTTCTTAAAAAAACATCATTGAGTCCGGCGGACTGCTGGCACATAAAATTTTTTGAGGTTTTTATTGTTTATTTTTTGTTTTTAAGGCACCACTGCGATTTTGACAATTAGAAGATGTACTACTCTACTTCTGCTGTAGTATATTTCTATTTTAAAAGCAAAGCTTGTATTTAAATATGAGACAACGAAAGTTGTGGGTTTTCGTCATTTAATTAGTTTAGTTGTTATTTATTTCATTTTTCTGCAAATGACTTTAACTACATCTTTGAATTTCTTTGATGGCATTAAATGCTGAATAGATTTACTCGATTTTAACTTTGAATGTTTAATCATAAATTAAAGTATTTGGAAAAAAAGAAGTAAATTGTTGATTATTTGACAAAATTTCTCAAGAATCTTGTTTTGTTTGATTTTGTTACACTTCCATGATCAAACTTTTATCTTATCTCTAAACTTGTGTACGTTAAGTTTTTTTTCATGCAATTTTAAGTAAAAGTATTTCTTCCGACTGTCCGTAATCGAGATTATTCAAGTAAAAATATTTATCCTAAGAAACTGATTGGTTAATAAAACAATATCCTTGTTAATTTTGATATACATGACCTTGTATATCATGCAGTACAGAGCTTGTCAGAATCATCGAGATAGGTTTCTATTAACGATAAAAAATAATGATAAGTCGAGAACTACTTATCCTAGGAAGATGAAAATAAGTCATTGATGTTGTGTGCAAGATACTATTGATTCGTACAGAATCCAAATCCACGGCAAAACAGTCTGCATACATTAAAGAAGCATAATTACAATAACTGATAAACAATAAACAAATCCACAATGAAAATGTATTATGCTTAAGCTCACAGAACCTGCTCCTTCACAAATCAGTACTTTCATCTTTAAAATGTCTGGAAGGAAAGAAAAAGAGAAAGATACGAAACTTCTTCCTTCCCTTCTCACGGGGCTTAGAATCCTATCTTTCTAATAAACCTTAATCACCAATTTTTCAGCAATCTGATTCATATTAACACATATATTCATTTCGAAACAAAATTCCAGTTATTTCAGTGGATTTAAAGCCAGGAAGAAACGGTTAAGAGGTAATTTTGATAGAAACACCTTGTAGATACTTTTTATTAAAAAGGATAGTTGGCGTACCAGCTTTTGACTTCTAGAATTCTCCTGGCTGATAATCGCAAAGAGCTATTCTAGGCTGTCACTTGGTCTCATCAACAGACATTTGTTAATAAATTTATATTTTCTATTTTTTAATGATTGAGATTGAGAAATAAATTGGTGCCACTTAACACAGCCCTCATAGTATTTTAATAACATCTGTCACTCTTGAATCCAATTGATTTTGGGTGGTTAGAATGAGTTTGTATTAAAAGCCTCAAACAAAATTTTCAATAGCTGAATGTAATCTAAATCAAACAGCATTTACTAAGAAATTTCTTACCATTTTCTCATACTTTTTTCTAAGAATTTCTCATATCAAGCTTCATCAAATTCTGCTGGTTGAGTTTTATTTGATAAGAGTAATGATAAGAATAAGAATGATTGAATACATTTCAAGACATTAATAATTGTATCCTATTGTGTAGTTTCATAGATTTCAAAAAATATTTGAAACCGAAATTTCGAGAAACTAGTAATAATTTTTAAATTTTAATTTTGTAAACCTAAATATAAGTTTTTTATTTTATCGAGAAACCCTATTACAAATGGCAGAAACATCTTAATATAATATGGTGAAATTTTGAGGCAAATTGCTGCAGAAACAAAGCCACAAATTGGCTAAGCAATGAATTGTATTCGGTCATAATTTGGCAGAATTGAACACAGAGGGTATTCGATCTTGCAGTAGAAGCATTAATTGCAGTAAAGCTCGTAAAACTTTAGGAAAACATGACGACAATCTTAGACTCAATTGTAAAGACTAGCTGTGGTTGAATTTAGGAATGTTAATGAGCTAAGACGATATTTTGTTTTCATTAACTGGAATGTTCGAGTCTTATATCGGAAGGAGTAAAAACAAGAAGATGTTTCTAACTTTTTAAGATTTATTATAGAGAACAGATCGCTGAGGATGAATACAACATTAAAGAATAGCACATCGGTACAAGACTGACTCTTCAGATAGGCATGTGGGTGTATTTAGTAGAACCTTCATGACTGACAGGAAATGATCATTTCGACAAATTATGGATGGTGAAATATTGATGGAGAAAGCATTGATATGCCAAGGGAGGGGAAGAAGGAGATTTATGGCGGTTGTATCTTCCCTTATTTATGTGCACGATATATAGAAGGAGCTCTTCAGAGGAGTAGTTTATCAAAACAAGCTTTATCAAAACAAACATTTTTTGTTTTTTGCATGTGATCATCGCTCTTCCCTATAAAAAGCCTAATTTGATTCTATAACTTTATTTTCATTAAATCTGTTCAGTAAACACCTACATTGAAAATAAATAAATAAATATAAAATTGAAGTACACTGTGCGATTGGCCTAATCCATTCTTTCGGATTCACAACTGAACTCAAATATTTATTGTAGAGTATTGAGTTTTGCAGTTGTCAGCACCTTTCTTTTATTTCAATAAACTGGAATTCAATCTGCAAAGGATCTCCGGAGGCTCTACTTCCGCTATTCCTTTTTCTTAGTAAATTCTTCATATAGCAACCCAGAGGCCACCTAGACATTAAGCAACTCAAAAAACTTAAGGACAGCAAAATTATAAAAATAAGCTCGTTATAGAAGCAGTGTGGACCATTTTTATTTCTTATAGTTCTTTGACTAGGAGATGGCATTTTCGTCTTGGGACATTAAAGGCATAATTTGTTATACATTTTATTTTCCAAATTTACATGAGGCCATAAGCTATGATCCTTTCATGTAATAAAAAGAAAGATTCCTCGATTGAGCAGAAGAAAAGTGATTTATTTTTTAATAAGAATTCAAGAAGCATTTTCTGCAATATATCGATTCCTTTACGATTTACGTACAGTAGAGCCCCGATTATCCGCGGAGTTGGGTGGCAAGGGTACCGCGGATAGTAAAAATCGCGGATAAACCGAAAAAAGACTAAACATGAAAAAAAAATATTTCAGCATAAAAACTATGTTTTATTATACAAAAAACTTAATATGCAATACTTTAAAATATGTACAGTACAACAGAAACCTTTCTGCAGAGCAAGAGCCTGCCACTCATCCACAAATTCCGAGAAGGCCTACAGGATTACGATGCACAATAAACCTGTCAGTAATTTTCGACCTTCGCACTGTAAGGCCTACTGTTGTTGGCCTGGATTAAAATTGGTTTTTTTGAGGTTCGTAATTTAAAAATTTTTCGCGGCATTCGCGGATAATCGGGGCTCTAATGTATATGATTACTATATAATCACTAGTTCAGTGATTGCAGGCTTTATAATCTTTTAAAGGATCCTCGAGATACGTTGAGTTAGAGCAAGTTTTACAAAGAAATCAAAAGTTTTATATTTTGTAGATTGCTCATCAATACCGTTCAGTCCTAAGGATGTTTTTGCCTAGTTTTCGAAGTAAACAAAAATAAAATCAATTCCTTGGGATTGTTGAGATATTTTGTAGATTCTTGGGATAAATTCTTTGTTGTTGCTGCTTTGTGTTGCTTGCTTTTTTTTTTTGTTTGTTTGTTTATTTTGTCTGTACTATAACTATTTTTTTCTTCAGTATGTCTAATGGAAGAAAAAGAAGAAAAAAGGGGTGTCTTTAGGCAGCTAAATGATTACCACAAAAGACATCACGAAGAAAAAAAATAATGAATAAATCAAATCAAATCTATCTAAAGAAAAGAAATCGATTCATAATAAAGGACACCTTTTGAGTAAAGCTGTAACCCCGGGACAGCTGTTTCGTGTTTATTAGCGTCTTTTCAGTCAAGGCTACCCAGCAAGCAAAAGGCTACCCTCAAAAGGCGTAGGAGGGGAACCTTAATGTATTCATAGAAACACAAGTGCAAAATTTCAAAAACAACTTAACAATCTTCACTTAATGGATAAAACAGTAACCAAATCTAAAATCTAAGCCTTTACTTTTAATGAAATATTCTATTTTTTCAATTGAAAAGTTTTAAGAAAACGAAATCTGTTTATGGTAATGGAAGTAATCCAGGAGAAAAATCCGTTTTTCTTTAATAGGCTGGTGAATCATGTGATCGCTTTTTCTCTTCCGCAGGAAATAACCAGGGCTTTGTCTCTTTTAAGACTCCGTTAGCTTTTAGAGGACAATAGCTATTTCGTGTTGGGAATTCAACTGATATCGAGAACAGAAATAAACCATCTACGCAGTGAATTTATTGTTATTCAACGATATTTTATTTCTTGGTTGTTTTTATTTTATTAAAAGAAAAGCGCTTTAAGGAAAATAAAGACGTTCTGCAAAGGGACCCTCAGATAAATATTAATTACTTTTTTAGTCTTTGAAAAATGTTTTTATCTAAATTAAATGGCCATATTAATGTAAAAAAAAATATATGTATACATCTTCTTTAAAAGTTTTAAAAAATAGTTAATTTATGAAATAGTAATAGCAAATGATTACACTTTATTTATACTGTATATTTTTATTACATATTCAATTACTTATTAAATTTTAAATAAACTTTAGTTTCACTACACTAAACATTATACTAACAAGCCAATTTAGGCCTAATGTGTCTTAATATGTTATTAAGTGATATGCTTCTTTACCATTTCAACCAGTAAAATAAAGTATCTAGAATGTCTGCTTTATCTTACCTCTTGCTGAAAGTTTACTTCAAAAAAAATATGTTTGTTTATTTTGTTCTGAAAGAGTTAGAAGTTCGGGATTTATATCTACGTGCAATTGAAAGCGTATATTTCAACTTTAAAATCAGTCACATATGTTTTCCTAAAAGAGGGATTCACATATGGTAAATAATATTTTTTTTTTTTGAGGACATCTGCACATGTCTCGAGAATTGGCAAGTTCACACCGAAAATTCTTCGACTGGGAAGGAAGAAAAGTTTTGAGAATTTAGTTTCATCACGAATTGGCAATTACCTTCTTATTCTGCAGTATTTTTGTTTTTTGAGTTCTTCTAAATCTAATTTTTTTTTTGTCTGTTATTGTTGTGATTGGTAGAAACAATTAACATTTGTAATTGTAATTGCAATTTGGAAACTTCATTATTTAATATTTAAGGAGATTTACAAATTCAAAACAAAAATCGTGAGACAATTTTTTTCTATTAAAAATTATTATAATGATAATAATAGTGTAATTTTTAATAGAAAAATAAAACTCAATAAATAAAATAAATGTTATTAAAATATAATAATAAATTTTTAGTAATAAATAAAGTGGTCAATTAAAATATAAAAAAGCAACTATAGTAATTCTGAATTTAGAATAAAAGGCATTTCATAATAATTGTGAAATAAGTAAATATAATATAGTACTAATTTTAGTACTTTTTTAACAAGTAATAAAGAGACTGACGTCTTTATTACGTAGTTTTTATATTAGTTGTTTTTGGATTTTAGGTTATTTAGTTGTAATTTTTTTGTTAGTTTCTGAATAAAAAAAGCAAAGTCTTGGAATTTTATTGCGTTTTTGTTTTCTAAATTGTTTCAAAATTTTGCCGCTGATGACTTGATGATAAATTGGCCGTATCTTCACAGAAACAGTGATATGGTCTTTGTATTAGCGTTTTTCAAATTCCACATCACTGTCCGGCTTTCTTTATATAGTTTAGTAACATCAGTTAATTTTATTCTTATAATAATAGTGATTCCCAAACGCATCAATTTAATATTAATTTACTCTCATATTTTTAATGCTCATGTTTCTTCCTTTATTATAAACTACATAAATTACAGAAAACATTTTTAAAATATAAATTAGAAAGTAATGGATGTCTATTAGTGTGGCAGTATTAAAAAAATATATTTTTACCAGAAAGTGAATAAAGTTTTAAACAAAATTTCCTACAGTTTTATCCTACATTTAATCCTTAGTCATCATAAAGCATAAATTTCCGCTTTTTTTTTAATCGCAATTTTGTATAAATACAAAAACAGCAAAACAAAACATTACGTTCTTCCTCTAAGAATGTAAAGCACAACTTGGAAGTGATTCCTTAAAATTTCTTTTTTTTTCTATAGTTATATTTTCTTTGTTTTGATTTTATTCCTTTATTTAGTTTTTAAGTTACGTCACAAATGAACTATCCGCTTACAGTTAAATTAAAATACTGCCTAAAACAGATTTACCGTTTTCTGAATGATATTATTATTTACTGAAATTTCCTAAATACAATTTCATGTTAATCACCTCGATATGGAATACGAGGATTACTAAATATGCGTTGTTATATCGATAGAAATTCAAAGTTTAATTCTCTTGCTTTTGTGTGGAAAGTTTTGTCAACTGGAGTTGCTTGATGACAAGGACCTACACAGAAAAAAATCTCAAATTTAAACGTATAAACTTGATAGTCTCTTGTACATAAATATCCTTACCAAGTTTCAAAACAATCAATGTGTTCAGTGGTTCAAAGGTTAGTAAGTGAGGGGAATAAGTAGATCGACTGATTTTATGATCATCACTATTCTAGGAAATTGAGTTCAAAAGAAATAGAGAAACTGAAGATAGATGAAGAATTTTTATATTATCTGAATATT
>JAFIDM010000003.1:23976585-23990087 GCA_023159025.1 Thereuonema tuberculata | reverse complement strand
ATCTTTCCTATTTTCTGCCTTCCTCTTCGTCTCCACATAAGATCTATTTACCATAACGTTGTCGATCATCTGAAATCTTCTTCTGCCTCGAACTTTTTTTACCGTTCACCATTCCTTCCAGTGCATCCTTCATTAGGGAGTTTCTTCTCAGCCAGTGACCCAACCAGTTTCTTTTTCTCTTCCTGATCAGTTTCAGCATTATTCTTTCTTCACCCACTCTTTCTAGCACAGCTTCATTTCTTATTTTGTCTGTCCATTTCACATGCTCCATTCTTCTCCATATCCACATTTCAAATGCTTCTAGTCGTTTCTCTTCACTGCGTCATAATGTCCATGTTTCTGCCCCATACAACGCCACACTCCACACAAAGCACTTCACTAGTCTCTTCCTTAGTTCTTTTTCCAGAGGTCCGCAGAAGATGCTCCTTTTCCTATTAAAAGCCTCCTTTGCTATTGCTATCCTCCTCTTGACTTCTTGGCAGCAGTTCATATCTCCACTTATAGTACACCCTGAGTATTTAAAGTTGTTCACTTGTTCCAATGTCTCATTCCGAATACTTAAGTTTATCTTCTTTGTCGTTCTTCCGATAACCATAGTCTTTGTCTTGTTTACATTTATCTTCATTCCATATTGTTCACAGCTGTCATTCAGCTGCAGTAGCATATCCCTTAGTATCATCATCTCTTCTGCTAACAATGCCATATCATCAGCAAATCTTATGCACTTTATTCTTCTTCCTCCTACTATCACCCCTCCCATGTTCTGAAAACAATTCTTCACTAACTCCTCTAAGTAGATGTTGAACAGCGTAGGTGATAGAGGGCATCCTTGTCGCACCCCTCTCCCTATTCTACTTCCCTCTGACAATTTTTCTCCTATCCTGACTTTGACTCGTTGTTTCATATAAAGATTAGTTATTAGCCTTCTCTCTTTCCAATCCACACCAATTTTCTTCAAGATTTCCATAAGTTTATCGAGAATGTGGGAAAGTTATCCGAGAGGTTTCATAATCATCGCTGGATACTGCTATAAGCGAAAATTCAAGATTCGTAAGGTGGCTAACACCGTCAAAGTTAACTCCCTCTACTATCAGAGAAACGTGCTGGATCCATTACACCGCAAAAAAATTCCTTTCGTGTATGGATAGTCGTAAATCAAGTTTGGATGCAGAAAGACAAAGCTTCCAGCTACACCTCTAGGTCGACCGTGGATTACTTAAAAACTCTTGAACAAAAAAAAGTCAATACGTGCAGTCCCTTTTTCTTATATCCCGGTCCAAGTCCCTACGCATCCCCAATCATTTTTGAGGATTTGCGTTATTAAAACGGGTCCTTGGTAGTAGGCGACCACGTTCATTGGACTGTTTGTGGAAAGCCTGTAGAGAGGAATGGAAGGCGATTCATATGAATTCAATGAGAAGGAATCTTTTGGAATGGAAATTGCGATGAAGGATAATAGTTCGAAATAAGGGCTATCAGAACATGATCGTCGAGGATTTTCGTAATGTTGTGAATGTTAGAAATCGTTCACTTATATCGTAATCAACCCTGCATTTGGAGAAACCGGCCTTAAGAGGATTAATACGCATTCGAGTTGTCGATAGAAATTGATTATTATGCTTTAGTGCTTTTGTATTGGAACTTCTACCACCTTCATGTCCATATTTCTCTACAAGGATCGATACTGACTATATTAGTAACAGAACGCCAGGTTGAAATGTGGTCTAAATAAAATAGTTTTTAACAGTTGTGTAGATAAGCTGAAATCATTAATCCACAGATTACCAAAAGTAAATTGACATCACAGCTACAAAAAGCCATATTTATGATATCTTCAAAGGGGATCTTAAAATAAGATCTTAAAAATAGGCTAACCTAATCTCAGAATTGAATGAGATTTAGATCTTAAGGTAAAACCTCTTAATTATGAAATTTCATGTAAATCAGTGCATAATTTTTTTGAATTAATTAAGGACATCTTATTTTGACCCTTATTTAAAGATGATCCCTAACATTTGTTTATATATATATCAAAATATATTAAGATTGACACAATAATTATAAAATTTTAAATACCCATATTTCATGTAATCTAATGTTCCTTGAGTTACTAAAGGACACAACATGTGGACTTTATAGTAAAGTGTGTAGAACAGGAACTGTAAACACCAGGGCTGGGGAATTTCATGTAGCTGTCAAATATAAAGTTTGATCTTGATCACTGTATTTTTTTTCTTAAGGTAATAATGTTTGTGTTTTGTTAAATACGTTGGCTCGTAGAATGCGCCTAGATATTCCAAAATGTAATCAGATCTAGATAATAGGACTACACTCATAAATATGAAGTTTAGTGTAGATTAGTTCATTATTTCATTATTTCTTGGACGAGGATGTGGAGCATGTCTTCTTTGTCTGCCCACGCTTCCATGAAGATAGAAATGAGCTGAAGAAATCCCTTCGACAGCGTGTGACTCCAGAGAACATCGTTGACTTGATGACTATCTCCCAGGCTAATTGGACGGCAGTGGCTGACTATGCTGCCACTGTTATACGGAAACTTCGTATAGCTGAGAAAATCAGACTTGATCAGTTGCGAAATGATATGTGAGTCGGACTTTTAGTCATTCTGCCCTATGCGATGTAGTACCTGACGGTAGTTCCGTGTAGGGTATTTTGAAAGTCGGACGTAGGGTTTTAGTGAGTAGTAGTCTTTTATGACGGAGTCTCACATTACCAATTCCTTGGTATGCGTAAATGCATTTCCCCCGTCCTTAAAAAAAAACAAAAAAAAAAAAAAACACATAACGTTTAAAAAACAGACTAAGTTTCTTCCAATAGCAAATGATGTGAATTTCTGTTGAAATTGCGGAATGAATACGGTATATGATTAATATCCTGTTTAACGTATGGGCCTACGATATGAAAAGTCAAAATGATTAGATACAGGCGTTCTTTGCTTTAGAGCTCTTCGCTAGTACGGCGCTTTTCATTCCTACGTAATATTTTTTGTTGCTATCTTAAGAAAGTTTTTGGCGATGATGTGCACATCAGCTGAATACAGCGAGTCGATCGGCGCCATTTTCTTACCCGTTCTCAGTCTGTTTACAATGTTTCGCATCGATGATTTTTTTTAGGTCTAGTGCTCTATAATGTAAATAAATATTTTAGGTTTTACGAGTTAAAGTGGACCAAGTCCATATTTGGTCCATTTTTAAGAGAAGCATTGCAGCGTGCAGCAAGAACGCCACATTTTTCAGCGCTGTAGAGAAGCAGGACCATACTTCTATTATTTCCCACCAATTGGCAGCACATCTCCTGAGCACATGCCGGTTTCCTTTTAGTTAGTGTGGACTTAGTCCAAGTTGTCTTTGTTCTGAACGGTCTTTGTGTTTTCAAGCGTTTAATTCTTCAACTTTAATCAGTTTAACAAAAGTTTATCTTTGCTAAAAAGCGTGCTGATTATAAATTTAAAAATTGCCTACCTTATATAAGCACGAGTGATGTTTGGTTTAAAAAACAACAAGCTAAAATACACAACGTTTACTGAAAAAGTTTCAGATAAAGTAGAGCCTAGACTCAAAGATTGTTCAGTAAGCCAAATATAGCTGCATTATAGTGCAAAATTAAACATGTTACTATGATATTAAAGCAGAGAAAAATCGGAACAATCAATGAAGAATAACCATTACAGGCATTAGCCTCTGATATTATGATTCAAGTGCCTTTTTGCCATGTTAAATTGTTAAATTTTGATAGCTGATATCTCGGGCCCTGTTGCATATTTTTCAGTGAAATTTGCAAACTAGTGCAAAACATCGTGTATCAAATGTGTATCAAAAATAATTAAAATCGGACTAGCCAAAAAGAAAATCTGAAATTTTTTCACCTTCACATATTGTTCCTGTTCTTCTTGTTACCCTTTTCTCGGTATAGCCAAAACTATAGCGCCTACAATTATGGTTGATGCGTCATTGTTACCGCGGAGAGCCCTCGTGATATGCATGTTTGAGGTCTATACTAGTTTCCGAGGTATTCCCAAAAATGTGGTAGCAGGATAGCCTATAAGCTTAAGTACAGGACATACACAATGCTAATTTTAGTTTTTTATTTCTAGTAATAATATTGGTTAGATTAAAACATATTAGAAACAGCATTTAATAAGAAAATAGCCAAAAATTAATTGAATATTAATTTATTAACCAACAAAATACGAGATTTGAATCCGTGATATCTCAGCAGCAGTCGACAACTCTGCACTTAAGTCATACGACCTTAAATAAATCATTTATAAAATGAAAAAATAGTACATTATTATGATATGTGTTATATATTTAAGTTAATATTTGCATGCGTATGTAGAATGACTACTGCTTCATAGTGACATTGTAACGTAGCTAGGCTGTACTGGGGTACATTGAAAAAATAAGTACTTCAAAAAACTGATAGATGATAATAATAATAGTAGTAGTAGTAGTAGTAGTAGTAGTGGTGGTTAGATTAAAACTTGTTTTCTCAAATCTGAAAATAGTTTCAACAAATTAGTATGTATAAAAATGTCACAGCTGGTGTGACATAAAAAAAGAATTATGATTCAAGTTTATTAAGAGTTTTAACTTAAAAGGCCCACGGATAAAGTTTTAATTTGGGTAGGCTTAACAAAATTAGGAAAAACAAGAAAGTAAAATCATACAGTACACAAGTTGGTAAAGAAGGGTCAAACAATTGAGGTAAACGATCGTATTAGTTTCTTCTATCGATTAAAATGACTGGTGATTATTTGATGACTGAATATTCCTGTGTGAAAGTCCACACAGAACCTTCATTAAAGTTGCCAGAATACTTTTATCATAAACATAAAAATTGAATTTTTTTTTAATAATCATTAACTAAATATATATATTTTTTTTTAAATTAAAAAAAAATAGTTGCGCTTCCTATTAAACACTTACACCAAGATTATGGTAATACAAGAACCTAATTTTCAAAAATAAGTTCATTAAGTAGGACTACCCCTGAAATGCATAAACTAACGGAAATTCGACAGTTTAGTTCTATTTTCGCTAGTCTGTGCTAGCCCTCAAATCTCCAATTATAAGTTACCTTTTTCCAGATCCAAATTGGAAAGGTAACTAATTGAATTTAGAGACCTCTAAACCCAATACGAGATATTTATTCTATTGTTTCAGGATGTTTTTTTATGCGCGCACTATTATATAATCCAAGTTTCTTGTTTTTCCTAATGTTCTTTAATCTACACCCCGAAATTATAACTTTATCCTTGGGACTTTTAGGTTTAAACTCTTAATAAACTTGAATCATAATTCTCCTTTTTTATGTCACACCAGCTGTGATGTAAATAGGCTACTAACAGTAGTTAAACTTTAAATTTTATTTTCTCTAAATTAGCTCTTGGTTCACTTTAATTCTAAGCCCTCCACAGGCACTGGCAATTGAAAAAAAGAGGCTGTGATTCGCTTTCGAAGGCGGTCTAGAACCAAATAATATGTTGTATTTGCAATGTACTTGCAAAATTCCTGTATACTTTCCCATTACTATCGTATCGATCATTTGCTGCCACTACGACATAACTCAAAAATAATCATTTTCGAGTTGTTTGCAAAAAATGAAATGGGTCTTTGGTAGAACGACATAGTTAAGCTTCTAAAACTATCCACGAGAGAGTTGCGTCAATATTACATCAGTACATTTCATTAGCTTTCGAAACTTTCAAACCCGTTTTCTGGAAAATTAATTTTTTTTTAGTTATGCCGTTGTTGCAGCAAATGAGCGATATGAAGAAATGTCAATATTTGACTCTGATATATCTGTATAATTATTTTACGAATAATAATAATTTTAATCATATTAATAATATACTTATAGACATATTTACAGAACTGTTTTACAAAGTATAAGATATTTTTGTGTATTTACTAGCATCACTGTCTCTTGTATTCAAATTCTCATCATTTGTAATGAAGATTCATTGTAAGATAATACATTTCAGTCATAGGATTTATTTTATTCTAAAAATAAATATTTTGGAAATTCCATTCAACAACTAACCTTTACAGAGATATTAAAGTGATTATTATTGTTTTAATGGTCCTGAACTTCCCTGGCTAAAGAAGCAGAAATTTTAAAATACAAAATAATCGTTTCTTACCATAATTTTCACACCAAGTTCCAAAAAGATCTATTCATCGGTTCAAAAGGCTTTTGGGGGGGACACAAACAGACTGACTGATTCTATGGGTCTCACCGTCCCAGAAAAGTAAGAGAAACACTGTCTTTATATATTTCACTTTAGCTTTCAATTTCATGGTTTCGTTACTCCTTTCAATTTCTTGTTAGAAATCCTTTACTTATTTTATTTCAGTTTCGACATCGATTTTTCTTTCCGTCTGTTAAGAGATTAATCTATTCAAGTTTTACATTCATTCGTCTAATCTTTCGTCCTTTACAATTTCGCATTTATCAAAAAATTAGAATTGGAATTGAAAAGATACTCAGATGTATTCAATGCGATTAATCTAAATAGTAATATAAAGAAAGTTAAACTGTATATAAGGAATTGTAATATCAATTCTTTTTCCAAAGTAAATAGACAGAATTTTAAATTAATTTCGATAAATAAGTGAAATTTATGAAGCATAATTTTATGAAATATTTAAGAGTTTAAAGAAAATCAAATCGGGGATGGGGGGGGGGGAGCCGAGATTTAACGTTTTTATCTGGACTCTTCATATTTATAGTTGTTTTAAAAAACCTAACATTGCTACTTGTTGCTTTCCTGCAGCTTTTCCTTTGTTATAAATAATGCTTCGTTCTATATAGACATTCTGGCAAAACATACGCAGAAGATCCACAGCGAGTACGTAAATAAAAAATGTACTGAAAGATAAATGTACTGAATTTTTCTTTTTCACTTATCTACGCATTTACTACTACACTGCAATTACTATATACGGTCTTAGCTGACGTAAAGACGCATTCATAACTAAAATAAAAATAGTAGACCTTATTTTAAGAAAAAGTCTAAGTTACCTCAGCCATTGTTAGACAATTTAATCTTTTTAAGCTCAGTAAGGTAATAAATTTACGATTTTCTTTTTATTGCCATTATGTACTACTTACTGTATTAAATTGTTTTCTATTGCAGTCACAACAAAACTAGAATACGTACGGATTCACTTGGTCCTAGCTACTCACTCTAATGTAAATGAAGTACTTTATTTACTATATATGTACTGTACTGACAGCCTTACAACTTTTAGTGTCTACTATATTAAATTATTTATTACTTAATTATTTAATAATATTAAATTATTTATTATTTACTGTTTGCAAAAAACAGTAAAATATAAGCTATCAATCACTTAATTAAACTAGTAAGACAGTAGCACAGAAATGTGAAGCGAAGACTAATTGTACGTAAACAATACCTTCTGTGCACAGAGCTTGTATTTAGAACTCATTGGGTGATGCCGTTAAATCTTGCGAAGCGAGCGTAAACAGTGAATGGCGCAACTGTAAATGTGTCCGTAAAGCGACTATACAGAATGCTACTGAACTCCCGAGTGTCTGTAAAGTGAAGGTCCATATAGCCAGTACTGTCTGTAATTCGAAGAAAAACAAAAATTCAAAATTGTAATGGTGTAACCTTTTCCATTTTTTAACATTAGCTGTAACATATCAAGTTCAAGTAACATGGAATGCATTATATACACAATATAAGTAAAATGCCTTCTTAAAATTCCTTCTTTAATTACGATATTTCGTTTTCTTCAATAGATTAAACTAAATGTATCATAACGAATTCAGTTGAGGAAGAAGAAAGAGATTTATTGTCCTCAGTTTAACCTGAAGAAGTTTTTTTACTGAAGAAAACGAAATATCGTGATTAAAGAAGGGGTTTTATGAAATCATTTTAGTTGTATAGTGTATATCATGATTGAACGAAGATTATCGATTTGTAGACTACATATGGAATATATTTTTTTTTGTTCTACAGTTCAGTTAATTATTACCATTTCATTTGCCTTAATATTTTATATTTTCACAATTTTGTGTTTTTAACATATTTCTTAGAGTGTAATTTAAATCTTATTTTCAAAACAGCATAAAAGACTGAATATGTAAAAACAGATATTTTTGTCTTGATTGACAATATGGACTATGCTATTTTTTTAAAGATTATTGCTTAACAATATTCAGTCTCCAATATAAAAAAACTTTTTAAAAAATTAAAAATTAAAATTTTATTAAAGAAAATTAAAACTTTTTAAATTCTATTTTCTTTTACAGATGAAAACGACATAATATAATTTGCATAAATAAGTTGTGTTCGACTTTTTCCTCTTGAAAAATTTCAGCTTTTGGTTCCACATCTCTTCCTTCTACTGTGTTGTTGTCATCATTAGTATCAATTAATTAAACAGCAATAAAATCAGAGTAAATGTAGATTTCCATTGATTCGATAAACACTAGTCGCTCTGAACCTATTGACAGCTATTTCTACTACTTGAGTGAACGCAACAAACATTCAACAATGTTAAACAGACTCAAGAGTCGTTGCAAAGTAAATGCATTATGGAATACTAATTTTTTTTTGGTCACTATATTGGAATAGAAGTTGCTGAAATAAATAAAAAATAAAAAAAACTAACATATACACAATATGTATTTCAACATATTATTTTATCTAAATTTGATTTAACTTGTAGTATAACAATTATTAAATCTATATGAAATCTGTCTGCAAAAATTACCAAAAGATAGAAATCAGTGAATATTTCAACATTCTAATCAACAATGGCATTATCGAAATATTTAAAAGCATTGATTACTATTGGAGAGCAACAATATATAGAAATGAAGCAGATATATTCCATATTATAAACTATTCCTTTTTATCCGAACTTTCTCTATCATCACTTTTCAATCCATATAAAAGGCAATTCATGAATAGAGAGAAAGTTGTACAAGTGTTATGAGACTGTTCCACATTAGAAGATTATTCTATATTCTTCGAAAAGCCTGTATACTATTAATGCTCCAAATTTTCAGACTGTGAAGGGCAAATTGTAGACTGAAATTAAAAAGCGGGTAAGTGCCACAACAATCGATTTCCATTTTATTGCTAAAATATGTGCTATGTGCCTGTATGCCAGTGCGGTAAAAACCGGGCACTACATGATATTCAGTCTGCAAGTAGTTCAAACTTTAGCCAATTGTTAGACTTTCACTATAGCCATTAGTTTTTCACAAATGTTTTTCCTGTTTTTCCAGAACTTAGATTTTGGCACTTAGCACGGTTTTTGTTTTCAGTCTACAATTAAGGATTGGAGATATTTAGGAGTAAAAGCCGAAACAAGCGAAATTTATGTCTATCATTCATGTGAAATATTAATATATATGATCCATCGTTTTAAATAATTAGTAATTGTAATAATCAAATGAAAAAAAAAGACATAATAAGATTGATTCACTTCGAACTTAATTTTTATTAAAACTTCATGGTCAGGTTATCTATCAAACAGTATTACAGTTTGTTTTGACGTTTGTATCACCAACGAAAAATGTCTCACAGAAGATGTAGTGCATTTTGAAGTCATGTTAAGTTTTGAAGGTTTTGAATGTTACTTTCAAAACCTCAAAACTGAACTTTTAGCTAGATTTTATCACAATCATTATTTATTTTGATACTTATGACCTATGGATATGGAGTCAAAATCATACTAAATCACAAGAAAGAGCCTAAGGAATTTTAATAGTAAATTGGAATTTAATAACATTTTTAGGCTATGTAATATAAATTCCTATTCATTCATTTGTTAGACATTTCAATAAGGTCTGTGATACAAGAGTGGTTTATTTAAATTGCCGTAATCACGTTAACTTAGACACTACTAATCTTAGAAAACTGCAATGGTAAATGAATGCCATTTAATTTGAACTTCCTATTCATTTTAGTAGAAGTTGGACCAGTACATGAGTGTTAAAGTAAAAAAAAAAAAAATCACCATGATCCTCATTAAAGATCTGATTTTTTTCTGATAATATTTGTTTACAACTACATTTAGATATATCATGGACTACCTACCATGAACTTTCAAATATCTGAAGATGCACGATAACAATTTTCTTGTTTATAAGTATATTGTTCGATATTTCCTTCTTAGAGGAGTAATTAAATAGTAAAACTGATATAAGGTATTTACTTTTAACACCTTAAATCATTAAATGCTAATTAATTATTATGATTTAATAATAGTACAGTCATATCTATGTTATCTTTCAGATATATCTATCTTTAAAACTTGAATTACTTCGAAGATTAGTGCCTGTGTCCCAAAAGAGATCTCGAGCTAAAGAATGCTCCTAACCAACAATCTCAAGAGACCTTTGATTCGGTTTAATACGAATTTCTCGTAGTTAATCACAAATGTATTGAGTTGATTTCTGTATTTCCAACAGAACGTTTGCAAAGTAAAGAATTAACGAGAATTGGAAATAAGTTTTAAAGTAATTTGGTTTTGTCTCGCAGTTAATCTCATAGGACTCTAACTAATTACTCCATAGACTGTTAATCTCATTGGCTGTTCAGCATCTAATGACCTCTTTGATTGAGTAAGTTTGCGAGATTGGTCTAAGTTTTCGACAGCTGCCATTTTGGAAGTCGAAAGTGCAATCGATTGGTAAGGGGGTCAGGAACTTTGAAGAGGCGCTCATGAATAAGCAGAATTTTTACAGAAAGAATTTAAAATCTGTTTTCCTTAAATATTTTTTTTCATTTAAAGAGAATGTAAATGACAAGTTCGTGATTCTAAATTACAATATCTGTTCCAAACAATTTTTTTCCATTTCCTAGGGAAAAAAAGAATTGCCGTAAATACAAAAGTTATCTAAATCAATTAATTTTACTCACATCAGAGCATGCGTAGGAAGATTAATAAACAAATTACTTTTCACTGTTAGCTATAACAGAAATCCAAGCTGTTTTCTGTTTTTTTTTATCTCACTCTCAAATTTTAGACCTAAAATGAAAACTTTCAAATACCAACCTTAGGTAAGATCTAGGTATAAGCAGGTTAAAAACTCTCCGGTTCAAAATTTATCAGAAAGATTTGCTTTATCGCAAATTGATTATTGATGAGAAAGATTGTTATCATATACTGTTTCTAATATTTATTATTCAGGTGACAAATTTGTTAAATACATTTTTATTTCAACGTCAACATCAATGCACTTTGCTTAGACAAGCTTCAGCGTCTCATTATGGTGGAATTGAAATACAATATTGCGCGCCAAATTCAAAATTCCGTACAGTTATCTCGGAAACTGTTGGGAATATGCTAATATAAGCTTTTTTTTTCTTAGGATGACCTATTTTACGTCCACCCAGAATAGTAACCTTTCTTCCTAAGATATCCTATTTTTGGCACAACATCGACTTCGAGAATTATTGACAACGAAGAAATACAACCCAATGTTATCCAAAGGGTCACAAAAGTATTCATAATATCTCATCTTTGATTTTATAATTCCTGTTGATTTCATTTCTATAAGAAGGAAAGGAAATTAATATCGTTACAGTACTATCACTGACATTCTGCGTAGATAAAAAGTAAAGTAAAATTTTCCTTATCTCGACCTATAGCACGTCTCACATCAAACACAGGATTGAGTTGAAATTCAGAAACTGTGGAATATATCGCTGATTAATTTAAGAAACAAATTTTCCACAAATATAAGTTAGCTTATTCTATTAAGTTTGCTACTCAATGTGGATCCGGTAGCCCAGTGGTTTATGCGCTAGACTGTAGATTGGAGGAACCGGGATCAATTCCAGGCTGTGGTCAAGTTTTTTTTCAAGGTTATTTCTCCTCCAGACGGACTTGAGGATTCACTCAGCCTTCTATCGAATGAGTAACGGGTTTCTTACTCGCAGTTAAAGCGGCGGGCATCTGAATGATTGATGTCCCGTTAGTCGAGAATCGCTTGGGGCCTAAACCTCCAACGCACTCAATGTTCTGCATGGCCTCTAGTGAGACATCTGTAGTGAGACATCTTAATATTTAACATTACACCACAGAAAATAAGATTTCCAAGGCTTCATGTACTTTCATTTATTAGAAAAGGTATTTTTTTTTTACACCCAAGTAAAAATACCTTGTATGTCTATTTGTGCAGCACTAGTAAATATAAAGGCTGTAGACAGACCGAAGGAGACAACGACAGGAAAAAAAAAGAAAGATTTGTGCCAGCTCCGGGATTCGAACCGAGACATAGGGATATTGACCAACTTAGTAGACTACCGTCTTAACTGCAATTCGAAACTACTTTTATGTACAAAGAAGAGGAGATGATTGGTTTGAAACACAGAAGATATCTATTAAAAATATTACGCCGATCTTTACTTTTGATCTCTCATTGTGAAGGCAATTTCCTTTACTTATCGAATTAATGAACAACTTGGAACCAATGAACAATTTGCTCTACTTGGTTCGGCCTCCGCCTCCAAAAGAATCCTAGGAAAAAGATGTGGATTTTTTAGCGATGAAAGTACAAACTTTTTTACCAATATTTCTCCTACTTCATATTGATGCAATGTATGTCTTTTTAACATTGGCCTTTTATCTCCTTCCTTAGCGTTTCTGTGTCTGATGTCAACAGTGGTAATATCTTCTTCTTCTTATTTATCCACAGTATTTTCACGGAACTTCGTTTTCGCTTCGGCTTATTTGCCTAAACCATTCGTCTGGACTTTTTACTGAAGATAAAAGAGTATTTGGCCATGGATTTAAAAAAGGACCAGAGATCAAGCATTTTTTTGGGTATTTATTTACTTGCCAACAGTTTATGGGATTTATAAAAGGAATCCGCTCACATTCGGTCCGTCCTTTATTCTTTTCGATAAGGATTTCAGTATTTCTACTTGTGATCAGTACCTTTATTTATTTATTTATTTATTTATTTATTTATTTATTGTTTATTTATTTACCAAGCCTATTATCTTAGGAAAAGCTACCCTATCCAATATATTGTTCGCTAAAACTTTTGAACCAATGAATACATTTTCTTGAAACTTTCCATAAGTGAATATTTTGTATTTGAAAAAAATCTCAGTGGGGACCATTAAGAAAAAATTCCTTTCATATAAAGAAACAGAAATCTCACAGAAAAGCATTAGAAACAAACCATTAACTTACTGACAGCCAATGACAGCGAGTGTTGTGTTATGATTGAAATTAACTTAAAATAAAACTTATTTTAGATTTATAGACTTAATAAATTTTCAGTAACTAAGAAATATAAACGTTGGTTGGCTCTATTATAATTTACAAATATACGGGCATTTTCTTTTGTATTTTTCCACGACTTCAAAATCAAAGAAAAATAAATAATATAACAATTAAGGAAAATAAACTTTAAGTCCTTTCAGAAACTCTATATTTATTTATTTATTTATTTATTTATTTATTTATTTATTTATTTAT
>JAFIDM010000003.1:23915673-23965274 GCA_023159025.1 Thereuonema tuberculata | reverse complement strand
ACGCTCTGCTAAAATTATTTTCTAAATGTGAGCAAGTTTATTCCACAGCATTCATTCCCAATGATAAATCGAAAGTTTGCTGGCCAATTTATACACTGAATTGCTACTTTATTAGTACAGTATCCTTCTTCACTTCCTGATGTGTGTTCCTAATAAGTTGACAACTCAGGGTATTTCTAATCTCGCGATCTCTTCGAAATTTTTTCAGGTCAACATATTATATCAGTGTTTCTTGAAAAACTTAATGTGGAAGCGTCATTTAAGAGGGCATCGTGTACTAGGAATTATCAGAGAAAAAGTAACGTTTTGCTTAATTTATAGTTTAGTTTTACTTATTAATATTATTAGTTTGGTTTTAGTTAATCGATTTCTTAAAATATCAAGTTATATCATCTAAGTCTACTAAAATCGTTAAAAAAATGGACAGAACAATCTGAGCCCAAACATGGCGACCTTATGCTTATTTAATATTTATTCTCTACTAAACTTATTGATTGCATTGATGTTTCTTTATAAAACCAATCTTTAGCATTTTGGATTGATTGAGAAGGTTTTAGAAAACAGGATCATCCAAAAAAAATTCTAAGAAATCAATTTCGCCTGAGCCCAAATATGGCGGCCTGATAATCGATCGTTCCAAAAGTTTTTTTTTTTTTTTTTCTCCTCTTGGAGGGATATCTTTCGGATTGAAATCCTTTGAGCTTGAAAAACCTTTTGATAACGAAGATCCGAGCTTCTTTTGGTTGGGATTTTGTGACGACGAGCTTAGTGATCGAACCGAGTTGAGTGGCGACACGGAGCCAGAACAAACAGTGTCCGATCGGACCTTCAGTGGGTTGGTGGAGGAGGGGCAATAATTTCAGCCACTTCCCGCTGGGAATCCGTTGGGCAAACAGGAAGGAAAATGGATCTGTGAGTTGGAGGGACATTACATCAAAAGAAACTCAAGACATCTTTAATGCGGAGGAAATGAAGAAGATAGACGAAGAAGAAGAGGATGGCAATGATGGCGAACGAAATGAAACAGAGCGTGAATAAATTTGACAAAGTCATCAATCTCCTCTCTACTCAATGTCAAAACGAAAATGAGATAAAAACCGTGTCAAATGAAATAAAGATTACACTCGTAATTTCGAAGAGATAGGGAAACTCTGCAAGTGAAACTGATTGGAACAGCTTTGAATTGGAATTAATAAATAAAACTAATATTTTATATTATTTACGCAATTAATCCAGCGGTGAAAAGCTTACAAGAAAAAGAAAGTTATACAACGTCTCAATTTTGATTTAGATCCCGTTGATTTCACTTCAGAGTAATATCACCTGTTGCTATCCAGGATTCTCTTAGTAATTTCTGATAAAACAGCCATATTATCATTAAATCAAGCATTTCTATTCTAACACCGTCTATGTTCGCTCCTGTGATGGCCTTAGCTCTTACAGTACTTTTATTCTTTGAGAGAAGATTGGGTAAATGCTGAAACCCATCTGGAAGTGAAATATGAGATATGACTTCCGCCTGGGTGTCCCTAATATGAAATATCTATCATCGGACCTCTTATTTCTAAAATGAGAAAAAAAATAAAATAAAATTTCATGAAACAGTAGGACAAAATAGAAAATAATTTGGAAAAATAAATTAAATGATAAAATAAAAATGTTTGCTTTCAACTGTAACTTAAAAAGAAAAACTAAATGCTGTAACTTGTTTTTATAAATACTTTCATTTACTGTGGAAATTAATGTAACGATAGATTTTATGAAAAATGTAAAAAAAAGAAAGAAATATACTAACATTAATAGAAAAAATAAATTCAAATTGTAAAACATAACCATTAAGCTAAGAGAGGTAAGTAACATATTTATTTAAAAATAAATCGATGTAATGTATAGGTTTTTTTAAAATAAAGAAGCAATTACAGCTTCTTCTACTATTAAGCTTTTATATAAATTTGACTATATTTTATCCGTAAAATATGCTCATGAATTTAAGTACTTCGAAATACAGTTACTTAAATTTCATTTAATTCTAGTTATATATCTCTTTTCTATCTAATTTTATAATCAATGAGAAGGATTATTTAATTTTTTTACACATTCTATGCTTTATTGTCAGCTTAGTGGATTAAACACCTTCAGAGATTTAACGGAGTATTTATACGAAGACCTCTAATCAAGGAAACAGTAATTATTAAAATCTCTATAAATTTTTAGAATGAAATTCACCTGTAACTTAATCCAAAGCTTTCGAAGGATAAGCTGTTCATACATTATGTATAAAAGTGATTCCCAAATGCAGATGGGGCCACGCGCAACTTAGATTCTCGTGCCGGAAATTTCCAAATCCTCTCTAATTCTTCAGCCAAATTTTATAAATTTCTTTATTATGTTATTAAAGGCTTTTTTTTTTAAATTAAACCTAGAGGAAACTTATAGTTGAAGAAACAATTTCAATCACTTTCGTAGAATGCGTGGCAGTGTATTTGGATATATATAAGTCAGCGCGTGAAGATGATAGAAGCTTCCGTAAAACAATATTAATACCGAAACAATGTTAATCTTTTTAGTTAAGTCATTAATTCCGCGTGCTTTGATGTAATTAAAATTAATAGGATTTAAGAAATTTAAGCAATTAATAAAAATAAAAAATTTTTCAGAAAAATAAAAATTTCAACTATTTGTGTATAACATATACTTATATTTAAAAGTAGGCTTCTTTTTTGTATAGTTTTTACTACTTTTAAAGAAAAAGAAGAAAAAAAGGCAACGTTTTAAAGAAAATAGGCTTTACATTCTTTCCAGAACTTCTTGTAAATTAATCAGATGTTACTTATAAGTTTGTGAGAGGATCTCAAATGGTACAGAAGGACCTCTAGCAAATGCGTAACCGAACGTAGGTTCTTGATCAAAAAGTGATCCGTTAAGACTCTCTTATACGCACTAGAAGTTTATATTATTCCTTTATATCCTGTTTGAGCAATTGAAACTGTGTGATCGCTGTAGACATGAATTTCAATTACAGTATTTTTAGCCCAGGCTGCTTAAACATCTTTTACAGCTTTTGTAACAAGTAGGAGTTGAGATAGTCTCAATTATTCATTAAATTTCGTCTTCTTACAACACATTGTTATTTTGATCTCAGTCTGAAATGAATTTCTGGCTAAAGGTACTTTGCTACGATGTCTTTGGGTAAACTTCGCAGATACCCTTACAGGAATAGGCCTAGTTCTTCACACTGCAGTGATACGAGATATTGTATCTGGAGGTGCAAAATATGCCAGTCTTATAGTAAAAAGAATAAAAGAGCGCGTTTCATATTTTTTTAACTGTCATCTTTAACGTTCTCCAACCTCCTTTTAGGCTACTGATCGTAGGATCCTGTACCTCTTATGCTCTCTTCCCCCCCCCCCCGAAATTTTGAAGACGATTTTTTTTTTCTGTTTTTTTTTGGGGGGGGGAGTTGATGGAGGTCAGCTTCCTAACTTGGCCCACCTCGAAATAAAATCTTGTCTAGGCCTACTCCCCTGGATTCGCGAAACAGAAACGTTGAGAATCACTGACTTGTAGTCATCAGTGCGTAGGGGTACAACCTAACTTATCCCAAAGAAAAAAAAATACAATTATGATTTGTATTTTTTAAACTTTATTTCCTATTTCTATTACTGCATTATTTCTTCAATTCAAGATTTCGTAATTCATTGCGAGAAATTGTAGATTATGATTATTTTTTTATTCCTGCGTATTTTTCTTCTTTGGAAACAAGTAATTTATTCCAAACTTTAGACTGTATTTGTAAACAACGATCATCTGTAAAAAAATTTGCTTTAAAGAAAAAAAATTTCATGAACGAAGGAAACCTTTTAAATAATGAATAAAATTTTCTTTTTAACGAAAGGTAAAAAAAAAATAGTTTAGCTTCGGCCATCATCAAACAACAATTATTTCACGCATTCTTTGAACGGAGAGAGAAAACGAAAATGAATAAATGATCTAAAAAAAATTTTTTTTTTTTTTTTTAACTTAAACAAATGATTTCTTGAATTTATCTGTGTGTAAGATTCCAAGTGTTTTTGTATTCTGCAAAAATTAACATCTAAATAAAGTTTCCTAATTTAATGAAAACGTTGTATTTATGTACGTTCAGTAGAAGAAGAAATTTCTGATTTTTATTTATATTTCTATATTTAATCTATATAACTGTTATTTTTTATTCCTTATTTTTAAAAAAAAAAATTGTTTTTCTTTATTTGTGCAGTTTAGTTTTTGCGCCATTAAAACAAATAATTAACTAACTATCTAATGAAAATGTATAAAGATATTCCTCGATTTACAACGGGTTCCGTTCTGCACTTACGACCAGAGTTCGAATGTCATCCAGTAGTGAATTTATTTCTGTTTTTTTTTTTATTTATGGCATTTTGTAGAATAGATTTCTATTGTCCTTTTATATTTGATTTGAACAGTTTTCGTAAATTCCTTAAGTATTTTCTTTATAACCACATCACAGTAAATTGAAATTTTTACATATCGAAAACAAAAATACACATTTATATAAACATATAAAGAAACAGGATCTTAATATGTTTAAAATCCTTTATTATCTGTCCATTCTTTATCATTTACTACGGGCGATAAGCCATTGGCTTTATGTGCCGTGGTTAATAATGAATATAGGTGAATAAGTTCCCAATAGAGGGTCTGGGTTCCTGCCCCGACTAAGGCTTCGATATATTTATTTAATCTCTACTTGATGTTAAGAGAAATCAAGGAGAGATGTTCTATAGTCTTCCGTCCCTTCTTATGTTTCTTCTGGGAAATTCGTTGGAGACAGGACCGGACATCAACCATAAAACACACATTTTCCTGTAACGACAGATTCTGCCGGAAGATGGTCATTGACCCAACGTAAAGATAAAAAAAATAAAAAATAAATAAATAAATAAATAAATAAATAAATAAATAAATAAAAACAAGAGAGATTTTTCATTTTTGATTGGTCATTTGTACGAATTACTGTAAGTCGAAAATGATCTATAATTGAATTTAATCATATTATCCAGCGATTCTCAACCTTATCTTATTAAAATCTTATTAAAAAACTAGGTTTGGGTTTTTTTTTTTTTTGGTTGAACAGAGTTTATTCAGTTTACAAAAAAATTATTGTAAGGGGGAGGGGGGGCACGATGAGAATTGTGATTGAAAATTAGGTCGCAAATACTAAAAGGTTGAGAAACACTGATATTATCTCATTTATACTAATGTTACATATAGTATAAAAAAATTTTGGAAAATAAACAAACATTTCTTTTTTTAATAATCACACTTTTCTTTATGCATGAAAAGTTAAATTATAATTTATTCGGCTAAATTTTTTTCTAACTGCAATATCTGTCTAAATAAAGATAAATAAATAAATAAATAAATAAATAAATAAATAAATAAATATAAACAGAAAGGACCAGACACAATTTACGTAGGTAATTATCCTTTTCAATGCTGGATTATCAATTAAAATTTTATGCCCTGTATTTTGATGATGGGTGTCTATTAAGTATTGTTGGATGTTGGTGCGCATGACATTACCGTATAATGTAAAAAAAAAATTACCGTGAAAATTTCTTAGAGTCGTTGTTGATAAAATCTAAGGACTATGATAATATGGATGTGTCTGTAACTACGCGCTACAATATAGTCTGTAGATCAAATTGTTTTAAATCACATTGATTGTTACATGTTATTTATTTAGTTGCAATGATACTTTTATTGGATTTTTAATATTTATATTGTTATCTAATTGGTAAATAGTTATCTTCTATTAAATATATTGTTATCCGTTATTTGTATAAAGTATGTAAGCCTAATGTTTTCCTTTTTATAACGTTTGATAAAGAAGCTGAAAAAAGCTTCTTAACATATTTGTAAAATAAACACTTTTGCAACGCCTCTTACTATATTAAAACATATATTTAATAAAAATTTTCGGAAGATAATTCCTTTCTTCCTTCTTCAAGATTTTTGATGATAGCAATTCATTTTCAGATGATATCATTCAATTACACATCATATACATAGTTGTTGACAAAAATTTCTCGCCCTTAAATGCTACAAACATTTATCTTCCGAAAATTCGTATTAAATATATGTTTTAATATAGTAAGAGGCGTTGCAGAAGTATTTATTTTACAAATACGTTAAAAAGCAGATGGAATTGAAGAAGTATGGTACTGTAACTGAAAAAAGCTTCGAAACATGTCATGTACTTATGTTAATATATTAATTTTTAGCTTATTGGTTGTCTGGTCCTTTCTATTTATGTTTCGAATCCACACCACAAAGAAATGGAAAATAAATAAATATTATTAAAAATAAAAAAGCGAGTTTTTATAAGAGGAATTTTATTCAAAGAAGAATTGAAATAAAGTTTAATCGGCTACAAATTTTTAAATTATAGTAATAGATAAATATTATTAAAAATTAATAAAATATTTTTTTATAATAAGAATTTTTAATGTATAAAAAGAATGTAAATACAATTATTTATAATTGTAATATCTATATATATAAATAAGTAAGTAAATTCATATTATACAATTAATTTTAAATTTTTAATAATTAATCTTTTATTTTAATCTAAGAAGAATTGAAGTTACAATTTATTCAGCCACAAATATTTATAATATAATAATTACCTTAAACCTGTATTTCTTAATAATTTAAAATAAAAATCATTTTAAATAATTATCAGAGATGGTAGAGGAAGGCGAGCGAATCAAGCAGATACGAAGCCTCTGCATTTAATTAACTTCTAAAGATTTAAAACATTGAAATACAATACTTTAATGCTTCTATTTCTAATAATTCAAAGGTAGTTACCAGGAGATCCTGATGGAAAAAAGCAGATCAAATTCCTCGTCGGCGTCTTTTTCTATTTTGGAGAAATTATTTTACGTTAACGAAAACACTTCGTTTTATCAGTTTCATCAGGTTTTAGTTTTTGCTTATTTTGATTTCCCCCCATTAAATTTTATTTACAGTGTAATTAATCGAAAACATATTTCGTTTTAAAAACTGAATGAAGTTACGATGTTGTTTTTTGTTTATCATTAATCCCAAATGAGGAGGATTTATTTTTGATGCTGGATTCCCTTGAAAGCAAAAAATAGTCTGATTCCGAATGAACTCATTAAATAAAGATGTTTAGAACATGTTTACGATGCGAATCGGAATTTAAGGAGATCAAATTTATGCAAAATATGTCGCCAGGCTTCTGGATAAAATTAGTATAGTGGAAATAGCAAACAAATGGGATATTCTATTGCTAGTCAAGGTAAGAAGGAAATTAATATTGAGTGATTACTTAATTACTTTTATCAGATTATTCTGTCTTCTGAATCGATGGATGGATCTTCTTGAAACTTGGTAAGCAGAGTTAAGGATTAGAGACATTGTAACTTTTATATTTGAAATATTTCCCAAGTGTGTTCTGGTCGAGAAAACAGCATTAGAAGAAGACGAAAATTTCCAAGGAAAACACTGGAATCTAAGTAATGGATTTATGTCTCATTTCATTGATTTAAACAATGGATTTTAATCCCGGTTTGAGTTCATGAAAGTTTCATCAAATTTCGACCACTTATTCATAACTACTCCTCATTCATAGCGAGGATTTTTTGTTTTTTAAAAAGCAAAAATCTATAAGTTTGTTTGTAATTCAATCATGGCCCAACGGCGCAAAGGATCTGAAAAAAATTTTGCATGCAGGTAGTCTATGACACGGAGTAGGATAAAAGCTACTTTTCATCCCGGTCGATCAAGTAATTCCCGTGGGATACGATTATAGGTCTATACGGCACCACAGATCTGAATGAAAACATTCCCAAAACTGTCGACAGATGGCGCTAGCGCAATTTTAAATCGCGCTATGGTTTGATTGACATAGAGAGTCTTTGCAGGTCTGGACCAAGATTAACTCAGGAGTTACCTGATACTACTATCTTACATATGCAAAGGTTTCCGTAGCGAAGCGACGGTAGCAGGCTAGTTTAAAAATAAACCTTTCGTTTTTGTCGTTGTTATGCTTAATTCCAAATGGTCAGTAAGAAGTAGAATCTTCTGAAAATAAATGATGAGTTTAACAATTCCCCATTTAGAAAGTTCAAATCTAGTGAAATAATTCATAGGTTCTAATTTAAGGATTTTTTTTTGTATATTTCATGAACATATTTCATTTTTCTTTAAATGAAATTGAAAAGATAAATATCTTTTTTTTCATTTTTTAACAGAGTAATAATGTTATTATTAAAAGAAATAATTTAAAACAATGTTCTTAGAAATCTGTTTAAGTATGTACTATTTTTCTAAGGAACACTAAACAGTATCCCTCCTCCTGTTTCTTCAATCGCGGTTTGAAAATATAAAATAAGTATTAAGTAAAATTCATAAGCGTTGTATCTTCTACATTTCACCATCATCATCAATTCTCAACACAAGTAGAATGAAGAAAAAGGATGGCAAATAATAAGATATTTTGTTTTACAATAAGATATTTTTTGAAAGAAAGTCATCTACTGTATCATAGTTAACAAATTAAATCTGAAGAATTTTTTTTATTATTATTCTAATGTGTTCCTGCTGTTCTTATTACATTTGAATATATTTTTATTTTAAGTTTTATAAATGGCCTGTCCAAGGCCAGTCAAAGGTGAGATTAAGTAAAAAAACAACTTTATTTTCCGGGCTTTCATCTTAGAAAATTCATTTTATTTTGTCTTAGCAACCCGCAGAATTTTTAGTGGCCTCCCTGTCACCCACTCGGCTTCCCTGCTGACTGAGAACATGATCTCGGAATCCAAGGTCATGTGCCCGTCGTGCGTTTGTGTGATGTGTGTGTGTGTGTGGCAGGAAAGCCGACCAAAAATGAACGGTTTAGCCTTTGACCTTACCTCACGTGACTAAAGGCTCACTCATATCGATGAAAAATGAAAGTAAAAGCTTCCTCAATAAGACACCTAACATTTGACACCTTATTTGTATTTTTGTGTCTTATGATTTCGGAGTCGCGGGCAGAAAAATCCAATGTTTTCTTTTATATAATTGTGGAGAGAATGGGATAAACTTATCTCTATAGTAACAATCGCCAATCGTGAATTGGCTAAGCCTTACCATTGTCTGGACTTAATTTTAAATCGATGTTTACCAGAATCTTATGATTTCCTTTTATCTTGATTGGACATGAGAAAGTGTTACGTAAATATCCATGAAAGACAACCCAATAAGATTTCCTTTATGAATTGTAATTCGTAATAAATTTCACCTTCCATTTTGAATTTCTTTCTCGGAGTGAAAAGTTGTGATTGAGGGGAAACAAACTCTATTACCACTTAATGCAGAACAGACTATTAGTATTGTATTATTGTTTTTATAAATCAAAATAAAAAAGTATTTTTACAAACGTGTAATTCAAATTTAGGATATTAAAACTCTACACTCCTAAACGTATTGGCAAAGGGCACATGCTGTCTCTCGTATATCTTTCCTCAAGTGCTCGCCAGGCTCTACCAATTATACGGCGCTCTAATAAGAGTATATTGTTGTTCCTAATTTTCAAAATTGAGTTTTTTTTTCATTTTCCTTTTAATCTCAAACTTTAACTGAAAAATGCTGTTATAAATTAGGAGTTTATGTATTTTCTTCAAGATTTTCTGCTTTTATTATTTCTTTAATTTTCTTTTTAAGTATTGCTAGTCCCTCAAAAAATGAGAGGTCCGTGCAAGAGCCCCGCTCGCCCGGTCCTAAAGGTGGCCAGGCGTCTTTCTAATCTCAACAATGATTATGTATTTTCTGTGTAAGAGAAATGAAATTATATATATTTACTGGATAGAACTTTGGATTTTTTTTCTTTTTAAATCTGGTATGATTCCAGTTGCTTACAGTGATTTTCTTTGGTTCTCTAAGTTCAGCCAGAAATGGGAAGATTTTTTTTCCCAAATTCTTTCTCTTCCAAATAAATGCTAGACTTTACCAAGACTCTGCCAAATGGACAGGAAGTTTCTTTTCTGGAAGGTTCTCTTTTGCTGGAGGTGTCTCTGACGCTGGCAGAAGCTTCTAACTTCTGTTCAGTTATTAGTTCCCTAAGAAAGTGAGGCTCATCAGATCATTCGGTCTGTGTGTGTGTGTGTTCCCTCGTAGGTTCCTAAGAATTTTAAGCCATGGATCAATCTTCTTGAAATTTCGTGTGCATATTTGAGGACTAGGAACGATCTGGATGTTTCCCAAGTTTTGGGTCCTTGTCATAAAATTAGCGCGACAAAAATTCTCGTAGAAAAGATTTGGAATCTAAACAACAGATTACAGAACGTTATTTGTTGATTTGCTAAAGGTTAGGTTGGTGTGATTGATATTGCCATTGTATTGCTAACACTGTTATTGCTATTTTATTCTTACTTGTTAGTCCGAAGAAGACCTTTGTAAGGTTAGACCGAAACATGTAACTTATAATGGTTTTTAATATGTTTACAGTTAAGTGTGCTTATTTTTCTATTTGTGGTGATTGTTAATCTACTCACGTTGATTTGCTGTTTAATAGATTTCTATCTTATTCTATTAATATCTCATTGTCTTAAACAAAGAAAATTAATCATTTACCTAAACTTACTGCGAGATTTGATATGATTAAAATTAATCAGAATTAAACTACTTAAACTATTGCAGATTTATTTATTTATTTTTTTTCAGAAAATGCAAAG
The DNA here is from genome assembly GCA_023159025.1 of Thereuonema tuberculata. Taxonomy (NCBI): domain Eukaryota; kingdom Metazoa; phylum Arthropoda; class Chilopoda; order Scutigeromorpha; family Scutigeridae; genus Thereuonema; species Thereuonema tuberculata. Next base: position 23,954,529 of record JAFIDM010000003.1, on the reverse strand, counting down.
TTTGTAACTTTTTGGTTTCAATAAAAATTATATTTTAAAAATAAACGTTTCTGTCTTATTTCACGACTTCAGAAATTTAAAAAAAAAAGTTGAAAAAAAATAAGAAATTTAAAAAAAATAAATAGTATTTTAAGAAAAGTACGCTAAAAGTAGTTTCTTGTTATATTGGAAAATAGCAAAATATCAAATTACAAATATTTGACTTATATTACATCATCTTACATCTCTCATATAAAAAATAGTAATAAAATAAAAATAAAAAATAAATAATAATTGAATCAAAGATTTTAAAATAAAAAAGTATTATTTCGCCTGAGATATTTCCTTAAAAAATTAAGATTAAAATTGATTTAAGTTATAATAAAAATTTATTAAAAATTTATTAAAAATTAACGGCGGGAACTTACAGTTCACTAAGATTAAAAAAATGAACTACATGTCATTGACATTCTTAATAAAAATAATTAATTGATAATAATTATAATTCTTACTCAAAAAAATATTATCAGAAACGAACTTTAAGAAAAAAAATTAACTAATAAACTTTTTAATCATAACGTTTAGTAATTTTTCATCTTTCTTTTTGATTTTATGGATTTAAAACTTTTTTATTGAAGTATTAGGCCTACTAATTTTTGAAGATGAGATACTAAAATTATGAAATTTTAAGTAGTAATAATAATAATATGTCGGAAATTACTTAATTTTAATAAATTTTTAATGTCAATGATCTAGGGAAAGGCGGATCGGTCTGATGAGTCTTATGCAGGACGAAACGGCCGTCCCCGATTCCTTCCGATAATTGAATCAGAAAGGCAATTTATTCATGAACTGACCTTAGTTTTTATTCTGTTTGTTTACTTAATTTTTGTTAAATAATTAAATATTTTTAATAAAAAATAAATCACGGATATTTCTTTTTGCGGATATTTAAAAAAAAATTGCATGAATTGAATTTGAGTAAAAGCTTAATATTTTTAAGGTTAACTATTTTTATTTGAGAGTTATTAAAAACTTCAAGGAATAATTAAATTTTCGTTTCAGGTCTTGAGTTATTTGAAACTAAGGCAGTTTTTTTTTCTTAGAAACATGAGTAAAAATCGAAATTGGGAATTGAATTACCTTAATTTAGAAACTCAAACAGAAATTAGACGTATCTTTACCATTTAAATTGTTTTCCCAGTGGAAATATTTTTAGTAAATATTTTGTTTTTGTTATCTTCTACTGACGGAGCAGTGGCGTTCAATGGCCGCTTTGTCTGCGATAAATTTCACTGGAAAATGTAAACAACAGGACTGGATGATGGACCACGAAAGAAGGAACGTGCTTTTAAATCTGGCTGCTAAGGCTTCGTCTGTCCAAATAGAATGACAGCAATGTCATCAATTGTATGTCAGCTTTCGATGAAACACAATACAACAGAAATGGCTTGGGGTTTTTTTTCCCCGACCTTTGGTCTATTTAAAAAAAGAACTGCGTTTAATGTCACAGAACAGCACTTACCATAAAATAGATTACAATCTAAGTTATGCACTGGCGTCTTCCTTACATCACACAAAATTGTATAGATAGTCCGTGATTTCTTTTTTGGTTGGATTTCGAATGGAGATTCGCGATAAAAATATAATATACTGTAGAAAAGTTCGCTATTCAAAAAAGATTTGAACTGACGATGCGTTTTACTGACCTAGGTGAAGCAGCTGCTCCTATAAGACATAAGGACTGTTAAAATGAAATTTAGATGACAATAAACAGAAATTTTTGAAAATATTTATTTTTTTAATTGTATTTGGATGATGTTTCCATTTTTTATTTATTTTTTTTATTTTTTTTTCAGTGGCAGATATCCGGAGGGTGTTGGTGAGGCAAAGTAAGAATCGTATAATTTCAGAATGATCACGTGACCGCAAGGTGATACGAGGCCTTTAGGAAGAGCGTCACTAGAACCATCTGACAGTGAAGAAGGTGAAAAATCGTTGTGTATCTTATTGTTTCTGTTTTTACTTTCATCGCTCAACACTTTTTCTAGTGTGTTCTGCTTCTAAAGCGCGTCAACCACTGCCGCAAAATTTCAAATAGAATCAGTACCAAGATGGCCGAGCCAGGGCTATCTAAATGCAGGCCAATTCTCTCTTCTCTACAACGTCAAAACCTGAACAATAAACTGTAACGGAGAAGAAAAAAAATACACAGAAAAACTTTAAAAAATACATTCCTTATTACAAGAACTTAAGTTTCAGTTCAGTCAAAAACAAAAGTAAATATAAAATTTCCAATCAAATTCAATTTTATATATGTCTTTTCTGTAGATTTCGACTACGTTTTAATATCATGAACACCTAACGTTGGTTGACTGTACGTAGGAGGATGTAGAGTCATTCACAATAATGTAAATCTGACTCAAATCACTTTGACATCCAAATGATGATGAATCGCTTTCAGATACCAAGCAGCGGGGCTAATGCCCCCCCCCCCCCCCTCCCGATAACACAAAAAAAATAAAATCGATTCATGCCCTTTTAAATCTGGAATCATTCTGCTCTCATTTACACAAAAGTAGTATTAAAATGATCATGGATTTTATTGTATTTTAAACAGAAAATTAATAAAATACATTAAAACCTCGTTAAGTCGTCACTCAAGGGACCGAATATTTTTGACGACTTAAGCGGAGTGACGACTTAAGCAGAGTGGGCATTTTTGAAAAGAAAAAAAATAAAAAAAAAAAAACACTTAAATACAATATTTTTATGAATTGCTGTAGGATTCGGTGAGAAAAATAAGATTTTCAGAAATCAATACATGCAAATGAATGAGTGGAAAATTAAAAAAAAAAGAAACACATTTTATACTTACCACATTTTATTTTCTTTTACTGGCATTAAAATAATCCAACAGTGTTGATTGATGAAGGTGCTGATTTCTGGTAACAATTCGAAACACTTTGTAATGAAATGGAACTCCAACTTTTGTGTACATAGTTAATCGTATCTAAAACCGAAACTTCTAGCTTTTCGTTCCTATCCAAGGCTTTTATCATGTCCTTTACAAGCATTTTTTTGTACTTTCGTTTAAAGTCAAGAATTAAACATTTGGAGGAAGAAAAACAATTTCGATCGTTTTTAAATTTTCGGGGCTTACTCGCTATGAAATAAAATCACACTCAGTAGCGGTCAAAAAAAACGTTTATACTTGACAAGAGTCGCAGCGAGAAGTGTATAATTTCCCAAGTGAATTTCCCACGTGAAAATTCCCCGTAAAGGCTAGGCTTTCTTAGAGTGAAGGGGCGGGGCTGAAAAGATAGCAGGCAAAATGGAGCATAAAGATGCTTTTCGCCATTTTTGAGGGTGACGAGTTATCCGGAGTAGAAGTAAATTTGGTGACGAGTAAAAGAAGGTTATTTTACATTATTGTCTATGAGACCTTATCGGGACCAAAGGAAACCGACGACTTAAGCGGAGTGACGACTTATCCGGATGACGACTTAACCAGGTTTTACTGTAGTTTGAAATTATGATTTTGTGATAAGTCGTTATTCCTGTTATAACGATTAGTGTATTTTCATCATGTCTTTGATCTCCTGGGGGATAGATCTCTTAAATATGATAAATAATATAAATAAAATTAATTTAACCATCTCGATATAACGGTATTCTTTAATTTTTTAAGATTATGATTTTGAAAAAACGTAAAAGATAGGTAAAAAATCTGCCCTCCCCCCCAAAAAAAAAACAAACAAACAAAACATAATTCCTCCTCTTAAAACTGACGTTATTAGCTCATTTTCCTGTTTATACGTATGTCTGTGTGTTCCCGAATGAATATTTAGTTCTTTGTAATTGTTATATCTTCTTGAAACTTAGGTTGCATATTTTAGGGCGAGAGACGATCTATGTTTGATATTTGAATATTTGGTTTTTAGGTCCTTGAAGAGAATTTATCTGAGAAGGCGACAAAAGTTCCTATAGAAAATCAATGGATTTTTGTCCTATTTTAAACATTGAATTTTTAATCCCTTTTTCAGCTCATCCTCTAATTAGCTCGTGGTTTTTTTAAGATTAATGTTAATCCGAATAAATTGTCAGTTCGGTTGTTAATCCACAAGATACCCATTGTATTTTTATTATTTCTTTTTTCTTTCCAAAAAAAAAATGCAAAAACTGTTGTGTTTCTTTTCAGCAGAAAACAGAATTTCAAAACAAACAAATAGATTTTTTTGTTTTCAAAAGAAGCTCGTTTTGCATGTTTATTTTATCAAAAAAAACTTACTCTTGAACATTTCAAATAAAACAAGTGAAAATAATTTTTTGCTAAAGCCTAAATTTAAAGGCGTCCCATAACAATAGAGAGCTTTTGCCCAGCTCGCTAGTCTATACGGTAGCGGTAAAGTCACATGACTGGTATTCTGCGCATGCGTCACTGTCCCGTAGAGGAAATACTGGTAACGTGATACGTTAACTTTTCTCGAATAGCGTATCGCTTCACGGTAAGAAACATGAGTTCCGATAAACCTGAGAGAATTAGATTTATAATGAATAACGACTTGATACTCTTGTGCGAAGTAATTGGGACAAATCCATATGACGATAAGAGTGTGTGGAATGAGATTCACCATACAATATAATCGATAAATACAATCGATATTCCTCATCATTCATTTCATTTAAACTCAACCTTGGATTTCCTCTTCTCGAACCTAAATATTTCTTTCTCTCGGGATATTTTGTGTAACACTAGATCCTCAAACAAATCATCGTCAATGCCTCCAAATGCAGCGATCTGAAGTATGTCTTCCATCTTGTTTATTAGTTTACCGTGTCCACTGACACGTTATGGCAAAAACTCTCTTCATGACAGAGCCCGCTATTGTGGTTACCGTATTCGTTCATGTGACATTTGCGTTTTCCGTATATAAATCACGTTATGGCAAAAACTCTCTAATAATAAAAAAAGAAAGTATATTAACGTAAGGAAAAATAAAAAAAAAGTTAGGAAAATAAGAAAACCAAAAAAAAAAAAAAAAAAATAGATATACGGATTCGAACCAACAACCTTCATTATATGAGTCCGAGACCTTAACCATCAAGCTGTAGCTGACAACTGAAATGAGATGGTTGCATTTCTAACATTTAATCTATAGAGGAAATCCAATGAAAACAATGTCAAATATCTCGAACATGAAGTTGACCCTGAAAATACCCCATTCCTACAATCTTTCGGACTCTGAACACGATGGTGAAATCCGTTTGTCGATCCGTCCTTCCGTTCGGGAGTTGTTAGGAGTGGACAGCACGGACAGGACAAACACAATAACTATCGATTTTGGTCTCCATCGCAATAGATTCCAAATGGTTCGCTAAAAAACTAATTTCAATCATCTTTTTTTCTTTGCTGTAAAGCAGAGCTCCTCAAGCAAAGTGATTCGTATCCAAAGTAATTTTAAAATGTGATTAACTAAAAATAACTGCAATTAACAATTGGGTAATTACTTTGAATTCGTTAATATAGTAGAGCGTTTTAAGAACAGGAAGTTGTGAGGATTATCAAATCCAACACAATCTGTCCTTCAGAAAGAAAGTAACTAATAATGAAATTATTGAATGTAAAACAGTCGTCATAAATTTGCTTCTAATTATTTAATTACGTGGGTGTAGGTGCCAAGAGAATTCTGGCTTTCCTCCGAAATCTCAAAATGTATTTAACGTATTTTTATTTTTGGGGGGGGCTGGTTAATTTCCCACCCCCACTCCCAAATAAAATTCTAAATACTCCTCTTGTTTGATACAGCATTCAATAAGTAGCATTCAATTTCACTCGTGTTGGTTGTTTTTTTTTTTATGTTTATAATTTACATTTAATTTCTAATGTACGCACAGAAAAAACTGTTCTCTTAGCCTCACACTTTCGAAAAACAAAATGATAAGTGCTTGTCAACTATTTTGCTCTTGGTAATAAATTATTGACTTCTTTTTGTAGCCTTTCTTTTATAAGCCCTGTCTGTGTAAGGCTGCGTCGTCTTTATGTTTACCAATTTCTTAACTGATTAAAGAGGCTTCGCGAGCCGCTAAAAGGAAGGAATCATTTAAAGCCTAAAAAAAAAAAAGATTCGAGAATCAGGATTGGAGTCGTCTCTTTTTGCTTCGATTCCAAAGATAGATCTACTTGTAAATCAGCGTCGTATGTATGGGTGGACCACAGCTGCCAAGAGACCCGATGACACCTCGTGAAAAGCTCACTTGCGAGAAAAACAAATTAAAACTTTTTTTGAGGCCTTGGATGGAGGCTTGGCACGATTTTCAGTTCTTTCTTTCACAGGGATCAGCTGTTTTCTTTCTCATAAACATCAACAACAAAGTAACTGAGTGCGACTGACACTTCAGCTTTCGTTTAGGAATAGCAATTAATATCGTTTATTCATTTGAAAGCTGTACAAAACCATTCAGTCAAATCTTAAAATCATCAACAAACAAAGGCAGGCCAGGAGGAGGCAGTCGATTAACTAATATTTTGAGCTTAATTTCCTAGAAAAAGTGAGACATATCAACTCAATCAGTGAGTTGTTTCCTCTGAGCCGCTGGTGATTCTTCTTGAAATTTGGCATGGCCATTTAAGAACAATTAACTTTTCTATTTTAATTTATTTTACCGTGTGGATCCTTGTTGAAAAATTAGCGCTAAAAGGAAACAAAAGTTTCTATAGAAAGAATAGGATCGAAATAATGGATTTCAATTGATGTGTCAAACACATTATCAGGATTTAATCCGCTTATTAATCCTGTTAAGTCTGTGCGAGCTTTGCTATGATTAAAATTAATTGGATGCAGACAACTTAAGCATATAATAATGAATTTAATTGACTTTTTATTGAAAATACTTTCACTTGTATTATTTCCACCACTTAAAAAAAAAAAAAAGCAAGATTTTTAGGAAAATAGGTTTCAAGTTATTTCAGGAACTACTTCTTCGACTACATCTTCCTGGATTCATTCATAAAATTCACAATAAAAGAAAAGTAAAAGTAACTCTTTTAAGCATAATATAAAGTATCAGATGAATGAATATTTTCGAGTATAAATAGGCTATCGCAAATTATGTGAAACAGTGCTACTCAAGCTGTTCGGCGAGATGCACAAGTGATGCAGATCCTCAGGTGTAGGTTCTGAGAAAGAGATTCTACCGATCTTTCAACTGACCTCCCAGTCATCCAACCGAAAAATAGTTTTTTTAGCCACCCGAACTATGGTCATCATTTTAGATGCAACTCTTTGCAGTATCCCCTCGAGTAATCGCAAAAGAATGCCCACTCTGGAGAACCACAGATGTTAATAAACCCGTAAACAAATTGAGTTAATAATTGAGTAAAGTTTATTGAGACCATTTTCTTCTTAAGAAGTCAAGATCAAAACGGAATTAATTCTCCAATTTATATTTATTTAAATTATTCATAAATGCTTAAAATGATTGAGATTTTCTAAATTGCTCTTTTGCTATTTGACTCAAATAACCATCTTAAAACGATGTATCTTTTTGTTTGTTTCTTTTTAGTTATAGTACATTAAATAATTGTTTTATATGTGTAAAGGTCTGTAAATGACAGCAAAACGTATGCAGCGTGAATGTATTGTATGTATCTATTTGTTGAATGTTTATATGTTTCTATGCTTATCTCATCTGTATAGTTATAAGTAGTTTATAGCTTAGTGTTTTTTGTAGATTTACAATCATTTGTAAAAAGAAATGTTTTATAATGAATTGCAAAAAAAAATAAAAAAAATAAATAAATAATAATAGAAAAGTCTAAAACAAAGTCAACATCATTTGGCAATAACAAAATACAAAAAGTGTATACAAAGAAATGTTTTATAATGAAATGCAAAAATGTTTATATAAAAACAAATTATTCAATATCTAATCACTGTAATAAAACAGCACCTGTTGATAGGAAGTAATGGTTCCTAACAGGACTGAAATTGTAATCACCTTAAGGAAATAAATAAAATAAAAAAAAATAACGAAAATGTAGTTACAGGGCAAATTAACAATACATTAGTTTTTGGGATATTTGCTCATAAACGCTGATATTGCAATGGCGTTACTAAGGCGACGAAGGCTGGGCGCCATTTTAGGTAAAAAAAACGTGATTATAATTGGCAATGATATAAGTTCCATATTTTTTAACAATAAAATATAAGTAATAAAATTTATTATTACTTATAATACATGGTTTTGATGCTTCTTTTATGCTTTTATTAAATTCCTTTTAAGCCTAGCGGAATGCAGGACAAGGAATCAACATTTTTTTATATTATTGTTTATTTTTGGTTAGGGTTTCTTCTGCGGAAAGTCCCGCTTTCGGGAGAGATCCTTGAGCTTTCGCACCTTCTGAGTCTGTCATCGGTGGAGTTCGTCTGATGACGAGACGAAACGACCGTCCTAGTCTCTCTCCGGTGACAGCTCAGGGTGCGAAATCCTTTTACTTAGCTTTGTTCCTTCCTTGGTTATCATTTATTAAAATATATTTTGTTTTTATTATTTTGTAATTAATAATTATAATGGTTAGTAGTTGAAGTGTCGATATAAGAATTCAGCTAGAATTTTAAAGAATAGATTTCATGGGACGCCATTCTTGTATTTACCCTGAATTTCTTGTATTTACTCCAGTTACGCCTCTCCACCCTCAATTTCATATTTCACAATTTAAAATATCTGTATAATATGACCGCTTATTAAAATAATTTATAATTTAATACTGCAAAGAAAATATATGGTACAGGGGCAAATAATACTCTATTACGAAACTTAATTCGTTATAATTAGTTTTTAGCATACGATAAAATTATATATAGCATTAAAAAAATTATTTTTTCCATCTTTTCCCATTTTTATACTTTGGCCAAAAAATTATCAAACTTTCAGATAAAACAGTTTCTCAATTTTTGGCCAATGTATAGCCAAATTCTTATTTGGTGATTCTTACATAATTATTTGAACCACTTAACTTGATTATTAATTATAATCAAGATGATATTTTTAATTTTAGATTTTAATTATTTTATTAGTGAAGCTCATATTACTTCAAAAAGCATCCAATAACTATTAAATTTCGTAGTTATCGATATATGTATATATAGTCTATAAAAAGTTAAGGTTGAGGATTCACCTCTGGTCCCGAAAGTGATTTCCCCAACAAAACAAAAAAACAACAACAACAGAACAATTGGTTGGAAAAATCACTTTCGGGAGCGAAGGTGGGATCCTTAACATTTTCGCGCATTCTGAGATTATAATCAAGGGTGAATCTGGCTGATGAAGGTAACGTTCCTTAAATCTGCAAACGAAGTTTCAATCCAGCCAGCGCACAGTGCGTAATTTACTTAATCTAAAGGGACAAAAGTCTTGAACTCAAACTGTACTAATTAACTGCGGGATAAAATGTATTGAATAAAATTTAAAGACATTTTCAAGGTTTTAGACATATATTGCAACCATATTATATAACATATAGCACAACATAAGACAGTAATTATTTAAATGCACAAAAAAAAAAAAACATTCGTTTGAAAAATCATGAAGACCTTGAACATGAAGAAATTCAGTCAGAATAGTGAGATTCTTCAAAGTCGCTATGGGTATCAGAATCTGAATTTTCTGACTGAATTCCTCCGTGTTCAATGTCAGAAGTTCTTATTTGTAAAAGTTCATAGACTTCAGGAGTCATTTGGCTACGTCTAGTTTTGGGAGCAGCACGTAAGCTTGCAATGTAGGGGTCTGATGTTATTAGTAACCGATTTATTAAGTCTGTATTCGTGTCCACTCTTGAAGTTTTTCGCGTAAATAATTCTCTAAATTTTCTGTTATCCTTATTTCTAGCCTCTTGTGCTTCTTCCGAAAGTTGACCGATTGGAAGGACACAAGAAGCAATTATATCTTTTCCGTGAAAGAGTATTTTGTGCACGCTAACGGGCATCGGGTACCATGAGTACTCTTTGATGTATAAGTCTCTCGTTTGCTTAGCAAATTCCTGAAACTTATTGATATTAACGTGAAATCCGCTATTTATACATTCTAAGATGACATGGAAGCGCTTAATAAGTTCAACATTAACACCTGTTATTACAGCTGACTTTTCAGAATTTCTGAAGAACTTACGGGCTGTATTACCATCATTGGTATTCCCAGTTTGTTGTTTAGGCATATCTACTAATAAGCCAAAAACAAAACTCCTAAACTTTTCTTGAATTTCTTTCTTTTTCTCGGCAACTTTTTTTTTATTCTCAGCTCCTCGAGCCTGCCACGATTTTATTTCAAGTCGATACGAAATGTGCAATATGCATTCAAAAAATCTGATCCATGAATGTAGAGGTGACAGGCCCAAAGAAAGAAGATTGCTATTTACCGGCTTTTCTAAGATGCGGCTTACATTATTCATTTCCTTTGGCTTTGCACCACATAAATAGCAAGTCTGTGTGGAAGCACATGATGCTACGGCATTACATATTTTGCCATCAATCATGCAAAATATCAATTTTGGCTTAACCAAGACTTCCATGCCATTTACAATAATTTTAGTAGGTGAGAGTGAAGTTACTTGTTTCTTAATTTTATTCACCTCCATCGTTATTATATTCACGGTTTCCTTGGCAAACACGAACTTGATGGGACGACAATATCTGGTCGAAGCAGGCGAAAGGTTTTGCCACAGAATGTTTTTAACGTTCTGTTTATTTATTGAATTCATTTGGATAGGCACCATCGATATACTGAACAAACTTTCATCACTGCAATGTTCTTCAGAAAATTTTTGTTTATATTTATTTTCCTCCGCTCCATCACATCCCCATTTTACAATTATATCTAAACCTTTCAAGTCACATATAGTCTTCAGTACTTCTTCTTGCACTTTACATAATCGTATAATTGTGTGGTCCATTAGAGATTGCAAGTTAATTTCGGCGGACGTTTCTGTGACATTAATGCCGCTAGGGTAGCACAATTGTTTTGCTGCTTTAACCCTGTAGTAAGGTGGATACATTTTTTTGTTAATTCCTTTAACTTGCTCTCTGAATTTGTGTTTAGGAATCGATCTCGATGTCTTCCCGACTTCAACCATTTTTGTTCGATTTTTTGGCAAAAACTTCTGATAGTCACTTTTAAACTTCTTATAACGTCATCCGAAAAGGACGGGTTACCAAGTTCTTGCAATATGTGGTGTAACAAAGCATCAGTTCTTATTTCTTTTGCGTTAGCAAACCAAACGTCGAAAAATTTTCTACGAGATATTTGAGAAGGCATTCTGAAAATAAAAAAGTTATATGAGTGTCGCAAATATTCGCAAACAACAGAAAGTTTTTCTTGTAGCTAACAAATAGTTCTCTCAAAAAAATATTATAAGGGATCTGTATACTTCGATATAATACACTAAAACTCAACAACAAATTGACTTAGCAATATTTCGACTAAAAATAATCTCTCTCTAGTAAAAAGGCGCTCATTATTAAATTTTAAGATAGATTAAAACAAATACATATGGAAACTTACCTCAATACTTCAAAGAAAACAATAAATACTCACAATAGCTAATAGCGCACATAAACACAGTGTATTCAACGAGCGAACTTAGCCGAATGACGCATCTCTTTGAGCGCCTGGTCGACACAACTCAGGTAGCCGGCCGTTCTGACCCTTTTTTTATTGTGTGTTACGAGTTATTGGAAAATAACCTTTAGGGACACGTAATATGGTTTGTCTTCTTTAAATATCAATGACTATTTTACCAACATAGACTGGTGTAGAATTTGACTTTTGTCCCTTTAGATTAAGTAAATTACGCACTGTGCAGCGCAGCAGTTCAAAAATTATTGGGAAGAAGTGGAGGAGAAAGACAAATACACTCACTTCCCTAGCAAAGTAGGCTAATAATGATAAATTTCTATTTGTCACGTTTGATAAATTTACAATCAATTGCCAAGTTAATACCATCTAATCTTTCATATTTATTTTAATAGATTTCTTACTTAACATAACTATTAATTAATTGGTCAATTTTACGTAAATGTCACAAATTACGGCAATTTTCAAGTTGTAGTACTTGCAAATCAAGAGAACAAAATTGTATATATAAAACAAATTGTAAATATGACTATTGCGCAGCTAATCTGCGCAGTTAAAGTTATATTATAAATTTAGTTTACATTTTAAGCTAAGTACAAACCTAAATTTACATTATTGAAAAATAGAAAAAAAAGAAAAGAATACGCCTTTAGATGAAATGAAAGATGAGATAATTAGATAATTTACAAGAAAGATAATCTAATTTTTAAAATATTCAGTTTCTCCAATAGAAAAATAGAAAAATGGATTGATATTTGTTTAATTTAAATTTAAGCTTTAAACATAACTTACTGAAGTATAATGAAATAAAAGTCGCGTAAAATCTAATTTTTCATTTAAATATCGCTAATCTAATTTTTAACTTAGATTAACAAAAAAATTATAGAATACAAATGACTAAGATTTAGGTCTTAATGTTATTGATTAGTTACAATTTTCTTACTTTACTAGATAAATTTCAATTAAAGCAAGTCGACTCTTTTAAATACAATAAAAAAATATAGTTGAAACTTACATTAGTTCGCCTTTATAGATGTGAGAATAAAGAAAAGGATTTTTTTTTTTAACAGGATTTGAAGCGATTTTTTTTTCCACTTTTAATAATCAATTTTAATTTAAGTTACGTCAGTCAAAAAAACTGTCTTTCAGTGAATTCCTAAATTAAATTAGGACAGCCCTCGGCAACGTATGTTTAATAATGAACGTTTATGTTATGAAGAGAACCGTCCATTATCCGGAAGATCAGGCACGGATAATGCGGATAAACAAGGTTATTTTAATAAAAAAAAAAATATCTTCTGAGATTTGCTCCGTCATCTATTATTATTATTATTATTATTTTGGTTTAATTTTTAGAGAGGATAAATTAATTTATTTTCTTCAAAACCTTATTTTTAGAATAGTAAGCCTCGGCAAATCACTCAAGTCTATTTACACCTCAGATAATAACTTTGAACCGCTGTATGGATCTTCTTGCTAATTGGCATGCTTGTTTATGGACAAAAAAGTTTTAACTTTTGTAGTTGAAAATTTTTTCGTGGGGAACCCTATCGAGAAATTTGCGAATAAATAAAACAGAAAAATATTAAAACTTTAATTAATTAAGTATTCGTGAATTTAATTACATTTTGAAAGTAGAACTTGCCTTAAGTTCTCTCAGTAACTTCTTGTTCAACGAGCCAAAAGAATTAAGAAGAAACGGAAAAACCTTTGATATGAAACTGAAGAAAACTTCACTTATAATCTTAAATAATGAAAAATCAAATAAATTTAAATATATTAAAATTTCACGTTACAAAAATCTAAACGATTGTAAGTTTTATATAAGGATATGAATTATTTGTTAAATATTTCATCTGATATCTTGACATTCACCAGAAAACGGAAAAAGTATTATTATTATTTTTATTATTAAGACGAAAAGATGATTTAATAATGAATTTTGATAAAAAGAAAAAAATTACAAATAAAAATGTTTATGTAGCAACTGAAAAATAAGTTTTAACTCCATTCAAACGTAAGATTTAAAGGAGGAACTTTGAAATCCAAATAAATCCTCGTGTTTCTTGTAGTGGATCTGTCCATTGTCCAGTGGACTTCCTTGAAACGGGAGACGAGCGATCGAATGAAAGACTCAGATCAATCATCGGTGGGACTCAGGTCAAATGGTGGGTTTTATTGAACAAAACGGATTATCTTCGAACGGGTATTAAGGGATAAGACGAACAACTTGAACCAGTTGTATTGAGAAAACGATATTGGACAAAAATACAATTGGTATTGTTAAATCCATTCCATGGACTTTAACGACAGTGAGCAATTCAATATACTCGAGATATATCTATATTTCAAGATATTTATTTCTATCTAACGTTGCAGTGGAGTGTTAGTTTTTAGATTTCTTGAGTCTATATTTTTTTTAATTCTATGTTGAATATAATTGTAGTGTCTAAGACAGTGACTCCCAAATTTTTCAGTTGCGCACCTCCTTTTATTAATACAGCAAAAATGTCGATCTTGTCCAGCTTCATAAAATTAAAAAAATAAAATAAAAATTGAACTTATGGTTTCTTTTTTGTATCAAAATTCCAAAGTCAAATTAATTGATACTAATGTAGTCACTTAATGTCATTTCTGATACTGCAAAAAAGTTATTTTGAAATAATATATATATATATATATAAAAAACATTCAAAATTCTAGGCTTTTAAAAATAATTCCAGTTTTCCTCTTACGTATTCTTCAGAAATTAAGATTAAAGAAATTATGGTCTCTCGATGAGTTCAACAAATGATTTTATGAAGATAGGTGCCAAGTTCTTTAAAGAGTTTCTTGTTGTATAGTTTTGTTTATTCACAATAATCATACAGGGTGATTCAAAATTCCCTGTACAAATTTTAAAGGTAGGTCAGGAATACAAAAACAAACCGTATTCATAGTGGAACGTATTGATAGTATGTCTGCAAACGCCAACCGAATGGGCTAGAGGACGCTGTTTGGCAGCACATTAGTTGGGCAGTGTGAGCCATCGTCATTTGAGATGTTGACTTTGTACGAGTAGGATGTATCGCTTCACTAATGCTGATAGGGCAGATTTGCACCTTGTCTACGGGACAACGAACAGAAGCTATCTCCGGTGCAAACGCGCAAACGTTTGATGATTGGACACACGTCTGTTGGGGAATCGTTCACGATACAATCGTACAGCGCTTCGTCCGTATCCATTCGCTGCCACATAGACTAGGTGCTTATCTGCCCTCTCAACATTAGTGAAGTGATACATCCACTCGTACAAAGTCAACGTCTAAAATGACGATGGCTCACACTTCCAAATGGCGCCCTCTAGCGCATTCGGGTGGCATTTGCGGACATACGTTCCACTATGAATACGGTTTGTTTATGAATGACCTGCCTTTAAATTTTGTACAGGGAATTTTGAATCACCCTGTATATATATTTATGTACACTTACTTATAATTAATTAATTTTCTTTTTTTCTTTTCAATTATAGGGTAATAAGTTTACATTTTTGTAGGTTAAATCTTTTAAAATTAAAAAAAAACAGAAAAACAAACAACAATACACACAGTAAAGACATATTTAGTACAATACATATGAAACATTTTATTTTTCCAATTTTTTTTATTTTTTCAGGTGTAATTTTTTCATGTAAGATCGACTTTAATGTGAATATAGTTTTTATTCTAATCATTTGTGTATCAATCAAATCAAATAGTTTGTTGATAATTTGTTTTTCGTTTAGAGACCTAAATTATTTATGGAGTTTTGATATTTTGTCAATAAACAAAATCCAAATAAATAAATAAAAAAAGAAGTCATTTTTTTGGAGGGTAAAAAAAATTATGTGCGACTCCTGTACACAAAGTCCGCGACCCATTGTTTGAGAAACACTGCTTTTAAAATAATGTACAAAACTCCAGAATGACGTAAACATTTTTTAAATTAAAATATAATTTATTTCTTAATTATTGCTGTAATCAATAATATTTTTTCACAATATCACATTATTATTTAAATAACATTGTAATTAAAAATTTAATTAAAATTTTACTAAAATTTTGTTATATGCAAATACAGAAAATAACGTCTTAAAAAAAACATATTGGGTTAAAATATTACGAATGGCCTAAACTGAGGATAGAAAGAGAATCAGATTGAAATTCAGATTTAAATCTTTATATTGCAAAGAAAAAAAAAACAAGAAAAGGAAACATACCTATAAAAAAATGGGTAAATTACAGTTAAAAAACATGTTCTTATAATAACAATAAAATGAACAATAAAAAGTTAATGGAGGTAATTTTAAAACTTTGATCTTGTTGCTACTGAGGTAAATTAATTTTATCGTAATTTCATTAAAAAAAGACCCAGCATTAAATAGATAATAAGAATAATTATATATTTAAGGTATTTTTGATTCTCGAATATATAAAAGAAATATATAAACAAGGTCCCAGAAAAACTGGAATATGAAAAATAATAAAAGATATTATTTCTGGAAAATGAAGTTTTCACCAATGGTTAGACTGCTCCTCAAAACAACAATGAAAACGTCCGAAAAACAATGCTTATTCTGCTTTCTTTCTTCTGACGAATCACGTATCCTTCCGTCTCCTAACTTTTCTAAACTTTTCTGTGCTTGACAAAAGCAAATTCAAAATTGCATGAAAGTAATCAAAAATACAGATAAACTTAACATACATTAAAAATACAAACAAAACATTCAGGATATTATAAAACCACGAGTAGCAATTATAATGTAAAGCTTTGAATTGGAACTATTTTCTTTGCGGCATTATATACAGTTATTAAACTTATGCAAGTTCTTCGTGAGACATAGTATAGTTCCATTGCAACATTCCAGAATTGACTTAAAGGTTATTTTTTTTACAAGCCAGTTTAAGTCCTAACGATTCGCGATCATCAGTATCAAGTTGGTCAACCCGTTTTATTGAGAGCTGGGTGAGCCCTGGGACCTGTTATGGTGGAGAAATACCCCTTGATCTCCGCCGGGAATTGAATCCTGCTTTTCCAGCCTAAAACTACCCCACTGGGTCTTTGAAATTACTAGGACCTGTAAATCTATACGAGTTTCCGTAAAAATGATTGGAAAAACGTTTAACATCTGTCGAAGACAATATTCGTAGCAATGGAGTGTTTGGTAAAATTTGAGGAGATCTTATCAAACCTACTAATTTCCAAGAATTGTAACGAGAGTCAATAATGGGGTATCACATTTATTCTAGGAAATAAAAAGAGTAGGTGTCCTCTGCCTTCTTCGTAAATCATTGTACCTGTTACATAAAGGTCGAGTATTCTTTTTTTTTGGGAGGGGGGGGGGTAAACTGAGCAAAATAATGATCAAATAATTGCTTTTCTCCACTAACTTTGTAAATAACTAATAATTTTTGTTATGCTTTTAATGAGTATTTTTTAATAACTTTTCAAAGATTTCAAATTCAAGAAAAATACAAAAGAAGTTGAATTTTTTCCATTTATCTTCATTACAAATCAATAT
The DNA here is from genome assembly GCA_023159025.1 of Thereuonema tuberculata. NCBI lineage: Eukaryota > Metazoa > Arthropoda > Chilopoda > Scutigeromorpha > Scutigeridae > Thereuonema > Thereuonema tuberculata. The sequence goes on along the minus strand of JAFIDM010000003.1, from coordinate 23,937,380 downwards.
TTCGCAAAGTAGATTCCTCTGCTTCTTCAGGCTTCTATTAACGTTCTGAACATCTCTAACGGTTACAACAACGATAAATCAACAATGATGTTGAATCATCTTGTTACAAACATAAATACTATTATTGAAATTTGCTTTTTTCCCCCATAAAAGTGTCAATTATAAATTTGCTGGGCATTCCTTGTTGTTTATTGATACATTCAAAACTGTTTATAATGTGATTCTATTATAAATCTTGGTATTCTTGCTGTAGCGTGATATAATGGAGATAGATAGAAAAAAAATAAACGGTCTATTATGAAATATATGATTATTTGGTTTAAAATAAATTATTTTTATTAGTAAAAAAAACAAGATTGAATTATTGGCTTTATACAAGCAATGGAACTAAAGAATTCAGCTAAATCTGATGATGGCCACTTAGACTTAACGGGCCAAAACAGTCCTGTCACTAAAATAATTTTAATGAAATGTGTGTGCTGAATTCTTAGTTAGATGTACAATACTTTAAAGTGTGTTTTTCATATTACAAGGGTCATTTAAAGCCACCACAGATAAGGTTAAAAATAGTTATTTACAACAAAATTCACTACCGGTTTCTCTGGCTCATTAATTTTGCCGCTTCGTCAGATGGTACATTCACATTTTACAATTGTCACATGGTAAATAATTAATTACAAGTAATGGAAAAAAAGAAAAGCAAAAACCAAATTTGAATTTAAAATTAAAAGAAAAATAATAATAAAGCCAGCTAAACTAGAATAGTTAACAAACATCAAAATTAAAGTATATCATATTAATTAAGTACTGTATAACATTTCGGAGAAAAGTTGTCATTTAAATCATTCTTGATTAACCCTCTTAGATTATTTTCTTATTCTTAGGTAGAGTTTATCTTTCTTAACATAAATGTAGTTTCTGTCGATGATGTCTCGGCTTGCTTCAAAGGTCAGATAATCTCTCTATTCACGTTTTTGTTTAGAAATGGAATTGCACTTAAGATGAGGAGATTCGTTTCGGGATCTTATTTTTTCATTCTCAATTAAATGTGAGTTCAGTGAAATGAAAGTCAACAGTAAAATATTAATTGCGGAGTGATAATCAGTAGTGATAAAAGTTAAAACAATAATAATAAATACAATTACTGAACATAACAGTGTGAGATGATATTATACCCGTAATATCAGTGTAGGTTTAAAGTTATTCGTAAGCATTCAGAATCACCACAATCCTATCTTCATTTGAAGATGGGCAGCAGAAAAGATAAAGGTTTCTACGATCACCTGCCTAACGAGAAACGCCTAATGGAGAAATAATTCCCCATCTTTCTCTCCAACATTCGAGAGAGAGAAATCCGTCAATTAAGTCATTTTTATTTGAAATTAATTCCATTTCAAACCACAATAATAACGATAATAACAATTATTAATTATTGTGAACAAAAATTAAAGTTTTGGGCACATTTAAGTTTTGGGCATTTTTAAAATTTGCAATTGAGCTTTTTAATTAAATATCACTTCACTGTAGTGTGATGATAACATACGACCAATTTTTAATTTTTTTTTATATGCATGTTTAGCATAAATTTTATCAAAACAACCTAAAATTGGCGATTACCTTTCCATTGGTAAAATAACAATATTGGCTTATTGCTAAATTAGAATTCTATTGCACTTGTAAATGAGAAGATTTGGCAGATTTAAAATGACATTAATCAAGAAAAATAAATGTGAATCATTTAAATTAAAACCTATTTATTCTTATAAGAAAAATAGTCGAACCCGCGTCTTTTAAACATATTTTGATGGAATTTTAAGTGATCATTTATTAAATAACGTATTTACGGAATTGAAGAAGTAACATTTAAAATATATACAATCTTATATATAGATTTTAATACAGTTTATTAGAAAAATATATCTAATAAATTATCTTATACTGCTAAGACATTAATGCTTTGTCATTAAGAATAACTAATTAAATCTTTCTTTTGAAAAGAAGAAAAAAGAATTAAACAGTCAATTTCTTAAACAGGTGACATAAAGAAATTTACACAATTTTTACCATTGTGATTTACTAGGTTACGAAAACTTTACAACTTGTTTAAGCTTTCTTTAACCTGTTTAGATGCGTTCCAAAGCATTTTTACAATATTACAAATTGTATAAACATCTCAAATTATTTTCAAAATATTTATATATTAATTTCAACTGTTAGAGATTGTTTACAAATTATTTACAACCTTTTTAATATATTTACATATAAGTTCTTTTCGCAATTAAACAATTACTTACATGACGAGATGAAGAATGGGATATTGCAGCTTTACATTATGTAATTCAACAATTCTTTCAAATAATCTGGGTTATATCAAAATAATTCTGGCTCAAATAATATCGTCAGAAACTAAAGAAAAAAAATTACGAGATCCATCTAGTAATGAAGACTGTATCTGTGAAGAAAGATCTGCCGTACATTTGTCTAAACTGAACTGTCAGGAACTAATACTTTCCGATAACTTTTCGGTTGTAGGTGTGATGTAAAACTATAAAAACCAAGATGATAAAACCATAAGTTACAGACGGACGGACAAATTATTATATTTACAAAAGTTAGAAATACGTCTTAGACATTGATGAATATAGATTGCAAATTATATGTAATCACTGAGCATTTCAAAAAATCTTTTCTTTTTTCAAAAAAACAACAACTTTCAAATACTTTACAAATTGTAATTTCCAAATGAAATTTCCACAAACAATTTAAAGCTTTAAAGTTTTTATTATTATTATCATTATTATTATTGCTATTATTATTATTATTATTTACTTCAATTAATCCAATTTTTGTAGCTCAGAATAAAAAATAATTTTTCTGTTTACATCAAAGTCACGTTTTAATTTTATTTGCATAATTGTTGATGTTAGTGTAAGTTAAACATTCTACAGTTGATAGAAGTCATAATTCTAATAAGACATATTCATTATAGTAACATAGTGGTGAATAAAAATCCTGTATTTTGCAGATTCTTGAGACTTTACTGATGATTTTGACATATGTAAGAAAATACATAACTGTTCTATGGATTAAATTTTTTCTATGGAAAAAAAGATTATTATTACAGGTGGATTATAGAAAGACAAAGTCAGCAAAATTAATGAAATGTTCACAATGCAGACTAGGATGTTGCGGAATGACTACGCAAAAGTTTTACAAGAGAATCTAAAAACTATTTGAAAATAGAATTAAAGAAAAATCCAAACTCTATAGAAACGCTGTATGGACGCATTTCAAAGGTATTCAAAGGTATTCAATCAAAATAGGAGCTATACTACCTATTGCTGAAATAATGAGATGCCTCAACAATTAAAAAATTTTGGAGTCATTTCGACTGAGGAGGCTTACTTCTAATGTCTAAAAATCTTTTTTCACATTAAAAAAAAGAGAGATGTGTATTTTATTAGCATATCAAAATCATCAATAAACAAAAATAAACATATTATAATAAAAATGTTTTGTATATTGTTACATCATTTTGATTCCACATGTATAATATCCATTATTTTTTTATTGTTTGCTTCACATTTCTTATCAGTAAATAGTCGCATGTCTATGAAGCAGGCTTTTCACGACTGTAGTTAAAAGAAATACCTGTGCAGGACTTATCATGTTCACAGTTGCATTGAGAAGGTCTCCATTTTTGCCGGAGGAAGATCCGCATTAATCCCCAATAAAGATATAAATTAAATCAGTACTGAAAAAGAGAAATAGGGAGACATTTATTCAGCCTTCCAGAGTGGGAAATTAAAAACCTCGCTTAAGTGTCCTGACGCCGATGTACGCCTAACTTAATATCGCCGGCCTAACCAATGAACTAGGAAAGTGATGACCAGAGCTTAGAATGAAATAGAGGAGAAATGAGAGAGCACTTAGAGAAGCTCCTCCTTTATTTTCCCTTTTTTCTTTTAATTTCCCTAAACTCTAAAATAAATATCTATTTAGTTTCAAACTCCGTACCACGCATGACTCGTAAATTAAAGTTACTGTAAGGAAAAAAAACTTCGATGTTTCAAAACTGAAAGATTTACTTCGCGATAACGGCTCAAAAAATGCGATTCCATCAAAGAAACGACGAAATCCTAAACGCATCTGGATTATACGACTTTGCAAACAGTGAGTTACAGCGCTTCAAGAAACAGCTTCATATCCACGGATTTAAATTCTTGTTTTTTTCAAGTTTGGCTTAACGCAGTTAAGAGCCATTTTTCGTGGGAACAACCAATCAACTTGTTTTTCTTTGTCTCTTTATAAAAGGAAAGGAACTTTAAAAACTCTTTGCAGGAACTCAATTATAAACACGCCACCGTAAATTACTTTGTCAGACACTCTGAAAAGTAGGCAAGCTTTAATTAAATATAGGGTAATTTACTTACAAAGTTTGTTAGTTGCTTCGTCTGTTTATTTGTGGAGATGAAATGAACCACTAATGGGAAAAAAAAAGAACCATTCTACCTTCATTTACTCACCATTAATGGAAAGTTGTTATTTTCAGTGTTATTGTAACAGTGCAGGGCTGTTTTTATCCCTATTTCCTCTCTTCAACAGAATTATTTGTTTTAAAATTTAGATTGTATTTAACAGCGGGCTTTTTGTTTTCTTAATTCATACTTAAGCTTCTTTATTTTAATTTGGGGGAGGAAGGGGAAAGGCTTCATGACAAGAAAGTATCATTTTGAGACTCTAAGAGCGAATTTAACATTGTAAAGAGAACTTCATAACCTCTCAGTAAATCCCCACGTAGGCATCTTGTTAGGGGAAACACCTTAATTAAAAGATAATTATGATACAGCACAAAATAGTAGAGCAAGTCCATTCGTAAGATACGGGGAGGGGAGGATAGAAACAGTGTTTGCAGACAATGCCGTGACAAACCGTATTCATTTTAGATATACCTAGACTTCGTTAGCTCACTAAAACTGACAATAACGTGTGCTTTCTCTCTGTTATGGCATGCACAACAATTAATATTACTAATTAAATTCGTTGTAACGATGATCTAACAGATAGACTGCACATTAACAAAGCTCTACAGAAATGTCAAATAGATTACACTTTGTAAAATTGAGAATTTATTGTGTTGTTGTTGTTCAAAAACGGATTGATGGCTGCATTTGATTCGGAAATAAAGTCTGAGACTGGAAAGGAGTTGTTTTTCTTCAACAAAAATTTCATTATATTGTCTCCAAGATCAATAGTAATTTTGCTCAATGTTAGACAGAAATGCCTTTGCGATTTTAATATGTCTTCTTGGATATTAAAATTCAGATCTATTAGATTTTCAGCCAAAAAAATGAAATAAAGTAAGATTGAGTTGATTTACTCAGGTATTACTCTCAAAGCTATGAAAGCAACAATAATAAGAATAAAAATCATTATTAAAAGCGAAGCAACTAATCCATGTACCAGCAAATGCTAATGGTCTTAATTAACATCTTAACAAGGCTTTTTTACTTTTTTAATATTGGAAATGATATACTGTATATGTATATTTATGTATTTTAAGAATTTTTGTGCCAACTTTTTTAATGTTGTAAGCACAGCAAAGAAACTACAATTGTTATATCCGTGGATTTTACAGGTTTATAAACTAGCTGTAACACAAGTCCGCATCATTAGTTCTAATTACTTTATTTATTACTGTATATGATTTTAAATGTATTTTTTTCTTTTGTTGATTATTGGAGATGTAATTACTAACGACAATCAATCTTTTCGTTACTCCAAAGCAGTTGGGAATCCCTTTTTATATTTAGTGAAATACTGTCTGGCTCCGAATGGCCTCAAAAACTGTTCAGAATCAAGCACGGAAAAAAAAAAACCCACAACAAACAAAAACATTTCAACAATAAAGCAAAACCATTTCATGATATCTATCTACTATAAGCTACACAGGTACGTATACAAAAAAAAAAAGGTTATTGGTAAAACTGATCAAATGCGATTTCGTCTATTTTTATGTAAAAAAAACCCTGCCTATTTAAAGAAATTTAATGCGCAGAATTATACAAAACTGAAACCGAGGCTGTACATGAGTAGGCTAAATAATAACGCCTTTCGAGTCGATCATCAGAGGGAATCGGGAACGGCCGTTTCGTCCTTCTTGGGACTCATAAGCCCGATCCATCCTCCCCGATAATAAACCCAGAAAGGAGTGAACATAAGTGAACGTCATCCTCGCACCCGACAGTGACCCCCGAAAACCAAAAAAACAACAATAAAAAATAAGTGGTAAAGTGCACCAAAAAGACCTTTTTCCTAATAATTGATTTGATTAAAAGGCTTTTGATTGTAAAGAAAAAAATAACTAAAAAGCTGAATTAAGCTAAATAATGAAATAAAACGTTCAGAAAATTAACCAAAACAGAAACCAAGGCTGCTTTGAACCCTGTCTATTTTAGGCTTTAAGATTTTTAAAACTAAACGCCTTGAACAAAGACATCTTCTGTCAATATTTATTATATTGCAAAAAATAAAAAAAAAATACCTGATGTTTTTTTTTTCCCCTCCCATTTTTTCATCGCCTTCAAAGTGTACTTCCTCTTAAGATAAAAATGAAGATGCATATTTGGATTCTATCCATCCACGTGATTCGATTGAATTCCTGCCATAAATAGCGATTCCTTATTTTGAGAATTATTTAAACCTTACTAATGTTTCCTTGCTGTGATACAGGGAAAAAAAATCAAAATAAAGAAATAAAAATAGCAAATAAACTTTTAGGGACAAGTTTCTATTTTCTTACACCGTCTTTATCGAAACCAGGGTTAGCGTAGGTTTTGATGATGACAAAAGAATTCGAAACACGACCAAAGGTAAAGAAAAGAAGAGGAGAAGGAAGAAAAAAATAAAGAGATAGTTAAATGCATATGATCGGCCAACAGTTGATGCTATTTTTTGTTCGGCGGTTTCTAAGTTTAGTTCAGCGGAGCTGCGATTAGCGGCGACCGTAAGATTTACAACCATCCTTCTTTCCCCCTCCCCTGCGGATTCCCTCCGCCGAAATGTCGACCAACTCAGTCATTAAACTGACATACACATATGAATTAAAGAAATAAAGAAAAACAGATCTTCCTTCGGTTTGGGAAAACGAACTCGTGTGAATACTTGGCTGGGTTTTGCTAGGAGCGTTGCAACGTTCCATCTTCACGGGGCGGTGAGTCAACAGCGTGTGGGCGGCCGTCGGCGCCTGCAGCTTGGGAAAGTGGTTCTTCGGCCAGCTGCACTTGGTTCTTCAGGTAGGACGTGTACACGTCGAAACCCAGAGAGATGGTGTTGTCGTACAGAACGCGGTAGCGCGTTGGCAGGACATAGAAGTTGAAGACCTGCGCCGGAGGCCAAATAAACCACTCGGCCAGGTAGAGACGCTTACCCTTCTCGAGAATCTCTTGTTGTACCTGAGCCACCGACTCCCTCTCCAGAATACCCATCACAATGAAGAAGGAACTGATGAACACAGGCGAGAAAAACACCTACAACAAATAAAAGAAATAGTAATTAGAGATCAGACAAATGAGATACAATGTATCTTTTCATGAAATGACTACACAATTCGACAGCTCGAAAGTCTGCAGGTGAAAACTATCTATCTTTAAACCCTTCTAAAACTATTCTCTTACTTGATCATGCATTTCTAGATGATCATCTTTTCATTAGAAGACTAATGAAGATTTCGAACAGAAAAGTCTTCATTAGTGATGATGTCATAATGAGTCTTCAAAAGTCATAATGAGCAGAAGACTTCGAACAGAAAAGCAACAATAAAAATAAATTAATCTAGGCTTTTTATTTTAAGGGGAATAATATCTCAAGTACATTAAAAGTTCAGATCCAGTGCTTACAAGAGGTATCCCAAAACAGCTGTTTCACGGTGAATTTCCGATTATCAGTGGAAAGTAGTCACTGTAAACAACCAATACGGAGGTTAATATAAGTTGTGGTAGGAAAAAGTATGGAACCTTAAATGAATTTCCTAAACTGGGTCTGAACTTTTAATGTGTTTATGCATTTTTTTAGGCGCTTTTTTGATTAATTAATGCTCATAGAAAATTCATTGAGCACATGAATTTCTTTATTTTATTTTTATTGTGTATTTCTTTGTTTTTAGTTTAGACTTGGTTCCATACTTTTTTTCCTACCTCAATATTTCAAGTAATAGATTAATTAATGATATCTCCTCAATACATGAGATCTGCTTCCAGTTTCGTATTACCTTGAATATAGCAGTAAAGGCAATTTACTTTACTTTTGATAAGAATTCCTTCTATCTGAGCTCTAACAAGATGCAGTCTGCGATATATGGTTCTGGATTTCGTACTTCCCAGCAAACAAACATCCTTTATCCCTAACAAATGTAAACTCGCCTTCTTTTAAGATTTCCTCCCGATCCCGAGATTCACAGCAAGAACAACGTGTTCCGACCCTCCAGTAGAAATGGTAACAATTCAGTTCAGTCAAATGTCGATCGACAGCTGAATGACTACAGCGCCATCACCATATTTAGGCCAACTAACTTTTTATCTTAAAACCAATCATCTCGATACGAAGTGGAAAAGCGTTTTGCTCTAATAGAACGTCTTCTTTACCCTTAGACCTTAGAATTTAACTAGCGGTGTTTATTTGATCTCGCCAAAGTGTTAAGTTGGCTCGGAGTTGCCTTATCGTATTCACTTTAGGAGCCAAATTTCGGTTCTTAATTGTGATTTCATGACCTCGTTTATTGCAGAATATAACAACTTATCATTACGTTCCTAAAGAGGATGAATAACGTAATCTAGTTATTAAAACTAATTGCCACTGTTAAAAGTAATGTCCTATAATTGAAAATGGTTTGAAAATAGCGTTAAATTGAAATAAATTTAATAAATTATTTTATCAGAACTTCTTTAAGAGCTCTTGTATTTCAGATTTAATCAGTAACAAGTCTGATTTAATTAAAATCGTACATGTGATCTGGACAAAGCAATCAAACATAAACAATGAACTGTATGGAAGATTTTTTGGATGAAAAATAGTTTCTTAACGGAAGATTATCTGAAACTATCTAGATCTGCAACTTGAATTACACCATGGTATTTGCTAGACAGGATCATCAGATGACATTGATGTTGGAATCTGGTTTACTGGTTTGGAATAGTCTAAATTTATCGAACCAGTGAAACTAGAAAACCACGAACATAGACTTGTCCAAAAATCTGAAATACTGTAAATGATCAAAACCACTTAATGAAGTTGTTGTGGTCTCTGAATTTTTATCAGGAATCTCAATTTTACCATCGACTGACAATTTGTTCTGCCATTCTACTGTGAAATATCAGAGAAATGGTATCTTTTTTTTTTAAAAAAAAGGTAGATCAATGATTAAAAATAACGATCAATTGTCGTTCAATTGGCCGTGGTGGTGACTTAGGTCTAATGAGAGTTTACATGTAAGCAGTGTGGACCATGGAAGCTAAACTAACAACTAATACAGCAAAGCAAGTTCTTGTTCCTTTTCTTTTCGTGATCTAAGAAGCAACGGAACTTGATGTTATTTTTGGCAACTAAGTCAGAATCTGGCTTCAGACAGACAAAAGAACATTATTGAAACGGAGGCTTCCAAATAAATATCATCTTGCCTGAAAGCTACTCAGAAGATTTGAAAATGTGGGTGTTCTTGAGAAACATGTGCTTCAAGAAACGAACTTAGGCATATATTATCTTATTGATTTTTAGAATTCAGCTGTGAAATTTTTTTTTAACATTTTAGATTTTACTTTTTAAGATCGTAGATTCGTACGTATAAGTTGCGTAAAGCCAATTTACGAACGATTTTTATTTTTTTAATCGTAATACTTTTTTCATATTTTAGCCCTTTTAATTGATTTCCTAGACCTTTACACAGATACTGCTTTCCTAGACACTACTTTTAGTACTGGCATATCATAAAGTGTCAAACAGGTGCCCTTATGTTAGCATCATCATTTTGTACAAAACTGAGATGATGTAAACTAATTAAAATGGAATAATGTTAGTTTATTTCCTACGTAGAATTTTTCTAATATTTGTACGAACATTAAGATCGGGTTGTAAACATCTTCAAAGTAAATAAATAGACTTGAAACCAAACATGTTTTCTTTATCTGGCGGTAAATTTGCTGACAATTTTCTTTCCCATGATAGAAATAAAGGTACTCAAATAGTGGATTAGGGATTAGAAGTGCAGCTCGTGTAAACACTGCAGCGCAAATCATCCTTTTACGACCTACAGAGTCGTGGCAAATTGTGTTTCAGAAATCTAGTTGAAACAATTTTTTTCTATACAGACTACTCTATATTTACCTTTTTTTTTATTAATGACATTTTCTTATTGTTTGATATTTCGATTATTAAGATCAACCATGCATGTCTAATAACTCAAAATGGCTTTGCATTAATTTGTACAAAGATATACAACGTGAAATGAGTAGAATATACTGTATGAGTAGAATACTGTACGTCAATAACAATGCATTGTATCTCAAGAACAGCATAGGATGATAACTGCGTAAGCCAATAATGAATAATTATATATAAAATCCCATATTATTTTGAGTATATAAAATAAACAAATTATAGAAAAAAATCTAATTGCCTTCAAATAAAAAGATGTGCTATACAGTAAACACCACAATGTACTATTATCTTTAATTGTTAAGGGTTTAAGATAAAACTCTTATTTGATCACTTCCAGAAATTTTGCTTAAGATAACTTGGAATATATTGACTATAATTTTAAGGCTGTATATTATATAACTAAATATTTTAATCTAGATTCCATTTTTAAATGGTAAAATTATCATTTTTACTGTTATTATTATTAAAAAATAAAATAGTTTTTCATGTTTCCCCTTAGGAATGGACTCCAAAATAATCCTTAGTACATTAGTTTCTGTAGGAAGTTTCTCTTTACCTGATCGATGGCCACTTTTTTGAGCACGACCTTAAGAGTTCTTCCCGGAAGTCGACTGTCCAGCCAAAGGTACCAGTAATGACACATGGCGCCGATCGCCGCCCCCGCAATGGACATGTTACGAGTTCGTAGTTGATTCCATGAATTAAGATCGCCCTGAAAGAAAAAAAAAAAAAAAAACGATAACGAAACTTATGCAAATGAAACGATTAATTATGAAAGCACGTGAAGTATCAGATGAAAATCATGGCTCTTAATTTATTAGCCGATAATTGGCCACTTACATACAAATGCGGGAAATGAATTTACTATTCAAGGCATCTCATTCCACTAAGAGAACATCGCAGCGAAACCAATGCTTATAAATATTCATACTTTTATCAGTTGTAAATGTTTACTCTTAGCAACTCAATCGGAATTTTCGATTGGGTGCACCTTGTCGCTTCGAGCGTTTTATCTGATTAAAGGGGGAGGGAGAAATAAAGAAAAAAAGGGATGTTTGGATTTTTTTGTAAATGAAGTCTTCAAGAAAACAACACAAGACTTATTTCAACACCTGATAAAAGACTCGTAAATAATGAATTTTCTAACAAAACAAAATGAAAAACCCAGAGTATTTCAGCTCAACATTGATCTCGGCTTTTTTCAGATGATTTGTACTGCACTTCAAAGAAGAAGAATTTCTCTAGTTAAAACCGAAACATAGTCTTGAAAACATTAACGTGTGTACTGCACAAATCACTAAATCAAGCCAAAAATACACACACTTGTACACTTAAAAATTTCATTAAAGGTTACCAGTTTCAACGCCCTTACAGTCAGTCTTCATCAGATCAGACAGAGACGAATGTGTAGCCACTCGTTTTTATGGGTTTTCTTAGTCAATGAAAGCCTTTGGACTCTTTACACCAATCAACACTGGGCTCATCTATTACCGAAAAGTAAATCAAAGAGAATAAACAAATAAATAAATGAATAAATAAATATAGCCTAATCAATCTTCTTATATCAATGTTCTTGCCTCTATTCTCCTTTACCTTGACTATCACATGCAAGAACTTCTTCTACTAAAACACTATTATTATATGAAACATGATTAAACATGTTTCATACATTATACCTTTTAATAAAAATTTGACAGGATTCGATAAACCTTCCAATATAAATAAACATCAGTATTTCTTCCAATAATATAAATTTTTGAAATATCTACATCACGTCCTGAATTCTTAGCATGTAATGCTGTATTATAATATCCTTGACCTGAAGACCCTTGTTCGTTCGGGTCAAAGAGCACGTACAAGCCGTAAAAAAAAGATTATGTAAATTACAATACAGCAACACATGTTAAGAATTCAGAACATAATTTAGATTTTTCAAAAACTAGTATTACTGGAAGAAATGCTGATGTTTATTGAAGAAGATTTCTCAAATCTCGTCAAATTTTATTAAAATGATCATAAAATATAATGTTTAGTGAAAATCGTTCTTGCGTATGATTTGTAAATAAAGGAGAGTAAAGCAAGAATATTCGTACATAAAGAAGATAGATTAGGTTATATTTTTTTCATTCGTTCATTCATTCATTCATTCATTTACTTATTTTCTCTCATATAACTTTCCGTAATACAACATACCTTTCCGTGTTGATTGGTGTTAAGGGACTAATGACTGGAAAAAAGGTTTTCATTGACTAACAAAACCCATAAAACGGATGGCTACACATAATCTTCTCCATGTGGTCTGATGAAGACTGACCCTAACGGCAGTTGAAACTAATAACATTGAATGAAATTTTAACTGCACATATGTGTGTTTTCAGATTGATTTTAGAAACGCAGTCATTTAAAACAATTATGTGCTTTAAGGAGAAAAGTTACAAGTGGTTAAAAGTTCTCGCTAACAAGCCTTAAGATCACAAGATTCTTCGTCAATGGGACTAATGAAGTCCGAGTGATCAGTCCGACTCCAGCCTAAAAAGAAGGCTGGATGAATCAAGAGAACCCCCTCTCAAGGGGAGAAAGAACCTGGAAATGATCGCCATCTACGCCTGAAATTGAACTGGCTCCTCCTGCAGCCAGAAGATAAGCTCCTTACCTAGACTTCAAAATGGAAATATAATATTTAATAAATCTTTTATTTTTATCTTCCAAAAGTAACCGAAGCTAAAGGAACAAAGGATCTTCACTAATTTTCTTTCACAAGTACAGAAATGAATATTGCCAAAAAAAAAAAAGAAATAAGACATCTTTTGAAGTGGCCGAAGAAGATATTTTCTTTTGACAGTTAAGAAGGCAATAGCAAAGGGATATTCACTGGACGGTCAATAAAATTAACATTCTTACAGAACTTAGAAATTTGTCTATCCAACACATGTTTCTTCATCATTGTAAAAGGTAATTATAATTAAGTGTAAATTATTGAAACAATATTAATAATTTAAAACGTTTAGATAAAATTTTAATATGTTAATATTAACACATGCACTTCTACAATAACATGTATTTACAATTAATTAATTATAAATTAATTAAATTTTTGTAAAAAACTTAAGGTAATATTTAAGATTAATTTAGTAATTTAACTTATCACTAAATATTTTTGAACTATGCTCTTTATGTGGAACCCCAGAAGTATTACTTTTATAGACAAACTGTAGACAAATTGGAATAATTTTTACAATTTATGATTTTACAATTTTTACAATAACTTTAAACAATAAGGTTGGGTTTTTTTCCAAAATTTTTATTTTTAAATTTTAACTGTTAAACAATTAATTACAGCAAATGATAAACGTACACTATGTCTAAGAATGTTTACAATGCAACTAATTTCAAATAAACCCGTTCTGCATAAAATCTTCGTTTAAAATAATACTGTTTCTTTAAACTACGACCTACCTAAGAATAATTTTTCTTTTTAATTTACTTATCTGTAATTGCATTTAGAAAAATTTTAGTATTGTCAAAAACAAAAAAAGCAGCATCACCTTTGTCTGAAGGTAAAAAAAAATATTTTTTTGATTTAATATTTTCTTATCCTCCTATTACGGTCGACTTATAATACCTTTGAGTTAAATGATATAGAACTGTCCAGAACAAATTTAATCCATCTTTGGTACCCATCCTCAAAACTGATAATTTTTATTTTTATTTTTTTTTTAAATCATGAACAACTGTTCCGGGGGAGCTAATAACTATCACCAACTTCAAAGACAGTTTACAGATGACGTACCAACAACAAGTAAACAATCAGAAACAAGTTACATGTAAGCGACCTTAGCCAGTTACCTAGTTTGCCTAAGGAAGCATGAAGATCTTAAATCTAATAATAATTAAATGCGATTCCAAATTATTTTTTCTACTGCTTATATGTTGATATTATCTTCTTTTTAATAGCTTCTTCAAGGCAATACTTCAAACATTTACACGAATCGTGAATTTCTGAATGACATTTTGTGCATTTCATTAATAATAATGAATGCAGAACTGCTGAATACAAATAGGCCTATTCACAAGGATACAATGGGTCCATTCACATTGCCAATACTCCTTTCAAAATACTCAGGGACTGAAATTAGGAAAACCTTTCAAAGTAAAACATTATTTGTAAACTGTAAGTTTGGAAACTTCTGGAATTCAAATTAAAAAAAAAAATAAAATTAAGAAACTTAGAGATAATGAGAACTAAGATACAAGTTACTTATGGTGAGAGCTTATGATTTAGGGGGAAAATTTTTAAAGCATTTATTGTCTTCATAATGCTACGGGTTCTGTTTTTAGCGACCCATTTGGGAGGTATTGTGATAGCGATGAAAATCGGTAGCTATTCCCTTTGTCTTGTCCGTCCGTCTGTCCGTGTCTGTCCATCCCTAACAACTCCCAAACGGAAGGTCGGATCGACAAACGGACTTCACCATCGTGTTCAGAGGCCTAAACAACGTAGGAATAGGGTATTTTCTGAGCCCCCCCCCCAATGTTCGAGATATTTGGCACTGGATTTCCGCTATTAGCTTAAATGTTAGAAATGCAACTATCTCATTTCAATTGTCAGCTGTAGATTGATGATTAAGGTTTCGGGCTCACATACTGAAGGTTATCGGTTCGAAACCATATATATACTTTTTTTCCCTCAATGTCCGCATGGGTTTTTTTTTTTTTTATTTTCCTAACTTTTTTTATTTTTCCTTACGTTATTGTACTTTTTTTTATTATTATACGCCCTTAAATTTATGCTTTAGCACAAAATTATATTTACTTGTTAAAATAGTGAAAATAAAACAACGAAAGTATTCACATTCCTATCTATAAATTATTTTACTTGCCGAATTAAACAGTCTATCTTTAAATTTTCATTTGGTGTAAAAAAATTAATCAAATTCTCAAGTTTCATTAATTTTAATTGTATGAAAGCACGTGCTAACATTGTGGATAAGCATGAATCTATTACTGTAATAATAATTAATAGAGAAAATAACAATTCTTCAGTTAAATAGTGTAATATAATGAATGGAATTTGACATTAACACAACACACATGTGTGTGAATGATCACGACTGTATATTAACTTTTATTTACCATATTAATATTTGAATCATCGTATCTGTTATATAAAATACACGGCAAATAATTCTATTAAACAGAATGATAAATCCTATCAGAATTTAATTAAAACTAATATAATTAAATATCATAATATTGAATTAACGGGGGGAAAATGCCATTAAAATTTCTCAGATACTAGTCTTGATTAACTATTTAATTGGATTCCATCAAAATTCAATAATATTCCAATTAATTGGAAAGGACTGAATTAATATCAAATCTGTTTTAAAAATACATGAGCTTAATAAAAATTTCACGAACTTGAGTATTACTGAGTGCTTACAGAGTGCTTAAGAATTTTGTTGAGCCGTGAGGGACCAGAAAAAGGAGCTCCTAGGTTTTTTTCATTAATATTACAACCCACGGAGTAAATTTAGTTTTATGGTGATTGTAGGTGTGTCCGTACTTCCGACTATAGGAAGTTGGTAAAAACTTTGTTCGCCAAACAGAATAATCGCTGACTTATTGGTAAGTTCCGTGTACAGAAAGTAAGAAATATAAAAAGCAAGTTTATTTACTATGTGTACATAATAAATATTAGTTCGTAAATATATATTATTCATTTATCTTTTCTGTGGGAATACAAAAGCTGAAATTAATCTCACAGAATGTAACTTGTGTGGGATTTAAACTCAAAAAGCTGATTTCCAATGGCTACACAAGTACGGTATGCGCTAGTTGAATTTCGGGCAACGAATCGTTTTCACATTGCAGATTTCTATACATAATAACAAAGGCTTACAAGCGAAATGTTTGCATTATTGTAACAATGTGCATTTTACAGTAAAAGATAAGCTTTATAACTGGCTTTGTGAAGAGCTTAGAACCTCTACTGCATACATTTCTTAAAAGATTCTTTACAAGTTAATACTGGCAATAAATGTAATTATATGCTTATTAATATGGAAATCTGTCAGAAATGATGATGGTTTCTGTTTATAGTTTCATCTGCAAAAGAAGAAAGTTTATTCAAATACATCAAAACTACAAGCTTTACGCTGTACTAACCCAAAGATTTTTGTTTCATAGTAGTTTCATACAAATATTTGTGAACAAAAGAATATGTTCATAAGTGTTTTATATTTTAACAGAAGAAAATAATACACTGCTGATGTAGATGGCGGATCCTTATTCAGCGAATATTCCAAGATTAGGCCATTTGTTGAGATCATTGATGTCTTCAAGTACACCCAATACCAACTTTGAAATACATTCCCTCACATTCTTTGTTATAATTCACGAAAATAAGTTAGGATTTCGTAATTATTTAAAATTACCATTAAAAAATTATAAGCAATTACATTCTATTAAATACTGATGTTTTAAATGTTAAAAAGCCACTAGCTTAGATTTTTGGAATCCAGAACTTTAATTTATAATCAACAATTGCCCGTTAACTAATGTATGCGACCTAATAGTATTTGAACCACAACTACTGGTTCAAATCATCCTAAATTAAAACCCACTATTACGGTATTCCACAATCTTCTACAGAATTATATTTGGAAAAGATTACTAAACAATAATAACTTGAAATGATCGTTGCTGAACAATCACCTTACTATTTGGGAGAATTATTTGAATACTTGCAAGTGATATTGGGATTTTAAGAAGGAGTAATGAATGAAACTGCTAGGAAGGTATATTTTTCGTATCAAAATCATTGCTATAATCTTTCAGAGTGTTGTCTATTACAGAGATAACTATTGCTATGCTATAACTACAGTGTGTCCAGCTGCAAATTTTTTTTAAAAAAAAAGATATCTGAAAAGTACCGATGGTTCACCCCCTCCCCAGAAGGGTACAAGGACAAAGTCCCATTGTGGATTTGGGGGCGAAGATTTTTGTTTTTTGATTAAAGATACCTATTTTCAGCTTAAATCTGTTTTAAACATGTTAAAAAAAAAGAAAGAAGTGTTTGTTATTTTTTTTTTCAAAATGGCCTCCTCCTTTTAGCCATTCCGTTCCTCGCACAGTTTTAATTCTATTTTGACATTTAAAAAAATTATTTTCTACATTTATAATTGATTGTATCTAAAATAATATACGTTGACATAGTATATACATAGATATACATAAATTGAATAGACTTTATTAAACATCTTCAAGCCACTTAACGTTTCTAATGCACAAGCTTTTTTTCCGACTGAAAATAAATACAACATCACTTACCACTTTAGACTGATAGGTCAAGGAGAAAGGACAAGGAGACCAGTATCTACAGAGCAGATTTTTGGTCTCCATCACTTACCACTATGAAAAAGAGTGAACAATATATGCAAGTTAACAAATGTTACAGAAATATCTTTTAAATGTCGTAACTTCACAAACACAAAGTAACTGCTATATTTCAAACACAAAGTAACTGCTATATTTCAAACACACAAAACAAAACTTCTATCTTTCCTTATCCTTTTTCATGCCTTTTTCTGCGAAAGAAACCCCACCTTTAATGTTTTTCCTTTGTAGATTGTTCTCAACTCACTGAAAAGAAAGGACAAATAAAGGACCTTATCAGCAGTCACAGTTTTAAAGGATAGTCTTTTAAGAAAAAGAACATTTGGACACACTGTTCATTAATGCAAAGAATTTATGCAAAAGCTTCAAAATCTATTATTAGCTTCAATGATATCAAATGGAAAAAGAATATTGTTGTAGTTTTTAATTTTTATCAAGAATTATTATGTGTCTGTTGCTAGTTCAATCATTTCATGCTACTTTTAACATTTACTTCGTTGAATAACGAAAGTTGAAAAAAGTCTGCATTTGTAGGAAATTGTGCATAAAATGCCAGGATATGCACCAGAAATTGTACTTTAGAGAATAAATGGTATACCAGTCATGCTTCCAAACCTTTCTGCAACTCCTACAATTCCATCTTCTTATATATGATCATAATGTAGATTGTTTTGCTCTTTCATATCATCACAACAGGAAATAGCAGCAAATTTCTCAATAATGATATAATGAAAAATATTACTTGATTCTTCTGTAAAAGAACAGCACGCATGAACGGAATGACCAGTGATACTGTTAGATACAGTGGTACTGTATGGTCCGGTCGAAATATAATCGTATAAATAAAGAGGAATATACGTAAGATACTGTTAGAGTTTGGAAATTTAGAATGTTAATATATTTTAACTTTTTAAACATGAGAAGTAGCGAATTTAACGTTCTTCAATGAAAAATAGTCACAAATAATGAAGGTTGTCTACTGAATTGTTTGAAAAGATAATTTACCGACGATAAATTGACGTATTATATTATATTTGGTAAATGAGACAAATAGAATTTTGTAAGATTCCCCACTGTATGCCTGTCTCTTTAGGTGCTTCTTAAGGAAAAGTCAAACAAGTTTTTGCTTCAGATAATACTGAACTTAGTGCTGCGGAAACCGCCAACAGTAGATGGTGAATTTTCCGCCAGTAAGATACTACGATAGATGAGAGATTGGTATGTTCAGAAACAAAGCAAAAAATAAAAAACAAAAAAAAAAAGGAAAAGATGAAACAAGACACTTAAATGCATCAAAGATAACTCAGAAAAAAGTTAAAATGAACGTTTAAGTAGTAAAAAAAAACTTGTCAAAAACTTAAAAAGAATGAAGACTGAGTGTGAGCTCAAATTCATGACGTTGCTTGATACTCGGTTCATAGTTTCAAGTTTTGGCTCCATACGCTCAGTAAAGACATCTCTATATTTCTGTATTAGAGTAACTTTAGAACATGTTAATTAAGTTGTATTTCATTTTGAGGTATCAGAACTTAGCAAAATCTCAAGATTTCAAGTCGTTACTCTTTCAGTTGCATCGTTTACAATTACCGTTTTATGCTTCGATGGCGATATATTTCGAAAATTTGTCACCTTAAAAAAGAAAAATTATCATATTGCTACTAGGAGCGTACATCCACGACGCACATTTGTTGAATCGTAAAATTAACGGAGTATCTTATACATTTTTTACTCATTCTAAATCAAAAATTAAAGGGCCAATACGAAACAATATTTGAGACAGCCAATTTAGCAAATGCACTGCATTAGCCATTTACAATATTTGCAAAAACACCGAAGCGAATACACTTCTTGATTCTATTTGACGTTATTTGAAAACAGATCGAGTCACCAAATTATATCTCACTGTTTACTATTCTTTTACAGCTACTAAGTTAATTTCGTCTCTCTCCTAATTAGAATTAAGGTGGACAAGGATTTATTGGTCAAACATAAAGAAGCCGTTAAAATGATTCAATATTTTGATGAACTACATTAATCATACACTTTACAGCCTAATATTTGCAAACCACTGTTTGTCCTAACAATTCAGAATCATAGGCTTTGTTTCAAATACCATCGCCTTAATGATGATTTTCATTTATCTGTATTTACTCTCTTTGTAATAGAAAGCAAAGCTTTCACTGCTATGTTATATAATTAAGCAAAATTAGCTGATTACAGAAATAAACTATAGTGAAATTAAAGGGTCTTGTGTTTTTGTTTCTAGAAAGCTTTCAAAATATTTTTAATTATTCTGTGGTAATTCTTATCTACAAGAGTGATCTGATAAATACTGACTTAACCGTAAAAAAAAATAACTAAATTTAAAATGAAAAAAACATGTAGTCTTTGTAATACATTCAAAACTATTCTTTTCCATCGCTTTTCTTTAATACTTTGTACTTAGAACACAACTCCTTGGAGTTCATGCCAAATCCAAATTAGGAATAAATGAATAAGATTCGTTTTTTACGAAAAAGAATGAAGAGTTTCGTCCAAACATTTTAAAACAGTCAATCTCTCACAAAGACGGCTTTTAATCTAGAAACGGATTCTCTACTTTAGGGTAATGTTGCGTTCATATGAAGTTGGAGATTTAATAAAACGTCATTTCAAAGCAGACATTCAACACATCTCTGCTTAAAGTTGAAAAACAGTTGCACGCTCTTAAAGATAACATTGGGAAAGTCTGCAATGCTGACTTAGGAGAAAAATAAATAGTAGAGGTAATCACAAATGAAGATATCATTTATATAAATAGAAACATATTCAAAGAATGGTTTAAGAATTGAATGGCACTGTTTACTCTGTAAAGAGAACATAAACTAGAAAGAACAGAACAGTGAATTTTCTAATATAAACTACATATTGAATATTTTAAAAAAATGATCTGAAAAGTAATTGCAATTACAGTAGAACCTCATTATAATGGACTAATTCGGGCTGAAGGTTGTCCGGTTTAATGAAAGTCCGGTTTATAACAAATAATTCATATAGGGGTGTAATGCAGCAGGGTGTACATCAATGAAAGTACAATAGTTAGCTATAAAAAGTGTTTATTATATATCAAATAAAAAACAGCCTTCAACACAGTAGGTTGAATTGAAAAATTATGTGTACGTATTTACTGCATTAATCTGTAGAACAAGAAGGTCCAGGTTCATGTTGATTGCTTACATTCATTGGTTTGAAAAAATAATTTATTTTCTGCTGAGTTTGTTTGCTGCTCATTTCTTCAGTTATTAACTGACGGAGGTATCGTAAGTGCACATAATATACAAACACATTTTCATTTGCCGATTGTTCAACATATTGAATAACAAAATTTAAATGGTCTTTCACTTCGCTCACCTTAATTGTAGGCTGAGCAGTGTCTCCTACCTCTTCCTCCATGTTTACGCAAAACAACATAACGATCGATGTTTAATCGCTTGCTTGGAAATGTAAAACTCGTCAGTTAAAAATAAGCATCCTTTATTATTACTATCAATTTTTTTTAAACTGTCCGTTATAAGCGACGTCCATTATAATAGGGTCCGTTATAATGAGGTTCTACTGTACTTAAAATTCAAAATTTTTTTTTAGTCAATTTTTCTAAATGCTACACAATCTCATGACGTTGTCTGGTAATAACTGTAACAAGTAAACATATTTTTCATGACATTGTGTAAAGTTTCCTTTGACTCCGTACGCTTAGTAAAGACATCTTCTCTATATTTCTGTATTTGAATAACTTTAGAATACGTCCATTCTTTCTGTATTAGAAAAAATTTAGAACATGTCCATTCTTTCTGCATTAGAATAAATTTAGAACATGTCCAATCTTTCTGCATTAGAAT
>JAFIDM010000003.1:23888826-23904524 GCA_023159025.1 Thereuonema tuberculata | reverse complement strand
CACATTTTTTAAATTGTTTCCACTTTTACTTTAACACTTTTAACTTTATAATAAATAACTTAATAATAATAGATACTGAAAGTCGCAAGCAATCATACAATACTTTATTTACATATATATATATATATATATATTAAATTCACTTTAAATTCTTTTTTGGTTGACCTTCTTAAGACATATTGCCTACGTTCTGCCTTTACAGAAACCGAAATGTGAGAATAACAGACAATTCCAAAACAACATGAAATGAAAGACCTATAAATCTTTTAATATTGTATCCCATTTGATTTATATACTTGTAGTAATATTAAATAATTGTCGCAAAAAGCTTCATTGTTTGCATTGAATTTCAGTGACACGGTGACAAGAACTAACATAGGCTTTGAAAAAGTTTGTATTTATCTTGAGTTTATTATGAAAAAAAAATTAAAATAAAAAATACTTAAGGCCTACTATTTATCCTGTAGTAGCATAGATATAATTTAAATAATATTTTACGTCTTTTAATTTAGGCATTTTGGTTATTACAGACAGTGAAAAATTCATTTTTACAGAAACTACAATTATGTTTGTTTTGTTTTTTTTAATTATCAGAAAAAAGCAAAATAAAACCATTTAGAAGAGTTTGAAATAGTCTCTAATTGTTTGAACAATTTCAGAATGTTTGTGATTTCGGGGAGAATTATCTGTTCTTTGGAATTGGATTTGATTCGCTGTTAACACTGAATTCTTTTTTTTTTTTTACACAATTTTTTACTGGTGATTATTTCCCGTCAAAGGCCCACATGGAAAAGATTTCAAATTTAATGATTAAATCAGCCCTAGCTCTCGAATATTCATACCAAGTTTCAAGAAGATCGATCCAGCGCTTTGATAATTATTGAATGGGTTCAGAGATACATAGATAGAGATACCCCCACACACAGAGACTGATAGAGATACCCACACACACTTTTTTAATATAAAAAAAGGTAGGAAATTGATAGAGAGAGTTCTGTGAAGATCACGAGATCCAGATTATCAATTAGGTTTTATGTGAAAAAAGAAATAACGAGATTGTATAATTTTCTATTCATTACCGCTCTGAGTTATCGTCAACGGGAAACTGGGAGAGCTGTTTCATCCTTACTAGGAATCATCAGCCAGATTTGCCCACAACGACGGTCAACTAGAAGACGTGAAAGACTATTAGGATTCCATTAGCGATCTGATTGTGATGATAAATATAACTGACGAGTCCTAATAAAGACGAAACAGTTGTCCCAGTTGACGATAGCCCAAAGCGTGAATGGAAAATTGTGCAATCTCATGACATCGTTTTTCATATTTCAATTTGTGCAACGTTAACCTGACCCCATACGCTTTCTGGTCAACAAGAATGCCATAACAGTGAAGTCATTATTTCAAGAAGGGTGTCATTGTACTGAATAAAGATTTTTGGAAAGTAAGAAACGCACACCATTAGAAAACATTAAACTTGTCATTTTTTTCCCCCGTTTATTTAAGATGCTTGTTGATTCTTTTTATTAAACCTAAACTTTACAATGAATTTAATTTATTTTTTCCTTTCAGTCTAGAGCTGCAAACCTATATATACAGAAATGTGTTGGTGAAAAGTTTTAAGAGTTTATTTATTTATTTATTTATTTATTTTTTAATATTTTACACGTTTGAAAAATTAAAAAGATTTGCAGTGTAACTTACAATCAGTGAATGAATGGAATGTGAATTGCATTTTTCGTTTTTTTTTGAGAAACTTTAAACTATTTTTAAAAAAGCCTTACGTAAAATTATTAAAAATAGTAAATAACTTCTATTTAATTTGTTGAATATGAAACTTCTATTAAAAAAATACGTAACGTAATAAAAAAAAAATAACTGCTTAAATTAAACAAGAAATTCAAAAAAACCTAAAATACTTTCCTGAAAACAATTTTTTAAAAGAATTTTTTTTTAAATCTTGAGAACGAAAAAAACGAAAAATGTATTCAGTTCATTTAGTTCATTTTTATTCAATAAAATTAAAAACTAAGACCGAAAATCGATAAAATAAAATACCAATTAAATATTCAAGCAACAAGTGAAATTACAACATCCAGTAGACTCTCGATATGCCGAAGTTGAAGGGACGCTAAAAAAAATTCGGGAGAGCGAGTTTTCGAGATAACAAGGTGATAACCGAAACATAAAATTTCACGTAAAAACACAAGATACGGAATAATATTCTAAACATTATAGTCTTGATAGATGAGAATAACTGTAAATATGTAATGTTAGTTGATAATAACTCTAAAATATGTAATGATAGTTGACAATAAGTCTAAATATAGCAATGATAACTTTAATTTTTAAAAGTAGTCGAAAATAATTACATTAAATTGAAAAGAAATAGTAAAATATAATGAACTTACATTGCTAGAATTCTTAAAAAAGTCCAGTATCGTGGCTTGGCGACATCTCTTTTGCAATTGTTCTTCAACCAATTTTTCTATTTGAAAAATAGCGGCAAAGTCATCGTTTTCCACGTTATTCGAGCATTCCATGAAGCGTCGTAGTATGTGAACAGCATCTTTAGCTTTGGAACTTTCCATTTTTGAGACAATTGGCGATCCACTGACACGTTTTATAACTTCCCTAATGTTTTTCGCCGACTAACTTAACCATATGCAGTAAATTCTGAACAATTTAGAACAATACGTCTAAGCAACAATGTAACAAATGACTGGCGAGACATAGTAGCGCACACTCGTACCCTCCTTTCCCCAAATGGAGTTATCGACCAGATGGATTTATCGGAATCGTCCTTGACCCCTCAGAGTGATAATGAAGGGTGTGAGAGATTCTTGAAAAAATACCTCTATTTGCTTCGACACAACTGAATGGCGATTTTTCCTGAAAAATTCTTTTTTACTTCGAAAAATATTCGACATAACAAGGTTTTGAGTGAAAACTCTTCGACATAAAAATTAAAATTAACAGATGAATATGTAATATCAAGGGGAAAAATAATTTTTCGACATATCAAGCTTTTCGAGACATCGAAGTTCGGCATATCGAGAGTATACTGTACATTCTACTTCACTGTTGTAACAAATTTTTGATTAAGATTTGTTAAATTTTTCTTAATTGTTGCTGCTTGTTGTAAATAAGCCTACAATTAAAATCTTATTCTAACAGTGACACTTTGATTTCTTTTTCATCGTATGGGAGTTAAAACAAAACTAATTCCCCTATTTATTAGAGGACTTGAGTATAATTTGTAATTTTCTATTAATATCGATTATTGGTGTCGTGCGTCATTTGTTCTTTGTTTACTCGTTGCTGTTTCAAAGTAGTTGGAGAAACGCCGCTCCAACAGACGGAAATTTAAAATGGAATGTAAATGGGTCTTGGATGTTTACATTTGGAATCTGCGTTTTCAAAAGATGAGGTAATCGAGTTTCGTAATGTAAGAGGAAATTCTCCTTTTCCCCTATTTTTCATAGAAATAGAAAATCCCGCCGAAAGTCTGTCGCAAAACTTTAAAGTTTGCGTAAACAGAGAATTCTTATTTCATGCAAGTCTTAGGAAATGCACAGCGTTTTCTGATTGCGAAAAATATCAATTTTCCATGTGGAAAGCTTATAAGAAGTTTGAGGATCGATCAAATTCGCTTCAGATTTAAGTGGTATGAATTCGCTGCATTTTACAGTGCAACTTGGATAATTCGAAGCTGAAGGGACCACTACAAAACTTCGATTTATCCAAGACTTCGAATTAAACAAGTTACATCTTTTAACTTTAATTTCAGGTCCACTGAATGCTTGAAAAGATTATTCTGTCAATAAGTAACTATTTATTCAGAAAGATCATGGTATGAAAGACTTAAACACTTTATGTATGTAAACAAAATAAGATTTATATTACGTAAGCTACAGTACATATTACATTCAATACAGAAAATTATAGTTTTTCCAAAAATTGTGCAATGTCTGATTGTTTTGTAGTATTCAGTCGCTTAAGGTTAGCAAAATCATCAAGCATGTTTAGTGAACGGAAAACAGCTTCACTTACGTTGGTTTGTCCTTCAATGTACCGACGAAATTCGGCGCTATCCCGTACTTGGCATTTCTTCTTCACACCCTTTTCCACCTCGCGAATGACGGCGACGTTTTCAGCGAGCGTTAAATTCTTGTACACGTTAAATTCTTTCTTGATTTACTGAAAGACATGGTGACACTGACAGCAGAAAGCTCGAATGGCGTCTGAAGCGTCAAGTGTCGAATGACGTCACGTGTCGAATGGTGGCGGGAAGGGGATTTCAGTTGTCACGTGTCGAATTTCTTAACGATGAAACGCCGAAAAGTCGTTGTGGTTCGAAATTTTTTATAAAAAACTTCGAATTAAGGAAGTTGAACTTCGAATTATCCACGATTTTTTAACATTGATTTAATAAGAAATTCAAGGGACTAAGACAAATCTTCGAATTAACCACGATTTCGAATTAAAGACGTTCGAATTATCCAAGTTGCACTGTATGTATAAAAATGAAAAAAAAAACCTGAATTTAACATTACAGAGGTTTTTATTCTTTTTCGCCTTGTTTACTGTGGAAAGAGTCTTAAAATAATCATGATGTCTGTGTAAATGTCTGTATAAATAATCGGCAAAAAATATTTTTTTTATGCCTGTATTTATTTAATCTTAAATAACCTTAGTGTTTCGTAGGGAGTTTATATTTACCGTAGGAAAATGATCACATGAAGACTGCCCTTGTGGAATTCAAAATTTTCCATGATTTTTTTTTTTCCGAAAAAATTCCAAAATTCCTATTTTAAAATTTTGAGGTTAAAAAAAAAATCTCAATATTTATTTTCATGTGAGATATTCAAATTCGAAGGGGCTTTACGAATTTTGGACAGATCTAAATACAAGATACAATATTAATTTATAATTTTAAGAGTTCGGATCCGATCTCTGCAACATCTTCAAATTAGTGCTCCCCACTTACGACCAGTCTCACTTGTACGACTATTTACGATCCACTGCTGACAGATTGACATCACTTGAGTCAGCACGTGCCAGATGTCTCATTGGCCTTCCCATCTCACCCCCTTCAAGGTTCTTCAACTAATTGCTACGACTCTAAAGGAACTTATTTAAGGAATATTTTAATTGCTTTTTAAATAATTCAGAATGTCATTAGATTAAATACAGAAAACTTAATTTCTTTAGTAGTATTTTTATTTATTTTAAGGTAATATAAAATATTTTCGTCATTTGAAAACAGAATTTAAAATATTTTTTTTTTAAAAGATTCAATTGTTTGAGTACAAATGTCATGGGATTGTAAGAACGACTGTTTGTGTTCTAACCTTTGAAAAGACGTTAGAGTTAGGTCTGTGAATCAGTTCTTATGAAACGACCCCTGGATTTTAGAAAGAATTTGGAAACAAAGTCACTCCAAAATGGCATTTTAATTTTAGAATTTAAATTTGGTAGCGGAAGCATTGATTCATTGAGACAATGTTCGATTTTTTTTTCTTCCTTTCTCTTCTCCTGTGATCTAAAAATAATTGCTGCTTCGCCTGAGATTGCTCTAGTGCACTTTGTACCTTTGTTTTTCATCAGGTGTTGCTTGGCTTTCTTACTTCATTTTTCTCTCTCAGAAAAAAAAAGAAAAAGTTCTTAAAGCATTTATTTGCTAAAGATTATTTTTCATTAAATTCAAGTTTCAGAGTCTTCTATAAGTGGAAAGGCATTCTCTTTTTGAAAGCTTTAGTAAAATTTCTCCAGTGAAATTTTTATAGAATTTTCAGTAAAATTTAAAACGCCTCAGGTGATTTTTTTTTTTTTAGAGACCCATTTGGTAGCTGTGCGTTTTTCTTGTCCTCCCCTAACAACTCCCGAACGGAAGGTCGGACCGACAAACGGATTTTATCATCGTTCCAAGGCCCCAGTACCGTAGGAATGGGGTATTTTCAGGGAGTAACGCCCCCCCCCCCCCATGTTCGAGATATTTGACATTGTTTTCATTGGATTTCCTCTATTAGATTAAATGTTATAAATGCAACCATCCCATTTCAGTTGTAAGTTATAGCTTGGTGCTTAAGGTCGCAGACTCATATAATGAAGGTTGTTGGTTCGAATCCGTACATCTACTTTTTTTTTTCTTTTAATCTTTTGAGAAAATGACCGCGTGGTTTTTTTTTTTTCTTTTTCTTATTTTCCTAACTTTTTTTATTTTTCCTTCTGTTAATGTACTTCCTTTTTTTTAGTATTATTTTTTTAAATTTTTTTATATTATTATGGGTCGCCCTTAAATTATAGTCACTCGTTTTAAATTCAATTCTATTTATAACTTATAACTTCTTTATATTTAATTTCTCATTTTTGGTCTCTATTATTATTACTATTATTTCATTCTTTTTTATTATTTATTGCTTTTTTTTTTTTTTACACAACACTCCAATTGAATTATTTACGCCAATTTGAATGAGGTACGAAACTTACCTATCTCTGACGTGCCTTAGTTTAGCTGATTTTTATATTAAAATATCTGCCTGTTTGACCATTTGATCTATAGGTTACTCTATTTAAAATCATCGACTTTTAGTAAGTTGAGTTTGACCATAAATTGTCAATAGACATTCGTTCTCGGTTCAGAATTGTCAAAATATTCAAAGATATTTATGTATATTTATGATCGACAAATATAGTGGAATGGACAAAGTATTTATTTTGAAAGTGAATTCCTGTATGTATTTTCCCGTTTCAGTGCCTTACTGCGAAGTCTATCTTAAACAGCTAGAATTACTTGTATTTCAACAGTTGATATTAAGTCACTTCAATATTGCTGTAAATGACTTTTATATAGTCTACGGTATATCTCGGGTGGCTGTGAAAAGAATCCTTAATTCAAAGTTTAATAACTTCAACAATTCAGCTCTTATGCGATTAAGATTTGGCACACGTTAACAGATGGATGTAATCTACAACTGCTCTAAGTTTCAAAGTTCTCAATTTTACTACAGCTAACAAATTAAAAGCGTATGTCTATGAGCAGCATTCTAGGGAATAATTTGAAATAATTCCAAACATTCTGATTGCACGACATGTAATTTACGAAGTGATTTAGTAATCACTTTACGATATACAAAGTCAATTTTTTATATAAGAAATTTATGTAATATTTTCTTTTTAAAATTAATTCTTAAAAGTTTACTGGGAGAGCTACATCGACCTGTTAGATAATGGATTACTCCCGATGATGATATGTTTATCAGCAAGGTAGGATATCTGTAAAAGCTGAGTGCTTCAGAATCATCTACAACTGGACATCCCTAATTTCATCCGAAAGGATGAATGGCTTCCTCAGTTCCCTGATATTAATCCGTTGGACTATTTATGCTAGAAATGAGAACACAAACAGCACCTGAATAAATTAAAATTGCCTCTCTGGTTCGATTACAGGGATGGAATTGGGAACGGAATTTCGTCCTTCTACGGACTCATCAGCCCAACCCCGCCTTCCCCGATAAAAGAACCAGAGAGGCAAGATTCATAAGTGAAGGTCACCGTCACACCTGATAGTGACCCCCAAGGCGGGCTTGGGCTATAGAAGGACGAAATGGCCGTTCCCAATTCCTTCCCTGTAATCGAACCAGAGAGGCAATTTTAATTTATTCAGGTGCTGTTTGTGTTCTCATTTCGTTTATTTCACGGCACGTTAAATTGCTGATTTAACTAATTCCTTTTGTTAAATCTCGTTTTTGGGAATTTTCTTTTCTTACTTTAATGCCTTTTATTACCTATGAGTTGTAGGAAAAGGCTTTTGGTTGTGTGAGTCAACACACCAATTAATTACATTTTCTTGTTTTTGGGGGTCACTGTCAGGTGTGACCTTCATTTATGAATCTTGCCTCTCTGATTCTTTTATCGGGGAAGGCAAGGTTGGGCTGATGAGTCCGTAGCGGGACGAAACGGCCGTTCCCAATTCCTTCCCTGTAATCGAACCCGAAAGGCAATTTTAATTTATTCAGGTACTGTTTGTGTTCTCATTTCGTTTATTTCAAGGCACGTTAAATTGCTGATTTAATTATTTATGATAGAATTCCCTCATAAAGAAGGTTTATGGCGGTCAAAAAAACAAATTCACTGAAAATGGATTTAATCAGGGAAAATCAGTAGAGCATGAGAGGATATCACTTTAAATGTATTTCAGCATCCTTTCCCCTTTAACTATCCATTTTACATAGGGCTGGACCCATCCGGAAGAGAAAGACCGACTCTGCAGGGATATTGAACCTGACTCCTTCAGCCCGTGGCTCAGCACCTTGGACCCATTGAACGAAATGCGTTTTTAATTTTTTTTTTCTACAAATTAATTAGTTTTTGAGAAAAACCTAAAATACAAATTTACTTTTTTTAATTACAAAGGACCCGTTTTTTTTGTTCCTACATAGACATGTAGGCCTGTAGACATTTAGTAGGCTACATACCCAAAGAACTAACATTGGCTATAAACAGATGGAATAAGAAAAAGAAAATGAAGGAGATAAACATAGAAAAGAAAGAAAAACAAAAAACATTCATAGAGCCGCGGGCTTCAAACCGAAATTCGGAATATCAGTCAAGCTAGTAGGTCACCTTCTTAACTTGTCTCCCTGATCTTAAAGAAAATAGCCTTAAAGGCCTAAAGAAAATAGCCTTTCTTATTTATTATAGCCGTTACCAGTGTCTTATTTAATAGCCGATATCAAGTTGTTTAATTTTCAAATTCTCCATTGCACGTACTAAAGAACTTGGCTTTTTCATACTAGAATTCCGCTTTATGTAGATGTATTTTCTCCTCATCTTAGATAGAGGAGCTATTATTCTTGAAGTGCATTCCAAATGAAGCGAAAGCAAAAGTCTTCAAGGAGAGGCGCGCAATGGTTTTCCCACCCCTTGTTAATGGCTTTTTTTTCCATCTTTATTTATTTGTGAAGTTACTGCGAGGAATGACTATTCATTGAGTCTCCATCTGGACTTAAGAAACTCTGATGCCTGCGGAGGTCTATTAAAATACGCAAATTAAGAATGGAATTCCACTAATGCACATAATCAACTTTGAAAGGAGGGGGATCTGGCAATCGTCTCTATTCCCGGTACGGTTATTAAAGCGCTCTATCATCACGCACCTTTCCCTTGGCCAGGCGATTAGCCTTTCCCCAGGATTCTCGCTGTCAGCTTACATTTGGTCGGCATCACGAGCTACGAGATCAGTTTGATGACACAACCGAAGGTCAGGTTGCTGATCAGGTCGGACTTGCATTAACAAATAGGTCATCTATTAATTAGTGGTGGCGACAATCCACTGCTCTCGACGCCTTGTAGCCACTTATCACTGATCATCGTGTCACGCAAAGTTTGTCGTTATTTGAAGTTCACTTTCCGTCAAAACTACTTTTATTCTGAAACACTTTTTTTTCCCCCTTTAGGGAAGGACAGTTAGTCATTCACAGGAGGTCCACGCCCCCTCCCCTCCTTCTCCCACGACGACACACCATCAGGCTTGTGTTAGTTTCCTGATATACTCTTTCTTTTGTCTCATGAGTACAAGGGGATGTGAAGATGAGAAAATGAAAATATAAACGGGAAAGAGGGAAAGAAACAGAACATTTATCATCACACCCAACAAAAAATACAGTCAACCAATTTCTGGGTTTTTATTAGAGACAAAGGAAGAAACTACGCATAAAATAAAGACATAAACAGTTATCCTTTATTATAATTGTCAAAATAAACAAATTTTAAATTAACAAACATTCTTGTGGACTGTCTGTAGAGTGATAACACCCTTTTAGAAAAAAAACAACAACTTTTGTAGTCATTATGAAGCAGAAAATGAGTTTGCCTTTTATCTTTTGGTTATTGTAGATTATGGAATTGAGCTAAAATTCAGATATTTTATTTATTACAGCCAATTAAGTAGTAACTGTGGCAGTTGACTGTTGAATTGTGAGAGTTTAGTTTGGTTCTCGTAAGTTGTTTAAAGTTGGTTAAAGCAAAATTAGGTTCAATTCTTAAGAAAAGGGCGTGTTTCATTGTTAGCTCAGGATTTAAAAGTTCTTGTAGTCTTCTTGCATTCTTGTTGTTATAGTTTCAACTTCACAACAGAGTTCCTTTCGCAAAAGAACTTTAATTTACTTTCTTTAAATTACAGTTGTCTGCATTTAATTGTTTGGACTTTTTTCTATTTAAAAAAAATGCTGAATTATTTTGTTTTGATCGAAAGAAACTCAATTACTTAATTGAAAGATCCTGAATTCTTTGATTTCCAGTTGCTGATTGTAAATGCACGAAACATGTTTTTTTTAAGCTTAACATTTCACACAGAAATGGAGGAATTTGTTCCATTAGCAAAGTTTTGAGAGTCAATTAGCCTTTACCTACCATAAAGCATTGAAAAACTAATAATAACAACTACATTTGGTAATTGCGCAAATCAAGAATAATATTATTTTACAGATCACAGAAATATGACAGCAGACCACTGATCACACGACATTAATGGAGGATTCTAATTGTAATTGCTGATGATATATCCATTAGTTTAACAAAATGCAAATGGAATTACCTGTTAAACTTACATCCTCATGTAGCCGTTAAAGGATATATTTATTCATGAAAGCAATTGCCGTACAATCACAAAACTAAAAATTTTCTCAATCCACAGGGTAGGGAACTAAACTTTAGGAAAACCAAAATAATCAATTATTGTTATTAAAATTTACCGATTCGGAAGTAACATTGATTCTTAACTATATTTACACTTAACATATGAACAAAAAGAAAATTAGCTATAAACCATTAGATAGCCTGTGACGCTTCATTTTCTGTTTAAACTTATTTTTAAATTCACAAATAACTAATTTATACATATACATATACTTGCCAAATTTGTTGCAGTCAGTACTAATGTGCAAAGTCATTAAATGCGTTTTTCATTCATGTCTGGATTTTTGGACTAATTCTCTTTCTTCTTGATACATATTTACTCTTGTATTTTTCTTCTGTATTTGCCAACCGTTTTGTTCAACAACTCTAAACAGGCTGTTATTACAGTAATTTGTTTCTTAATATAAAGCTTAAAACAATAAATAATAATAAAAAAAAAACCTACTGAGCTTCGAAAAACAAAATGGAATAGTAATTTAATAAATATGCACTGTGCATTACCACAGTGTATAGTTTAATCTGCGAAATGCATTGTTTATGTTTGCTTTTTAAATTACGTATTTTAGCCATTCTTACAATCTATGTGCTAATATAAGCAAAGTGTTTCAGATTCCTTTGGTACGTTGTTAACAAGCATGCTTGCTTTTCTATTAGATCACCAGACCTTTTAATTATCACCTTTTATTGCTGTAGTGACATAACAGGAAAGACAAAAGTATTGCCAGTGTCGTTGTTAGCTGCCAAAAAAAATGGTGCAAAACTCAGAGACTACAATAGTTTGTGAACTGTTCCATGTTACTAGCCATTTAGGATTTTTCCTGATACTTTTGCCTGCAGAAGTGAAATAATCTTTCAAAATCAACCATTTTAAGCTGAAATATTCGTTACCAGTCGTATGGAAAACGTGAGCCATGACCATTTATCATAATATAATATGATGTAATATAATATATGACTAGTGTATACGTCCGTCGACAATGACGGGAGAACTGTGTTAGTTGAGATAGAGTATTTTAAGTAGAAGTTTTTTTTCTGTGTTTAAATTTTTTAATTTCTTCATTCATGTCGAAAAATGTCTCTAACGACTCTTCAGTTCGTCGCTGAGGGTGAGCTTCTGCATCTAATGCTCGTCTGACCTGCGCTTGTAACAGGCTAAAAAAACGAACATTGAAGTTTAAAATTTTAATCTAGTGGGCTAAAATTAAAGAGTTTTTTTTCCCTCTAGCTATTCTCTCATTGCGTCACACACACACAGGTAGTGATAAGAGATATTTAACAACCAATAATTTGAATGTAGTCCTCATGACCTAATGAATAAGACGTCTGATTTCGGATCAGAAGGTTGCAGGTTTCATTGTAGAAATTATTTCTATTTTCATATGAAATTAAAATTATTTTGCAAACGCCAGAGATAGTGCGTTAAACACAGACAGATCTGAAAAACTTATGTAATATAAGTTACATAATAAAAAAATAATAAAAAAAATTTCGTTGTTGTTTTCCTTTTCTTTTTGTTTGGAAAATGCACCTGAAAGCTTGTTATCAATTTGTTGGGATCTGCTGATCATCTGAGCGAGATAAACTTGAGAATTTTTTTTCCTCCTATTCTTCAAAGCTATGTTAGGGGATGTCAATATATCTTCTTACGGAAACTGAGGGGAAAAAAAAAGAAAACGTTGAAGACAAAATAACGTTTATAAAAAAGTGTTTTCGCTGAAATCGCCAACTCTGAAAAAGGTTGTGTATCTCTTTAGGGAAGAATATTGGAGTGATGAGCGTGAGTTGAGTGATGGTCGTACGATGATGATACCACTTATTTGAAAACATTATTCAATAGCACAGACGGTCGTCCTCCTTCTCAGGAAAGAAGAAACACTATCTCACGTCACCACAGGAGAGAATAAAGAAGAAAAGGAAGGACCCAAGAATGTCTATTAGAGGGCGTGAGTTTAACGAAGCAGCAGAATTCTTTGGACGGTTAGCTGTCATCGTAATGAATTACCTCAGAAAGCCCTTCGTCATAAAGAAAAAGAAGAGAAAAAAACGAATCCTCTGCAGAAATACTGTTAAAAGGTCCTTTAGTTTGTGGTATAGGAAAAAAAAAAAAGGAAGGAGACGAGAGAAAAATCTTCCCCCCCTTCCGATCAGTATTGTGCCGTCCTTCCCCTCGGAGATGGAATGTGACGTACCTCGCTTATTCTACCCGTTTGCAAAAGGCTTCCGTCACCCCGTTCCGTTGTTGTATTCTGGGCCTCTCTTTTCACTAAATGAATTTTCCATGTAGTGGGTGCCGCTGCCTTCGCTGCTTCAAATTAATTCACTCGATTCGCAGGAAAGTAGGGAAAAGAAAGATGGAATCGCCTTTGCATTTTATTACGGCTCTAATCGATGTTTCGATAAAGAAGCCAATGATGGGACAAAGCGGTTTTTTCCGTTTGAACAAATGAAGGGAAAAAAAAACATACTGAAAACGAAATTTTTTTGTGTTGAAAATTGCTATTCCTGTTGCTAGACAGTTTCCTTCGAAAATGAGTCTTATAAATATTTTTTTGCTTTAATTTCAGAGAAAGTAAATAAATAAGGTTATGTTTTCAGACAAGTATCACAAGTTATTATAGTAAAGACTGTATTAGAATAGCATAGAAGGAAAAGAGCATTCTATACAATATATTATATAATACTGTTGCCATTAATGGGGACTTATTTTTGTAAACGTGCCTTCAATATTTTGTGTATTTATTTTTTTATCTTATCTGTTGAGATTTAGACTAAGTGTGGTAAGATTGCCGCGTAATATTTTACCTGCTTCTACAATTACATTCACAATGCTCTAAGATCCAATAATTGGATGGGACTAACTAATAGACCTAAGCAGAACTACTACGATTACATCATTAGAATCTTGTAAACCATGTTCATTCGTCATTTGAACATTTTTTTCCATTTCTCCATTTTAGGTAATATTATAAGGAATCATATATTTAATGCAGTCGTTGCTTTTCCTCCAGTTCTTATGAAAACGGAAAATCCGTGTTAACTTAGATTTCAAATTATAGGAATGTAAGTATTAAAGTTCCAGAATATATAAGCTTCTTTAATATATTCTGTAAATAATTTACTCCTAGAAATCCTTAATATAACAACACTCCTTAGGTGGTACCAGAGGACAAGAAACTACTCTTCTTCCTCTACATTTTCATTAGGATTACAAATAAGAACTAAAATAAAACGTTTTCGTATTCAAGTTAACAAATGAAAATTCAATAGCATGGTTATTAACAATGATAACAATTAACACAATAATGATGCTTCATAAATAACAATAATAACAATACTAACATTACTCACATTACATCATTAATATGTAAAAACTTATTTTCATAAATTCTTTAACATATTCAAATGATGCACTACCGTACTCATTTTAAGAAACTTATCTTTATTAATACAATTTTTGCTATTGATCAAACATGATTCGATCATGAATCTTCTTCTCTTCAGAAATTTCGCATTCAATTTTGGCAATTGGATCTGAAATTCTCCTTTTTTTTTTTATTCCTAAAGGCTCTATTACGTTCTGCCAATCTATCCTTTAAAGTTCTTTAAGTAATAAAGTTCTTTAAGTAAAATAGACGCCCCCACAATCTCTGCAAGTCAGACTACATACAATCCCCAATTTATTTGCAATGTTCTCATTAACATCTTTCTTCTGTTTAAATAATTTGTTACCTTTACATGAAAAATTAAGAATATGAAGGGAACGTTTGTAAATAATGAATACCCAAATTCATTCATAACTAATATAATTAAGGAATTTTTTAAAGAAAGGAGAAAAGTGAAACAACAGAAAGAAGAAAATAGTAATTTTAACAAAGTAATTAAGCTACCATTGGGATTTAAAGTAAACAAAAAATGTTAGAGATGTTTGTAATGCAAACAATACTCGATTAGTTTTTTGTAAAGGTAACAATTGTAGAAGAAAGATATTAATGAGAACATGTTAAATAGGGATTTATTCATTGAAATCCTATAAAATAACATTCTTTTAATATCCACAATATTTCGTCCTTCTTACCGAAAAACTTCCTCAGGTGGTTTTAGAGGACAAGAAGACAAAAACTATTCTTTTTCCTCTACATAAGGGTTACAAAAAAAGAACTAAAATTATTTTCTTACACATTGTTAGCAATTGAAAACTATCTTATTCACCAGCATAGTTATTAATAATGATAACGTAAAGCACATAAATAATGATAACAATTAAACTAAACAACAATGCTTCATGAACAACAATAATATTACTAACATTGTCGCATTATAACTTTTTTATTAACTTCTATTAACTCTATGAACTCCAACGATAATATTTCGTAGGGCTAATCGACCTACTTTTTCAAGCCTTTTTTAATACCACGGGAAGAGAGAACCATCTTCCTCCTTCCCAAAATCAAAAATAAATTACAAACAAGAATTCTAAATTAACAAACAAAAACGTGAATCATACTAATAATAAACAAGAAACGGGAATCATACTAAAAATAATGACCACATCTCTGTCCCATTGTTTTCTGAAAGTCCAATCTTAAAGTCGGATCGATGAATAATTTAAAAATAAATTTCTTTCTTCTTTTCTTAAATAGGAAATTTAATCTCGTTGAATGATTATAATAAATCACTGTCTTATTTTACAGTAAAATAAAAAATTACTGAAAAAGCCCAATCGTTGTTTAATTTTAAATTGCTGTCTTCATTTTTAAGTATAAATGTCCAATCGTTGTCTTATTTCAAATCGCTGCAAAATTTAACTTTACCTTAATTTAGAAATTCTTCAAAGTATAAATCACTTCACCAAAATATCTTCATATCGATAAACAAATTCTTCTTAATTAGTATTTTAAATAACTTTTTTATTAACTTTTATTAACTTTTTAAGTTTATAATAATAAGTTTATTGTTCTTATTAAGTTAATAGAAGTTAATAAAGAAGTTATTTAAAA
>JAFIDM010000003.1:23875127-23888816 GCA_023159025.1 Thereuonema tuberculata | reverse complement strand
CTGTCCAACTTATTATTTCCTGTAGGCTAAGGATTTTTCCTAAATTCGTTTTCATTTATCAAGATTGTTTTGTTTTCTTGGCTTTTATCGTTAAAAGAAGTGGAAGGCTTTGGTAAATTGTTTGACGAGATGGTTTTGTCTGATCCTATTGTAGGAGTTTAAATTCTTCTGCTTGAGTAGTTTTCCTGAAATCAGATTACCAGAATCATTTCCTCCGATGCTTTCATGTCTTCCTTGTTTCTTTCAACCCAAGCAATAGATTGGAGAAGACACCCACTCGAAATATAAACCGCTCTTCCTAAGAAAAGCATTCAACCGCTTCCACAAGCAAAATACAATAACTGCGAATCTTTCAACACAAATGCAGAATCCCAATATCGTTGAGAAGAAAAATCCGAATTCAAAGCGAATCATTGTTTTGACTGGATTTTACACTTCAGTCCTACTGATTTCGCGAAACTAATTCCAGACGACGTTTCTTCAAATAAATGCATTTTCAATAAAAACAAGATTGCTTTTACAAAATAAAACGTTGGAGATTTCTTTTCTTTCTCTGGAGTAGGGAAAAAAAGCTTTAAGTTATTTTTTTTTCTTTTAAGACTGAATTAATTCAGAAACTTAAGACTTAACGTTCTGAGAAAGTTTTATTGTAGGCTTAACTTATATGCTGTTTCCAAGCCATCTTTAGTTCGATGTTCCTCATTCTGTCTAAGCAAATATTGTAGTTAAAAATCTAGTAATAATGTGATGAATCTTGTATAAACGTGAAGAATAAAGCTTTTGGTGCAAATTGAAAAGTTGCTGTTGAAATCTACTATAAATCTGAAGAATTTTTCTTGAATTTACTACAAATATGTAGTGTAAATGTGAATATCCATCGAAAACACAATTTTCGTAAGAGATTATAAAGATGGTTGTATTCTACTTACTAGGGCAGCTTACTGAACCACTTATGAAAGCTTGCGGATCCTAGAACCATTTATATTTTACTGTTTTTATTTATACGTTATGTAATCCTAGATTTCTGTCGAAATTCGTCAATGGGTACTGTATCACTTAGACCTATTTAAATTCTGATATCTTATTGTTGATAAATATGTAAATAATTGAGAACTAAATTAATGAAGTTTATTAAATTAACAATTTATTTATACCATTTAAATCTTAAAAAAACAAAACAACATTTTCTTAAACAACATTTTCTTACGTACAAAATATGCTTAAATAAGAAGACGTCATTGATCCCTATGATATCGCGGACGCTAACTTAAGAACCACTGAAACAAAGATATCTACACTGAAGAAAATTTAGAGCATTAACAGTAGTGCGTTACCTTTTAGAGTGTCATCTATTTTATTGTAATTCTTTTATCATTTCAAATCAGAAGCTGTCTAATGGTAATTGCTTCCAAAATAACTTATGGAAAAAACCCCGCACATGATAGGTTCTGGGCGCCGAAGCACAAACTCCGCTTAATAATGTATCAAAAAACATCCATCCATTTAGATTGTCTACTACTTACTTTAATTAATCATTTTAAATTTAAAATTATTTCCTAAGTTTATCGAAATATATTTTAGAGGCTAAGATTTGATCCTGTATGTCAAACATGGGTGAAAAGTCATTAAGAAATTCTGAACCTGTCTGTGGAATATTTTAGATTCAATTCAATCGACAATAACTTTTTTAGACACTGCAAAAAAACACTGTAAAATTTTAAATAAAATGACTGAAGAAGGCCATGAATGAGGAGATACTTAACAACCAGTTACAATCCAACTAGGCGGAAAGATACTAAATGGTGTTTAATTTACCTGTATTAGTTACATCCTTTTTTTTCGACTGAAACAATTGTAATTGTTAAATTGAGGTGTTTTGAACAGTTACACTTACTAAGCAAGCAATGTTTAATAAGGTAGAATTTAAGTTAAATGAAATATACAATATTTGAAAAGTATATTTTCGTCTTCCTTTTATTTATTTATTTTTTTTCTATCGATGAAATTTCAATCTCAACATATTCATATTTCTTTTGGAAAAGAATTTGTGCATAAAAGCTATTTGCAAAATTTTCATGGATTATTATAAACAAAAATAAACTTATTATTCTTAATAAAAGTGTAAGGGTTTGTCACATCAACTTTAAAGCTCTTGTTATCAAAGGACTGGTATTTTTGTAAGCTACAATTTTTTTATTTATTTAATCATCCATATACATGTCAGTCCAAAATGCATTTTACATTTTGCTTAGAGAATCCACAATTCACAGATATTGGAAACAATTTCATATTCGTTTCTTTTTCCTTGTGTCTTTTATCTTTAAAGGAGATACTTGTGAGTATTTGATAAATGTACGAACATATGTAGGGGAATTCAACGCCAGGAAATTCTCGCGCTTTTCAATATAAAGAAATGGGCAATTTGAATTCGGCTGACAAACGTTCTTAGCACATCTGAGAATTGCCTTACGTTGAGATAATTTTAAATCCCTGGTTTAGATAAGTTAAAAAAGCTGTTTACCTTAAAAATGAGAATCGTAATAAAAAAAGAGATGATAGATGTAAAAAAGCAAAACTGGTCGATTTTTATACTTCTTGATTCCCACTGGACGATTTTGGTGAAATCTCTAATATAGCAAAATCAGTGAAATCCAAAAAAAAAAAAAAAGACTATATATTGAATCGAATTTGGATGAAAATTGAAGCTCAAAGTTTAATTTTTCTACCCAAACTTCCCTACTAAACCTAATGCTACGATCATTTACAGCCTCTATTTAATAATTGGTTTTAAAACAGAATTGCATGGGACTCAAGTACTGTTACTTCCTATCACTGCTAAATTCCAAGTGGGTTCAAGGAAACATTGTGGAGACAGTTAAATTACGCTTAGGTATTCAGTTCAGGGATTAAAAATGATTGAAAATGAAATTAAAGTTGGTCCGCCAATTTCCCAGAATCCAGACTCAAAAATAAGTAACATTAGGTTGGGATTACAGTGGGTTTCATAAAAGGGAATAAATGAAAACTTATCTTACCGATTCAATACTTCACACAGTATTTTAAAAAAATGATAATGAATAACATTTCCATTAGTAAATTCTAGGCTCTTCTAGGTAATTCATTATTTACTTAACAAATCGATTTAACCACAATTTGTTCGTGATTATGTGATTATAAGTCTTCACCTTATGGGCTTCCTTTTTATCAGACTGAATAGGGATACCACACTAAATAATATCCATCCTTTCAGCATTCTGTGATTCAGCTTTCTGAGGTACATCACGGGAAAAGGTAGCTTTTAAAGCAACTGATGTTAATGTTGTTGGTTCCTACCAGAGCTCCACTATATCCCCAAAATCATTAGGAATCTTCCGTTCAACGTCTCAAACCTATCTTAAACATAGCTTCCTAGGCTATGTTTATATAATTTCATATATAAGTGTATTTCGATTTAAAATTGATTCTAAAATCTTTTGCTGTAACTTTCTTCTATTTACCGGCCCTACGATTCACCCAGCCCTCTGTCAAATGGGTACCAGGTTTCTTAGAGGAGGGTTAAAGGCGGCGAACATCAGAATGACCCTCCGATCTTAACTGTTTCGTTCCCATGGCCGAGAATCGCTGGGCTCCTAAACCTCCCGCGCACCCAAGGACTGCACACCCTGTAACGGATATCTTTTACGTTTTCCTTTTATATAAACATAATATTATTAAGCGATATTATAAACTTTACATCAAAAATATGTAATAATCTTTGCGAACAATGATTACTAGGATATTATAACAATCAAATTCTTTTAAAATTTGCAATTATTAATGGAACTTCTACATATAAAACTTAATGAATAATATCCGTAATAAGGGCTTATTTATTTTAGATCTTTCACTAACTTTCTTTTTCAATATTATCACTTCCTACGCAGTTATCGCCGTCTGCAGAATAACGTTCTTCCAATTTTTTTCTTTTTCCTTTTTTTTTTTAATTAGACTTGATTTTTTTTTATTTGTTTTAATATTCTCAAGCCCTGAGGGAGGTGATGAAGGAATCATTAATTCTCTCTCCATTATCTC
The DNA here is from genome assembly GCA_023159025.1 of Thereuonema tuberculata. NCBI lineage: Eukaryota > Metazoa > Arthropoda > Chilopoda > Scutigeromorpha > Scutigeridae > Thereuonema > Thereuonema tuberculata. Next base: position 23,884,745 of record JAFIDM010000003.1, on the reverse strand, counting down.
TCACTACTAATAAGGAGATAACTTTCCCACCGTCGTAATTACACTTCCCTTCGGAGAGCACCGTTCGGTCTGTGATGGAGAAGTGAGGTTTTTAGTAGCACTTCAAGTTTCTTTTATTCCAACATGTGTTATTTAGGAAACAACTATTGTTTCTTTTGTGGTTTTTCAAGATTTTACATTACTGATTTACATAAATGCAATTTAAATCCTCAACGTTGGCGTAACTTTTACGATAATCCTTAACACGCAGTATAGGAAAAAAAACCGTAGGATTTACATGTAATAGAAATGTAAAAATTGAAAGAAATGTCATTCCGTTAATAAATCAAAATAACAATAAAAGTATTATCCTAGGAGGCCGAAATTTTAGTGATGGGGATGTTAAAGATCCTTTTCAACTTCAGTATATTTTGGACATTCATGTAGATAGCTATATAATGCTTGTCAATAAAATAGTAAAATTAAAATAACATTAATCAGTGAAACCTCAAACTTTAATGGTACAGAGTTGATACAACCTATTGATTTCGTTGCAGATTTTGAGTCCATATTCTAGGAACTAAAAAATGCAGCGCTGTTAAGTAATTCTATGAAGTTCTTGAAGTGTTAAATTTATAAGGGGCATTCAAAAAGAAACGAGCCGGAGGCCGAAAAACAGAAACCAGTACAGGTATGTCAGAAGTATTGGCCCTGGCTGTTGAGGCACTTGTCCCACTGCGATACAAGGCGATGAATGGCTGTCTCGTAAAATTCCCGGGGCTGCGTTGTGAACCAGTTCCGCACGTACTGCTTGACGTCGTCGTCCGAGGTGAATCGTTTGCCCCTCAGAGCCTTTTTTAGGGGACCAAAAGTGGCGTAATCGCAGGGAGAGAGGTCTGGACTGTAAGGAGGGTGATCGAGAACCTCCCACTTGAATTTCTGCAAGAGTGCCATGATTGTGTTGGCTGTATGGGGCCTTGCATTGTCGTGGAGCAGAATGACCCCACGGGTGAGCTTGCCTGGTCGTTTCGATTTGATCACTTGACGAAGGGTGGTTAAGGTTTGTGAGTAACGCTGGGCATTCACTGTTGTCCCGTGCTGCAGGAAGTCTATCAGAAGTGGGCCGTCTTGGTCAAAGAAGAACGTCAGCATAACCTTTCCTGCACTTGTGTGGATGGCCTTGGATTTTTTTGGTGGTGGTGACCCTGGATGCTTCCACTGGAGACTGTCGTTTCGATTCTGGTTCGAAGTGATGACACCAAGACTCATCTCCAGCCACCACTCGTGCCAGGAACTCATTCCCTTCTCTGGCATAGCGCTGCAGATGATCAATACAGTGGGCCATTTGACATGCTTTCTGTTGAGGTTGAAGACTGTGGGGCACCCATTGAGCGCACACTTTGCGCCAGTTCAATCTTTTTGTAATGATGGTGTGAACACTTCCGATGCTCAATCCGACCTCGTCGGCGACGTGTTTCACTGTAACTCGGCGGTCCTGGGTAACGAGTCCATCAATCAGCTGGACGATGTCATCGGTATTGCGGTGTGGTGTTCCAGGCCGTGTATCATCGGCTAACGACACCCGTCCTTCCCTGAAGCGCTTGTGCCACGCCTTCACCGTACACTTGTGACATTCTTCGATGAATGTCCGTTCCCCCTACTCCTTCTGCTGTCAGAAAACGAACAAACTGTCCTCTTTGCTCTTCTTTAGACGCCTCCATTGCACTGTTTCACTGCTTACAACGTGAATGACCTCGTTGGACGATTGACGTATGCTTCTGCTAGCTTTTAGTCACGACTTGCACCCGTGACCCTCTAGCGGCGGGCTGTGAACTTCCGCACTCACTCGTGTCCGAACCAATCTTGGTTACACATGCAACGATATTATCCTTCTGTCACCGGTTTGCCCATTACACACTCCGGCTCGTTTCTTTTTGAACGCCCCTAATACATACTAGGTACTGTCGGCTTGATTTCGATAAAAACCAACATATACATTGGTTGTGGTCCGGTAGTCCAGTGGTTTAGGTGCTGGACTTCGGGTTGGAGGAGCCCGGATTCGATTCACGGCAGTGGTCGGGGATTCTTCCATGATTATTTCTCCTCCAGATTGATTCTAGGGTCCACCCCGCCCTCTGTCAAATGAGTTTCTTACTCGGGGGTTAAACGTGGGCGAGCGTCGGGCTTACCATCCGATCGCAACTCCGTACCGTTGGTCGAAAATCGCTGAGAGCCTAAACCTCTCACTCACCCCAGGGCCTACATGACCTGTTGCGATACAGTTTAGCTGTAACATATATGGTTAGGGGTTCAGAAGTTAAAATGTTTCATTAGTACGTTACATGTTTGAAAATGTTAACGAATGTATGTATATATACTGTATATAATAAATATTATATAATATATTTTTTTTTTATTTCAGTAGGCAGTCTGGTTGGTTGCTGTCATTAATGGTCTGATGGCAGCTTCATTGGCACAGTCCAAAGTTCTGCAAGTGATTCGACAAGCAACACGGACATTATTTGGACGATATTTACTTCTGACCAACATCGGTGTGTCCACTGGACTTTCCGGGGCTGGTGACATTCTGCAGCAGAATTACGAGATCATTAAAGTGAGTTAATTCAAATTGCTTAATTTAAAATGGTTTTAATTGCATAAAGAACTCTTCAAATAATTGACGAATTTCAAAACGAGGTAATTATTTGAAATTTTAAAAGAATAAAGATCAACCATTGTTTTATAATGATTTATTACATTATAAATTCCTAGCAGATAAGGTTAATTAGTTAAATTGGAATGGATTTATAAGCAAATCATTTTAGTTATTGGTTTTTTAATGATTTTTATATGGTTGTGGGCGTCATTTTGTCTTTTAATCGAAATGGGCAAATTTTAAGTGCTATTAGTTAGTTTTATTGCATTTGAATGCAGCATAAACGTAATTATTAATGCTATCCTTAGTGAGGAACCTATGACGTCACAATGTATTGCAATCCTATAACTAATGCAATTATTTTAAATTTGAATAGTCATCTCATTATCCTTTCAATTGATGGCAGTATTTGGACAATTTAATAACTTCCAATGCAAGTTTTGGAATGTGTCTATTTGCTAGAACTGCCATTCTCATTTGGTTGAAAAGATTTCCAGGATCTTTGCGAGAAAGAAGTTTATAATGGCGGCCTTTTTTAGTTTTGATAGTTGATTAAAAGTTTCATAATAAATTCAGTAGAACCTCATTATAACGGACCCTATTATAACGGACGTCGCTTATAACGGACTGTTTAAAAAAAAAATTATAATAATAATAAAGGATGCTAATTTTTATCTGACGAGTTTTACATTTCCAAGCAAGCGATTAAACATCGATCGAACAAACCCAGCAGAAAATAAATTATTTTTTCAAACCAATGAATGTAAGCAATCAACATGAACAAGGACCTTCTTGTTCTAAAGATTAATGCAGTGTATACGTACACATCTTTTTCAATTCAACTTATTATGTTGAAGGCTATTTTTTATTTGATATATAATAAACACTTTTTATAGCTAACTATTGTACATTCATTGATATACACCTGCTGCATTACACCCCTATTAGAATTATTTGTTATAAACCGGACTTTCATTAAAACGGACAACCTTCAGCCCCTATTAGTCCATTATAATGAGGTTCTACTGTAGATGGACGGACTGGTATAATGAAGAAAAAAAGTTGCTTTCATTGAGATGATAGTTACATAAATTATATTCTTACTGCAGGTTATTCTCTGAAAAAAAAAAGTAGCAGATAAATTAGTAGTAGCAAAAAAAAGTATATATCACGCATATTTTACTAATATACGCTAAGCAATATCCATATATCCATCTGCACTTATTGGTTTATATGCAGCCTACATATCGCCTCCCACTTTCCTCCTTTTCTGGATTATTCGTGATGTTTTCTAACGAAAAATACAAATACAATTTATTTGTATTTTAAAATACAAATAAAGCATGGTAACTATCACTGGTGTTACCTGTCTTGCATAGCTCCCATATTATGTTGCACAAGTCCATACTGTAAACCTGAAAATTCTGGAATGAAGCAAAAACTCGAGAAAAAAAAAGTGTAAAAGTTTTTATTGCATATTAAAATAATAACAAATATTTATTATATTTCTCAAAAACAAATATCTTATGTCTTCGGTCATTGCATTGTTATTACTAGTCTCATTTCTTAAATACGTTTAAAAGTAAGATTTCTTTGTATTATATTTAAGGGATAAGCTTATTGTAGCTTACTGTAGTCAATAAAAATAAGACAAATGTTTTAAAAATATTTTTCAAAACAAACATTGAGTCTCGTTGAGACTCATTTTTTGAAGATTCATGTCTTAGTATTACTGTATCTTTTGTAACTTCTTGAAACTTCGATTTAACGTTTAACGGAAAATGATAAATGCATAGAAAACAATAGAAGACAAATTCTATCTGTAGCTACCAATATAAATATAAAAAAAAAAACCACTTTTATAATCCTCAAGCACAGAAAATGCATAGAATTTGCTTTTATAAGATTCAATGGATTTAGGCAACTTAAATAATTATTTTAGGTTTAATTAATTTTTTTTTTTTTTAGAAATGGAGAAAACAAATGTGCTGTTTGTAATTGGCAAATATTACAATTATAACTAAAGAAAGACTTTTTGTTTGCAGGAAACTACTTTAACAAAATAAATAAATAAAAAAACAGAAAAAAAAAACAAAACAACTTTTTAAGTTTTATTTGACAGATTTTTCTATAGATTTGTTTACTGAATCTCTGTAATGCTTTATATTATATTTTTATATTGACTAGAACTGATAATGAATTGTGCCGTTCTGATAGAAAAGATAAAATCTCAACAATGAATTTCAATAACATGTAAATATTAGAACTATCTGCACATCAAGAAAAACATTCACAAGATTTGTTTTCATCTAGAGCAGTAGAATTAGCATTGTCTGATGGAATATTAATCATGACCACGATTCTCTATCTGCAAAACTTTTGATTTAAAGTTTTCTGACATCTTACAGAAGACATCGGTGTTACTGACGGTACTTGCTCAGTCATTACGTGATGGAACCTAATTAAATGAAACAGTACCTTAGGTAAAGAGCTAATTCTGTTTAAGGATCAGCAACAGCCTAACTACGAAGCAACATACAGGGTAATTTAAAAATAAGTGATGAAGAGAGAGTTTTTTTTTTATACCTGATATTATTTGGTATGGAATTCTACTGAATTTGGTTGAAATTGAACTATAGATGAGGATTCTGTAGCCATATTTTCATGAAACTTGCTATGTGAAGTAAGTACGCCTCCCTCCCCCCCAAAAAAATAAATAACTAAAAATCACATAGGCCTATTAGATTTAAGGATCAAGTAAATTTAAGAATCTTTCCTAAAATATCCTTACTGAATATGAATAAGACAGTAATACTTGTTAAAGAGCTATTATTAAGTTACTATCTGAAGTTATTATATAGTAACGGGAATCTAAATAGTACGTTATCGTCATTTCAAATTTCCAATTATTATTTTCTTCTATTATTTTTTTTGTAATTTCTATTAATAATTGTAATTATTACCAGAAATAAACGTCTTCAAAATTTGTGTGTGTATGTGTGGGGTGGGGGTGAGTTTCATATATTGATAACTTTCCTCTGTAAGTACTTTCCATTTTCGGCAATGAAAGAGATAAGAACACCCCCTTTTCTGTTATCAACCCTCTGGGAAATTTATTTTGTATCTTTCAATCGTCATATGAAGCTAATCCATTTGGCAAAGTGGGGAAGTGGGAGTAAAACAGGAGCTTTCGACTGATAAAGGGCATTTCACCTTAATTAGTTGCTGCTTAAACCGACCTACTTGTTTTACCAGAATTCTGCTATTACAAACTTCTATTTGAATTATATATTTGAAGTATATTTGAAGCTTTAAAATTAAATTCATTAAAAACAAGATGTACCAAATCTAGAAATTCAGCATTTCATCACTTCACTATTGTGATGTTACAATATTTAAAACCTCACAATTGGTATTCGAAGTGGCCTTTACAGTAGCATTTTTTCCCCTTGAGAAATGCAACTTTTTATTTTTCAATAAACATGAGCTTTTTATTTATTTATTTATTTATTTATTTATTTATTATTCATATCTTGTAAGTGTATAATACGTATTAAATTCCTTTTACCAATTTAGAATTTATGTTTAAATCACTACAATTTCTGAACGAATCACAATTTTCTTAAGCTAGTGTAAAAAAATTAAAGGACCTATTTTCTCTCTCCTGAAGAGTAAGTCTGCCGAATGGTTTTGGATTTTGAGGTTTGGTATTAACTTTATTTAAAATCTCTTTAAAATTAAAATTAAAAAGGAAATGTACAAATCTACTACTAAGTGTACAAAGTATCTTCCGTGTCTCTTCTGATTGTATTGAATAAGGCCTCCTCAAAAATATTTTCGAAGGAACAGTCGTTGGAATGTAAGTACAGTAGAACTTCATTATAACGGACCAATAGGGGCTGAAGGTTGTCCGTTTTAATGAAAGTCCGGTTTATAACAAATAATTCTTTTAGGGGTGTAATGCAGCAGGGTGTACATCAATGAAAGTACAATAGTTAGCTATAAAAAGTGTTTATTACATATCACATAAAAAGCAGCCTTCAACATAGTAGGTTGAATTGAAAAAGATGTGTACACTGCATTAATTTTTAGAACAAGAAGATCCTGGTTCATGTTGATTGCTTACATTCATTGGTTTGAAAAAATAATTTATTTTCTGCTGGGTTTGTTTGCTGCTTATTTCTTCAGTTAATAACTGACGGAAATGCCATAACTTTTCATAATATTCAAACATTTTCATTTGCCGATTGTTCAACATATTGAATAACAAAATTTAAATGGTCTTTCACTTCGCTCACCTTAATTGTAGGCTGACAGTTTTTTTTTAAAACTGTCCGTTATAAGCGACGCCCGTTATAATAGGGTCCATTATAATGAGGTTCTACTGTATTAATGTCTACAATGATAACTAACAATTTCTAGACTGAAATTTTGCAAAGATTTTTATTTGATTCATTTTTATGAAAATTTGGGAAAAATAAAACAAATCAAGAAAAGTTTAAAGATGCTTTTAGTCGTCTGAAAGGTCCATCAAAACTTGATGGAACTTTTATAGTTGGTTCATGTTGATTCAGCTACAGTGATTTTTTTTATTTGGAAGGTTATCGGTAGAATCAGAACGACAATGCTGCTTCGGCCTACCTGCGGCTAATCTCTTTGGAAAGGAGATGGAAGCAAATAAATGAAACCAAAATTGTATATAGAAAACTGAGGCAGCAAAACTAGAAAATGCTGATGATCCTTAGTTCGGATTTGAAGCTTCAATGGATCAGTACAATTTCATATTGTTCCTAAATTAAAAAAAACATTTTTATCTATGTTACAAATAATAATTTGTAAAATGACATGAAAAAAGGAAGATCTGCTCAAAGAGAACTATAGCAGAAATAATGATAAAGATTAAATCATAATTTCAGGAGCCAAATATTATATAAAAGAATGGATCAGATCACGTAGCGAGAAGAGCATGCTGGACTGTAGAAATTTCAACTGGATTCAAGCAATAAGAGAAGAACAGGAAAACATTTATATATTATTTGGCTTATAAGGAGAAGTCACGGCCTGTACATCGTAAAAATCAATGCCTTTTGTAAGATGAAAGTACTTTAAAAATGTATATGGGTTGAGGGGCCAACTCTCAAACGTTTTCGAGATATTTGACATTGTTTTAATCGATTTTCAGCTATTAGCTTATTAACTTACTGTTCGTTTTCCAAACTAGTGTTGTTTTGCAGTGGGTTCTTTACCCTCTGGAATGGAGATGTTCGATTTTGTGCGGAGGACAAGTGTCTTTTCCCCCACCCCCATTTTTTAATGATTATTATTATTTATTATTTTTTTTTTCATTTCTTTTTTTCATTTTTTTTCCCCTTTTGCTTTCTTTTTTCTTTAATAAAATATTTTTTTTCCTGATTATGTGAGGAATATTAGGCGGAAAAGTAATATATGATTAGAAATAAATAAATAATATTCTCCCTAACTTATTTATATTAGAAATATTTTTAATTATTAAATATAAATTAAAGACAATATAAAAATATGCATCTTAATGTTTGTTTTTTATTATTTTTTTTATCTTGTTTTTTTCTTTTCTATACTAATGCGCTTTTCTCCTGATATTTTATTAATGTTATTAATACTGGATAAAATGTCGAGAGAAAAACGTATTAGTATAGGAAAGAAGGAAGACAAGATTAAAAAAGATGTTTAATTATATTATTGTATTCTTATATTTATTACGTTTTATTTTACTTTTAATAATTTAAAAAATTATTTCTAATAAAAAATTAGTAAGGAGAATATTTATTTATTTATTTCTAATCGTATATTACTTTTTCACCTAATATTCCTAAAAATAATCACGGGAAAAAAAAAAAAGAAAAAAAGAAAGCTAATAGGAAAAAAAATTGAAAAGAAAAAAAAGGGGAAAAAAAGAGAAATTAAATAAATAAATAATAATAATCATAAAAACCAAACTTCTTCTGCGCCCAGACCTGGAATTACGATGAGATCAACCCTTTAACTTTAGACCAACCTTTAACTCACTGCACCACAACAACACTTGCTTAGGAAATGAACAGGGAGTTAAATAAGCTAATACTCGAAAATCGACGAAAACAATGTCAAATATCTCGAAAATGCTTGAGAGTTGGCCCCTCAACCCATACCTATTTTTGAAGTACTCCATGAGTACTTTCATCTCACAAAGGGTATTGATTTTCACGATGTACAGGCCGTGACCTCTCCTTGTTAGATGAAATTGAAAGTCAATTGGAAATGAAAGGGTTTCATCGAGAGAAAGGGGAAACAATTGGAAAAATGTGTATCTTGAGTGAAGTGAAAACATCTAAAAATAATAATAACGATGATATTAAGGAATTTATAGGGACCAACATTTAAATGATTTTTTTAATTTTTTTATGAATTTATTTCAAATTAAAAAATCAGGTAACACTACAGATAACATTCAGAAAATCCGTTCACCATCCATTTTAGGTCATTTTTAAAAGAATCAGTGCTGTAAAGGCTCTATAAACTATGGAACGCTATTAAATTAAGAAATTTGTTATTAATAAAAGTTAAATAAGATATGTCGAATGAATAGTTTAAAAATCGAAAAACAAAATATAACAGTTGTTTAATGTTTCAACTTTTCTAATGATCAATTAACAGTTTCTTGTAGTTTTGTTAAGAGTTTGGCCTTGTGCGTAATTTGATTGTGTTTGACTCAGGCGTCCACTGATTAGCACTTGCTTACGTGTTGATCCCGAAAGAGTTGGTTTCATCCCAATTGTTTCCTTTGTTCGTAATTGAAAACAGATTTGATTATCCCGACAACTTAATTAAGAATACCTCTGAAGATTGTTCACAGTTACTTGGAAATTGTTAGTGAAAAAAGAAAGGGGGGAAAAGAACAAGTAAATTATAATTGAAATGCTAACATTTGAAGAAGGAAAATTGATCATGTAAACATTTTTAACTCT
>JAFIDM010000003.1:23861100-23875027 GCA_023159025.1 Thereuonema tuberculata | reverse complement strand
CACATTTTTTAAAAAGTTATTTATTACTTTACTTAATATTACTTATTATTTAATATGATTGTAAGTTAATCAATCACATAATTAAAACGTGAAAGACAATAACACAGCTGTGGAGCGAAACGTGTTTGAACACAAACTGGGGCAACGAAAACACCACGTACTGTATGATTTGTAGATGGTAACTGATCGGGTCGATGGAAATTTATCACGTTCTGTCTTTATTCCAAGCACTGCATGTTCAGTCCTTTCTATGCGATGATAGCTAAACATATGCGCTATTAACAGTATAATTCTATTTTCCTTTTACATAAAAATAAGGCCATGTACGAAGAAAGTTAAAAAATAATACAAAAATACTATAACAAAAATATCTCATTCTTAACCTCCAACGTACTTCCATTCTTCGAACACTATCTGTGTGTTTTTATCAGAGCGCCACAGGTCATTCCTTCCAATCACCCTGGGATTTGTTGGCCTGGACTTCTCAATACAGAATCTCCCCTGTGGCTCAGCATCTCTTGGTTAACACGAAATCACCAGTGCAGTCTGGATCCCTGCTTTCTTCTCTTTGGAATCCCGATGCTCAATCTTTGATGCCAATGACGGAAATTCATAAAACTACATATCGATGTGTTGCAATACGTCTCAATTTTCGTACATTTATTAGTTTCACAATAAGTCAACAATAATACTGTAATAGTGAAAAGTAATTCAATAATTTATTTCGTTAATATTTTTTTTCTTTCTCTAATTAAACTTTTTCAAAAAAAAATACCGTTATATCTCATACTGGGATATTTCATTTAAGTGTAAATGTATCTCGAGTTTTTACACTATTATTCCTCTCTACAGCCTTTTTACAAGCCTTTTGCTTTTTATGTATTAAATACAAGTCTTTTTACTCAATTAAAATTGGGCAGGGGTACTTAAATAATCATCCTTTTTCAATCGTAAGAAATTTAGTTATTCATTCAACGTATGGGAATGAATTCGACTTGATGCAATTACATAAAAAGAATATTCATATTTTAATAAAGTATTTTCTTTTAGTTTTCCAAATTTTTTTAGTTAAAACAATAATAAAAATTAAAAATACGGACAGTTTCGACATTATTACAAGGCCATTATATGACAAGGCCATAATTACTGATCGATGTATTTTGAATATTTTATTTACTTTTTGACCTTAAAAAAATTTAATATTTTTATTTTACCTTTTTTAAAATATTTCTGTTCGTTTTATGTAATTGCATTGATCTTAATAAAATTCATGTAATTTTTTTTCTAGTAAGCAGGATTAACAAATATAAAAATAGAAATTGAAATTTATGTTTAAGTTATTATTCTAAGACAAAACGTCGAAAACGTTTCTAAAACTTAATATCTTAAATATTTGTGTAATTTTATGTATTAACTAGCCGGGTACCGTCGCTTCGCTCCGGAACCCTTGCGTATATAGCATTAAAAAATAAAAAAACTTTATTTATTTAGCAAATTAATATTGAGATCGGAGAATATACGACTTTCCAGCCCGTTGTGCCCTTCTCCACTTAACTCCGGTGTATTGCGGGTTGGCGCCACACACCTGGGGTTGCCGCCATACACTTCATCGTCAGTTTGCCAGATTATTCCCTATCTCGAATTTCGAAAAATCCGGCCTTATTCCTTGTCTACATCATAAAGGAAATCTCTGTGCAAAATTTCAGCTTTCTAGATCCAAGGGTTTGAGTGAGCGTTGATGAGTCAGTGAGTGAGTGAGTCAGGACTTTTCTTTTTATATATGTAGATTTTCATGAATTTTGGTTTGTTAACATTATTGATTAGTTCTTTATAGATTATATTTGGATGTGTTATTTTCTCATTTTCAACTGTTATCCGATTCGTTCTTTACATATTATTCCTAGTGTTTTGATATCATGTTTATTTATGAAAATAGGATCTATATTTGTTTTCGTATTTCCATGAATTGTATAGTTTCTTGTTGTTCCGTAAAGACGATTTTTGAAACCATTATTGCACATAAGTTTTACGTATTTCTGTACTACATTGTTTTTATTCATTTTGAAAATATCTATATTTACGTCGCCAATCAGTATAGTTGGACAGTTGTTTAATATATTTTCATTTTTTATGAATAGATTCTCTATTTCAGTAACATTTTAGTAATTTGTAATTTAGCATTTGCTTACAGAATGACAGACAGAATAACGTTTTATAATATACGTTTTTATAATATATAATAATAATAGCCGGGTACCGTCGCTTCACTCCGGAACCCTTGCATATATAGCATTCAAAAAAAACAAAATTCTATTTATTTAGCAAATTAATGTTGCGGTCGTCGGAGAATATATAACTTCCCAGCCCGTTGTGGCTTCTCCGAATAACTCGGATGTATTGCGGGTCGGCGTCACACATCGAAAATTCACATTTTTGCATTTATCTGGCAAACGCTGAAGCGTTTGTGAATAACTGATATATCGTTCGATAGAACTTTCAAATACCAACATTTTCTCAATATAATGTTCTCTTCCATCTTTTATACTTTTCGTTTAAATTGAGAAAAAGTCAAAATTTGACCCTTTAAAAGGCGCCATCTTGGAAACCAAAAACTTTTTTCCAAAGATTTTTGTAGCATTTTGTTTGTCTTAAAAAGATCTACATTTTATCCATTTACATGACCACTCTATCTCTTATAGTTTGGTCACAAAATTGGAAAAACGTAAAGTCTTATGACAGACAAAATAACGCTTTTATAATATATAATTTATAATTTTACTGTTTTTGTTTTTCTTTAATGCTATTATACTTCCCTCTACCCAGGAATAAAAAAAATGGGGGAGACCAAATCTATAATCGCCTTTTTGACTTAAATCTTCATCAAAAGCAATCTCAAAGAACATCAAATGTTGTCACACTGCTAAGTATTTTTGAAGTATTAATGCTGAAACATTTACATTCGTATTATTTTGAATTTTGTTCTCGAATTAAAATTTGAAACCTTCAATATGTTAAAAAAAAAAAAAAGGAGAAGCATATACAGGGTGTTTTTTAAAAGTAATGACAACACATCAGTGATAGGTTCTACAAAGAAAAATCAGTAAAGAAATGCGTCGATTTCGAAATATCGATGGTGAGCATAGAATCTACTTTGAGGAAGCGAATGGTGAACAATGTGTTGTGTAATAGCTTTGTTTGTTTCAATATACAGCCAGCAATCCATGCTAGCGGTGAATGACGCGAACGAAATCAATGGACAAGATTTCACGAAAGTTTATTCGTGAAATGTGAATGTGCTTGAAATGTGTTATTAAAAATCCAAAGATTTCATTCAAGATTGCTTTCTTTTTTCTTCGTGTGAACGTAGGAGTTTGTATTCGACATGCATTTGATGTAGTACTGGCTCAAGGAAATAAAGTATCTCGGCTACACCAAGAACGTTTCCACAGGTAGGCGCGTAGCTCACTATGTAATATTAATTGTCGTAGATCGACTGCTCAGAGAAACAATTTTGAGCCACTAGTAAACAGTGGAAGACCCGAAACAGAATTCTTGACATGATGGCCTATGATTCAGGAATAAATAGTAGGACAACAGCGGAAACAGAAGGGATTTTGCATACAAAGGCTTAGAAGATAGGAGAGCTACAGTACCCTTATCAAAATGAACACGATGTTCCTTTAATGCTATAGTTCTGTTAGTTTCTTGCTTTGTGGATGCTACTGTATTTTATAATTTACATCTGTAATTTTATTCACTGATGAGGCTTTATTCTTCCGAAATGCTTTTATGAATTTTCAAAATGCGCATTTATGGCACAGGAAAATCGAAATGGAATCGTCCAAACAAAACATCAACAGCAGGCTTTTTTTTTCCTTCTCTGTTCATTTCTCTGTTTGTAAGCATATCACGTTAAAACGGTTGGACGGATTTTCAGCAAATTTGGTAGGCAGTTTATTTAAGGTCCAACTTAAACCATCCGTCCATTTAAGTTGGATCTCCAACCCTCCCATTCCTCAAAAATGACCCCCGAAGTCCGACACTGAAATGATTAGATGTGTTTCTTTACCATTTAGTACGATGTTTATTTATGATCCAATTTGAAATAGGACTGCCGAAATGAGTTCCCCAGCACTGTATATTAGTACAGCTGACAGTGTATCTAGTTCTATTTGTTATTGTGGAATATATCTTTTGGTCTTTTTGCTGCACTTTGATTGAAAGTGTTGTTTAAAGGTAAGGCGAAATAATAAATAACTATTTTATGATCTATTGATATTTACTGTACTTTCGAAACCTATCAATGTCAGCAATGGAGGTTTGACTGATTGCCATGTTTTACGGGAACATAATTTCAGAGATTAATCAAAATTTATTGTCTTCGGTACAAATTAAGCAACAGTTTCTTTTCTGTCAGTAATGATTTGAGCTTTTTATATTTGCGAATCAGTTAGCTAATCAGTTAAACGAGAACAAGAAGTGTCAAATATCAAAAGCTTTTGCGTGGTAGATATATTGTTTCATCCTCGTTATGGTTTGTGTAACAAAGAAAAACTGAACTTTCTGAATTTTTGAATTATGGACAACGAGCATCTATTTAGAGAATAAATAAGTTATTTGAAGAGGAAATAAAAGTCTGTCTCTACACGAAGGAGCCTTTAGCCCTGCACTGAAATACTTTTAAGATGCTTTTGACCCTTTTCTCCGAAGGACATGAAGATGACCGTGTCACTACCATCTCCAATAATTCTTGATTCAACGTATCAAAATTGACATTTACATTTATGGATAAAAGACTACTGTTCCTTTATATTTGAAGAATGCTTTCATAAAATAAAGTGGTCAAAAGCAAAGCGGAATCTCCCGGACAGATAAAATAAACATTGCTAAATTGCAATTCTTTTTAAAACGTTAAAATTAGTTAAAATACATCTGTTCAGATTTAACAGAAGTATTTTAACGAATTTTAATGTTTAACCCTTCATTTAGGGGAAAAAAAAAAAAAGAAAGCAAGCTTTTTGGTGCTATTCATATTCAAGCCATACAACGGTTATGCAGAGAATGACAATTTTAAAATAATTGTAATTAGCATTCTTTATCTTATTACTGACTTACATAACTAAAGTTTAAAGATCCGTTGTAGATTAATTGTTTTTGTGAAATTATCAGTGGGATCGGATTAACCACAGTTTTCTGTAGTACACTTGAATTTCATTTCTTTTAAATTATCCATGAATGTGGATTCGTAAAGTAACAGAAGATATTACAGAGTATTTTAAATAATACTGCACCGTAATTAAACAAATTACATAATCTTCAATTTTGGATGTACATGCTAAAACAATGTTCATCTTAGGTTTATATATAGCCGGACAGCGATTTGGGATTTGAAAACGCTAATACCAAAAAACAAATCAATGTTCCTAATAATTTAGAATATATGCCTAATTTTGAAGTTTTACGTTTGATGGCTTCTTATGTGAGCAAAGATTTCAATCACTTTTGCAATTTAAAATTTAGAACCGAATAGAATATAAGAATAAAATTAACTTATATTACTAAACATATAAAGCCGGACAGTGATATGAAATTTGAAAAAATGGCAATACAATAGAAACAGTGATTTGATCTTTGTATTGGCATTTTCAAATTTCATAACACTGTCCAGCTATATATATATATATATATATATATCCAAAACTTAAGGTCGAACGCCATTCTTAAGGGTTACGGCCACAGAATCCGAGAAAACAGCTTGTGGCGATTTGATAAACTGACGCCTGTAATCCGATTGCAAACTGAATTGACTCTCATCAGAGAACAACACATTGACCCATGGATCATAGTCCAATTTCGGTGGATCTGACACCACTGCAAACACCTTCTGCGGTGTTCTCTGGATAGCGGCGCATTTAGCTCTACATAACGCAGCCGTCGGGCCTCAGTTTGTATTTAAAAAGTTACTTCGAATAATCGTGTTTGACAATTATTCTAGCTCTAGCGAAAATTGACATTTTACTCTACTTTCATTTGTCCTGCAAACTTTATAACAAAAACAAACTTTGCAAAGTTATATATCGCTTTATGCAAAATATTTCAAAATTCCGAACTTTACAAACTTAAACTCTTCCTTTGTTTTGTGATTTCTTAATAATAACATGTGATTGTTAAAATAATCCTTTTGCTTGATACTGAATTACGTTTTGATGTAAGCAATTTTTTTTCTTTTTCTTTAACTTACATCAAAACGTCATTCAGTATAAAACAAAAGGATTATTTTAACAATTTTAATTTTTTATCTATTTTTTTTTAATATATTTATAGAAAACATCAAAAATATTCTTTTGTACAAATTCCAAAAGAATAAATTTGAATAAAAGTTCCATATTTAAGATTACCCTAAATAAATATTTAGGAATCATTATTTTATTTATAAACAATTAATCATTTTAACAGAATTATTTCTCGAACTGTTTAAAATATGGAACAATTGATGATGGAACCAATGTAGTGTCATCTACTTTCTTATCGATCTGTGGATGATTCTTCCTAATTGCAATTATTACCTTCCTAACGTCTGAAGATGAAATCCCTATTTTTTATCCTTAGGTTTTCTCTTAATCACCTACTTACGTAGTGGATTTTTCGTTTGTAATCCATTAATGCCTGAGTCGAATATGATCTTTTCAAAATTCTCGTTTTAATCCCAAAAAGTGTTTGGAATCCATAATTCGTCTTCACAAAAGATGACACGAAAGCACAGTTGCAGGTTGCCAATCATCTCGTGGGAGGGAGTTCTTCAGTTAATTGGATTTGATGTATTATCCATGAATGTTAGCGTTCGGACGAGTGGCCGATAAGGATGACCCCTCGGAATCCGACAACATTTCTTTCTTCGCTTCCAATAACATTTCCGTTGAGGGAAAAAAAAGAGGAGTCCTTTTCCGCTAAGGGTACTTCGGAAAGAAGTCGATTTTCAAGAGGAAAAAGTCAACGGAATCTAAAATCGAGAGAGTGAAATCGTCAGATAGGATAATAGCCTCCAGCTCCAAGTAAACAGAATAATCAATACCAAAAATGAGTCTGCCAGAGAAAGGTGTCTATGCAATTACAAGTACTGCTCCTGCAGAGTTTCTTCCCTTGTTTTTCTATTCGTCGTCTATCTTTTAACTAAATCTTTATGTTCTCATCTGAATTTATTAAGAAAACATCCTTTAAGGAAATCATTATTTGCTTGATTCTTATCGATCGTGAATGAAGAATTAAAAGAAAGAAAAATTGTTAGTCATCCTTAAATGCTAAATAACTCAATTAGAAATGCAAGGAATAGATTCATTTTACGGAATAAAATCTGTAGCGTTACGTAATAATATATCAACTGAAAATCGATTTGCAATGCGTTTTAGTTAATTCACAAAGAAAATTAATATTAAAAGTAAAAATTTTAAATTCTATGTTGTTGTTTTTTAAGAATATAAACATGAAATACTGAACATATGGGACATGAAATTTATTTGTTTTTTAGTGGAAATCTGTCGACTGTTCTAGATTCATATTCTAACAATTATGTTATATCTATCTACCTATCTATCTATCTATCTATCTATCTATCTATCTATCTATCTATCTATCTACATATAAATATATATAAAGAGCAAACCACAAAAAAAGTTTATTCCCTTAAAACTTTAAAACTGCTAAATCAGTTTGAATGGAGTTTTCATCATTCGGTAGGAGGTGTAGCAGGGAGGTGTGTTTACGGCCACTTAGCATTGCTTTACTATCTTAGGTATTCAAGCAGTGAAGAAAAAAACTTCAAAAGCCTAATGGACACGAATTACATAAAAGTGCTTCTGAAAACCGAAAACGAACATAATCTCGTTGCAGATGCGATTTACAATTAACAAATTATACCTTTTAACTTTTTTTGAACCATTCAATTAATTTTGATGAAAGTTTTCTGAGCTTTTTTAAAAGGGTTAAATTGTGCTTCTTAAAATATATAAATTATCTCTATAACCCTTAGGGAACACGATAATAAGGCATTTTTTTTATGAATTTTCTATTTAATCTGTTTATATTTTCAATTCTCCGGTACCTTCTTACTGGATTTATCGATTTTCATTAAACTATCACCAGATAGGCAGAAGGGTTTTTAAGGATGATAACAAAGTTTGTTTCATCGATATAGGCTTAATAGGTTTTCAGAAATTACGAGTTATTGTGAGTAGGAGAGGGCGTACACAGAAAGAGACCACGAGACGTCCCTTATCGCGTTAGCGGTAAGCTGGGGAGGAGGATTGCGTGTAGTCGAGGGGACGGGGTCTTAAATGGCAAAGTAAGAGTCTATCTATGGTGACATTTCTTGCAATATTTTGCTATTTTACCATTTTTTTGTTTTTGTTTTATATACTTTCTAAGTAAATAATTATTAGTTAATATATTCGTGTGTAAATACGCGTGACATTTGAATATTCATTCTTTTTGGAATTGTTTAAAAATCTAAAAATTCGCGTTTTGTTGCATTTTACAATGTTCTATTTAACATTGTAAATAGAACGCGATCTGTACTTAAGTCTTAAGAGATACATTAACAATTCTATGCTCTCCAACTTACGACCCAGCGAAGTCAGGTAATATTCCTAGTTAATTATAAATTGGTTTCCAACTAAAATATTATCATACAATTCCTTTAAAAAGTTAGCATATAATAATAGTATATATTTTTTCTCTAAACACACTGACAAAACAAAGATATTTATTTATGTTCTGTACCAATTCGAAAATCGCTTTTTTTGTTATTTTGCAATTTTTCTACCTATCTGTTTTTTTTATTTTTTTTTCTTCTTATTTTTTTTTTTGCAAAAAACGCAACGATGCTTCTCTTATCGAGAGTTTAGCCATATTTTCATAAATAAAATTGATGGAAGGGTTTGGCTGCAAGAAAAACGACTTTGGGAGAATCAGTGCTTGGGGCTAAGACAAGATTCCAGCATAAGATGCCGTCCTTCCATCTCAAGTCCCTTCCTTTGCCTCCAGAATAAGATATAAACGAAAAGAGATAAGGATAAAGGAAAAGAAAAAAAAGAGGAGGGACGATAGAAGTAAAAGTCGGATACAAAGATATCGAAGAAGGGGAATACTAATAATAAAAGCCTTCTTGGAAAAAGATTGGGATGGAATAAAAAATAAACAAACAATGGGTTTGCAGATGAAATACATCTGGTACCCAACGCAAATCCTTGCTGGAGCGGACTGAAATGTTAAGGAGGAAGTGATACTGATGCAGTCATCAAGGAAGAAAAAAAGACAATAAGTAATTCCTCCAAAACACAAATACTGAACTCAAGAACTTAATGGGCATTGTGACATCAGAGTGATATTCCTTCGTGTAATGGAATATTACAGGTCTGGTCTAATGTTTCTGCAATAAAAGATTAAATAAAAAAGAAGAAAAGAAAAAGATCTCTAATGGAATTTTAAGCCTACCTACATTGCTTGTCCATCTTTACTAAAGTAACCTAAAAGCTATTGAACTAATACGATGAAATTTGAAGTTGAAGGCAATGCAGATTTATATCCTGTTTATACCCAATGCCAATACTTCCCTTTTTAACTAAGCCTTTCATTTACTATAACCACTGTTTCATTTTATGGCAATTGGGGATTTCTAAGAAATAAACATATTTATTTATTAAGACTATAAGTAAATATATATTAAAAATAAGACGAGCATAAATTAATTTTATTTTTAAACTAAATTATTAACTTCTTTTTTTTAATAAATTATTATTTTAAATTTATAATAATTTAAAATGTTAATAAATTAATTACTATTCGTAATATATACATTCCTAAATACACTGTTAGTTAAAAAATAATAAATTGAAACAAAAGTTTTACATGAAAAAGACGCCATCTTAGAATATTTTAATTGCAGGGCTATTTACATCTGTGGTCTTTACAGAAATGTGAGTTCATGAAGATCAATTACAAAGTAAGTTATTCCTCTCTAAAATATTCTAAGCTCTCGGTTCATTTGATCGGAAAGAGGTCAATCAATTTTTTGAGTTATTACAGTTCAACGATGTTAAAGCCAGGGAACAGCTGCTGTCCTGAACTGCTGAAGAGGCTTGAGGAATGCCGAAATTACCATTGAACAAAATTCGGCAAGAGAATATTGCAGATAATAGCGTAGGCAGATATTTTTGGTAAAAGATCTCCTTTGAAAACTTCCGTGTTAAATTACATCATTTTCTATTAATAAATAAACTGGCAGATAGTCTTATAAGGCGTTTACTGATTGGATTTATTCTGCAATTTCAGAATTTCATTTCCGCCGAAAACTAAGAATGATTCTTCCTTTACTTTTTTCCTCGACGACGCTGCGGCTTCAGGCAAATTTATTTTCAAAAAAAAGGTCGTCAAAGTAGATTGGAACTGTTATTGTATTTAGCGGATACGAATCTTTAATAATAAAGGAAAGAGTCGTTTTTATTGTTTGATAATTATTCGCAAATAAATCGAACTCTGCAACGACAAATCGCTGAAAAGAGGTCAATTCAGTGAAATTAAGAAAACGCAACAGTAGATGTTCAATTTTATATTAAACAGCAAAAATACCTACGCTTCGCAAGGGCTACAAAAAAAAAAAAAAAAGATTTGCCTGATATGGATGATGAACTAATTGTAATTGTGTGATCACTTTGAAACTTTTCCATTTGGTAAGAAAGGGACGTGGTAGTTACAAATTATGTTATAGACCTGCTACCGTCGCTTCGCCCCGGAAGCATTGGATAAATAACGAAAAAAAAAAAAAAAAACTGCTTTCTTCATAAAAGCAAATTACATCAAGTAAACTAAAAACTAAAGCAAATTATATCAAGTAAACTAAAAAACTAAAGCAAATTTCATCAAATTAACTAAAAACTGAAATTTAGAAGTAAGAACACTCATGTCAAATTTCAAGTTTCCAACTCAAGCGGTTTAGGAGATAAGACCCTTGAAGAATGTTTGCTTTCCTGTTTACATCCCTTAGGATTTCGAATGTCGAAAATTCGTTGAATACATCTATCTTAGATTTTGTTTAGATTTTTTTTTTTTAATATCTGATAAATATTAAAATTGCAGGAATTGAGGTAACACGAAAATTTGTTGACATAACATGGAATGACTTACCTTAAAGTTCACTGATAGAAATATTATTTACGTTCTCTAAAGAAAGTAAAAGAACACATCATCGTTAATTATTATTAAATGGTATTCGTGGTATTTATGATTCGAAATAGCCTATAAATATTATCAAAATATGTATCTCATCAAGTATATTACTTTGTGGAATACTAAAATAAATAAACAAATAAATAAATAAATAAAACTGCAGTGAAAGTTCAAAAGGCTTTTTTGCCTTCCATTTTGCAAATTTATTTTCGTAATGAAAGTACGAAATTAAACAGAAATGTACGGAAAAATTAGTTTCTATTAAGTTTCTCAACAATATAATTTTTAGGACTTCTGAACTGCAGATGCTTCAGAGATCTGAAATTGTTGGAATAAAAAATTCTGATATATCAGCCACCACTTTGACACCTCGACTGATCCTGAATGGCAAAGTAGGAACTGTAGGAATAAAAATTACTTTTATTTGATGAAAACGGACAAAAATTGAGAAAAAAGAAAAAACAGTTTACAATTTTTTCTCTTTGCATCTAGGTTCAACTTTAAAGTATATAATATATACATATCGCCTGATACAAAAATACTTTTATTAAACGAAGTCCAAATTACCCTTATAGACACCACAGCATAAAAGTAGTCAATTCATTTTCTTTCGTCATTTAAATCTTTACAATATAAATCTTAAATTTAGAGTATCCAAGTAAATTAATAATTCTACGTCAATTGTAAATAAATAAATACAGAAAACTTATTACGATAATCACCAGAGATCCTGTCCTAATTTTATTAGCCTATCATCGTTCTTTCTGCATCATTCAACCAAAACTATTTTTTTTAAAAATAGTTTTATGGCGTTTTTAAGATTTAAGAAAAACTCCTAAAAAACAGATGTCCGCAGAAGACGATGTCGTTCATTGATAAAGGTTCACGTCGGGACAGATCCGAAATGCTCTGTTCATTTTCATAATTTGATTTAATTATTTCTAAAGTTTTTCAACTATGCATTATTATTTTTTTTTAGCTATAGTTGAGCTCCGAAATCGGGAACTTTCCAAGATGATATCCTGCCTTAAAGATGAATGCATTCATTCTCCTTGATCTCAGTGATACATTGATCACCTAAGAAACATTAGAAAGATAAACTGGTGCTCGTAAAGCCCAAGAAATTCTCTGGGCATTTCTATCAACCGGGATCCAGGGTATTCCTTTTTGTTATTAGGCAAACCTAAATAAATATATTAGCCAAATAAGTAAATTTGTAATCATTGTTTCATTTTCTTTCATGTTTTTTTTTTCTTTTTTTTATGTTAAGTATAAATAACACTTCTCTGCAAACTAATCGTTAATGGTTGAGACCTACTATATTTTGGAATTTTCCGGATTTATGAATATGGTATCGTACGGCCATGTTAGGGATTAGGAATTTGATTAGGGATGCTTAATTTCTCATTCTTTTTTAAAGCAACTAGTCGGCTACCCGTCGCTTCGCTCCGGAAGCCTCCTCATATGTAACGGAAAACAAATTTTTATTTATTAAAAAAACCACACAAATTACATCTAGTAAACTAAAACTAAAATTTTTTAAAAGTTTTTTTTTTTTTAATTTAATTTTTGATGTTTATATTCTGTCAATCCACGACTGCTTTTAGAACCAGCGTGTGAATCATATATCTATGATATATTTTTATTTTTTATGGAGATTAGAATGTAGTCCTCGTGGTCTAATGGCTAAGACGTCTAACTTCGGAGCAGAAGGTTGCATTTTTGATTCCCGTAGCGAACCGTAGAAATTATTTCTATTTTCACAAATTACAACAATTGCACCAGACAGACAGAGAAATAAAAGATTTTAGTAACATAGATATACTTTTCAGTGGTTTTTGAGTTACAAATAGTGATTTTTTCATTATTCTATCTAATAGAAATAGTGCTTCTTTCATTCTTGAATCTCTTTTTTTAATTACAATTGATACCTTTCAGTGGTTTTCGAGTTACAAATAGGGATTTTTCAGTATTCTACCTAATAGATATAGTGCTTCTGTCTTTCTTGGATCTCTTTTTTTAATTACAATTGATAGCTTTCAGTGGTTTTTGAGTTACAAATAGTGATTTTTCAGTATTCTATGTAATATAAATATAGCTTCTTTCTTTCTTGACTCTTTTTTTTATTCAAACATCTCCCGTGTACACATGCTTGTTTTTCAATATTACATAGAATTTGGTTAAGTAAGAATATTATTATATTAAAATATTCCAATATTTCGGCAATTATAGTTCTAATTGTCATTTTCGAATTACAAATAAACAGACGGATCAGAAATAAATAAAAAATCTTGAGATTCAAAAAACAAAAAAATGGAATTCATTAATTATCGATTGTGGGAAGGGGAAGGACACATAAGTCAAAAAATAATATGAAGTGAGTAGTAGTCAGCTTGGCCTAATCGATAAGACGTTTGACTTCGAAATCAAAAGGTTGCAGGTTCGATTCCTGTCGCGGATGTTTCATTGTAAAAATTATTTCTATTTTCCATTCGCTCAGAAAATTGAGCCGGACAGATAGACAGAGAAATAAACAATTTTAGTAATATAGATTTCTCTCCTTACATTGCAAAGTGTAATTCCTAAGGTAGACAAAAGTTTCGTGGTATTAAGAGATACACATCAAATTTTATGAAGGTTCGTTCAGAGTTTATTAAAGGATAAACATACATCCTGAACCTAAAGTTAAAGGATAAACATACATCAT
>JAFIDM010000003.1:23826720-23860700 GCA_023159025.1 Thereuonema tuberculata | reverse complement strand
ATTCCATGGCTTCCTTTTAGCTGCGGATAATGGAGTTCCACGATTCCGGATTGAAAATGTTATTCGGATATTCGGTCGAAAGGTACACGGACCAAATCTTCGTTGTTTGTAAATGCGACCATGAATCAATTTAATAGCAATTTCCAACAGCACTTAGTCGCACCAGCAACAAAAAGACCAGGAAGGAATCAACATCGGGAAAAGGCAGCTTTTGATAACTTACCGTTTGTGCCGTGAAATACGTCGATAGCTTAATTAACAGTCGTAAAAGCCAAGGAAAATTTCCACGTATCAAATGCCAGCTTCAGGATTTTATTTTTTTCAAGAAGTAAAATACCGTCTTCCTTTTTTAAAAAAAAAGTGATCTTGAATTATCCCACTTTAAAATAGCCGTAGGGGAGATGTTCTGGGAAAGACACTTCTGTAGAACAGACGTAATAAATTGGGTCCCACCTTTTGAATACATAATCGCTTCATAAAGAATAGAAGAGGGTGGGTGGGAGGATTGAAATAAAACCTGAAGCTGAAAATCAAACTGAGAAACATTTTTAGACTCAAAATACGAAGCGTGTCTGTTTTCATAGAAACACGAAATAAATTACTGTTTTATCATTATTTAATGTTAATGTCATTTGTTTCTCTAGAGAAAAAGAAGTGAAATTTTTAAAAACTTAAAAATTAACGGCCATGAATATAAAATTAGAATTAATAAATCGAAGGTAAATATCAGATTACATTAAAAGTTACAACTTAATTTAATAACTAAAGTTTAAAAATAAATAAATAATAAGACTCATTCATTCGTTGAAATGTATTTCGCTCTTTGACTGTGCAAGTGGCAAAATTAACAAATATATAAAAGTTTTGTTGTTCTATTAAGATTCGTTATTAAAAGGGAAACCAAGCGCTGAGAATTCATTCTGAAAACTCGAGGATGCTGTGGGGGAGGAGTGAAGGCTCACATTTTAAGTTGAAGCATAAATAAGCATTGCGCCAAAGAAATCAGCCCCGCCGTTTTAGCGGACGTTAACTTTTTTTTTTTCGGGATCATTCTTGAAGATATGATGGGTGGACACCAAATGCGCCTATATTTTATAATGAAATAAAAATTAATTACGTACTAACTTTTACGGAAAAATTTGTCCAGCCGTTTTAGCGCACAAATATGTGATAGCGTACAAAAGGATACAACGGAAAAGAAAAAAAAATGCTCAAATACTACTCAGACAAATATTGATAGTACAATGTGGGAATTATCATTAGTAAAAAAATTCCCAGTAGAAAATTAACTACGGTAATTCAAATACTTATTTCAGGTCTAAAATGAGGAACAATTCTATTAAAACTTATTTCAAAGTACTTTTTTTTTGGTTTTATTTTTTTTTTCTGAGCATGTATTAAGATGAATCATTAATGATAATACATATTTTTTCTTAGTATATTTCCAAGATCGTAAAACTTTGAAGTAGATTTTTATGTATTATCAGTTTTCGTCGGCTACTGTAAATACACAGGCCTTGAAGAGCGAATAAAAAAGTCACGACAGTAGTTCAATATACAGTCTTTGACAAAAAAAAATCTAAGCACCAAGAAGGAAGAGTTCAATCTGAATGAAACGTTGTAGGTGCCATTTGGATAAAGAGAATTGGAATTGATTCAAATTTCACAGTGAATATATAGATTTTCATTGAACAATAGCACCATCATTGTTACAATATCAGTACTGTGTTGAGTTGCTTCTGTCTGCTCATACATACATGGAATGAAGAGAAATTAAAGTTCTGATGTTTCAGCAAAGTTTGCTGAAACTGCTGACCCAAATGTCAGATGTACGATGATAAGATGTAGTTCACATCCTAGCATGTCCCAGATGTACTCGATGAGGGACAAGTCTGGACAACTGGTATGCCAAGGAAGAAAATGAATTGCTTGGAGACACTGCTTGGAATTGTGCGCAGTATGTGGATGTGCGTTATCCTGTTGGGAAATTGCTCCTGGCATGTGTGACACCAGGGGCAAAACAACGGGTTTGCAGGATCTCCTGCAAATATAGCTGTGCATCTAAAGTTCCTAGAATCACTATGAGAAGGGTGTCACAACACTATTATAACCGAAGTAATGGCTGAGTATCTCTCGCCAATACTGCCAGGAGTTGAGAACTGCCCAGCACTCCTCCAAAGGTGATGCGATGGTTATCGGTTGCAAGACAGAAGCGAGACTTATCACTTAACACAGTAAGACACCATTTGTGAGTAAATCATTTTTTTCAGGGAACCTGCTCTGTGGAGGAGTGGACAGTACATCAGGACTTTGTTTACTTCATGCCAAGCCATATATCAGCATGTATAGCAGCCAGAAGTGGCTCAATACAGTACTGATAACATAACAATGATAGTGCTACTGTTCAATACAAATCTATGTTTTCACTGTGAAATCTGAATCAATTCTAATTCTCTTCATCCACATGGCCCCTACAAAGTTTTATTCAAATTGGGCGCTTTCTTTATGGTGCTTCGATTTTTTTTTATCAAGAGTGTAATAATAGATTTTTAAGCAACTTATTATTAGGTTGTATTGTTTTGGTATATTCCTCCATAGCATTAGTGCTTTGGCTTGTGTTTTTAGTTGGCTTCTTTCCCGTTCAATTTCTTACTCCATTCCTAGAGAGGGACAAAACATTTATTGTTCTGGCTTTGAAATTACTTTATGAGAGCTAAGACCTAGAAGTGCTTTAAAAAAGTTTAAAAGTTTGCTTCAATCCGCTACCCGATTTCAATTTTATTTATTCTTATTGTTTTACTTCTAAGAAAAATCCATAAAATGAGATTTCTGAAATAATATGAATTGAGTACATCAAGACGAGAACGAAGAATTTCTTGGAAAAAAGCTGTTACGGATAACTCTTTTCAAGAAATTCTGTAATTATATTCGTGTACTCTTACAGCTATTCGTAAGAGTTCAATATAGGAGTGTAATTACCCAAGGTTCTTAATGTAGTAAAAACTATCAAATCTTTCGAAATCATAATATCAACATATTTGCATATTTTTAATTTAAGCTTCAAAGTGAAAGTGGTCCATAATTTGATCAATTTTATTTCGAAGTTCAATAACAAAAAAAAAAGCAAAAAAAGAAGACAAATACCAATGAAAAACCCTAGAAATAATAATAATAATAATAATGGTCACTAAAGTTGTTCCATTATGAATAAAAAAAATGTAACAAAAACAACAATAAAAAAAACAAAGTGCTGAAATTCAGCATTACGAGAAAAATTCTCTGACAGAACTTTTTTTATTTTGGTTGGATAGTTTGGGATTCGTATAAAACTATGATTTCAGAAGCGATTCGCCATCAAGTATAATAATTTGAGGACTAAACTTAGTAAGACAATGAAACGTATATCACACGTGCTTACTTTTAACTTTAAAAAAAAGAAATTCCTTACAAAAAGTTATTTATATTCTCCATTTCAATTGGAAAGTGAAGCTTACTAAATCAGCCAGCGTACATTTCTCCCTAATAACTTTTAAACGGTGAGAAGAATCTTCTTGAAACTTAGTATGCATATTCCAGGACTAGGAACGATGTAGCTTCTGTATTTGAAATCTTTTCCAAGCGATCCTTGTTGAAGATTTAGTACGAGAAAACGACAAAATAAAGTTCCCATAGTAAAGCAGTGAAATCTTTTTTTTTTTCCTCAATGCCCGAATTCTTAGTTGTTTGCCGTTGGCCTCGACAAGGAACGGGAACTGTGAGAGTTTGGCCGAATAACCGTCACCCAAGGTGGGCCATAGGAGGCAGCTCACGTTGTACCCTCAGAAACGGATGAAACACAGAAGGTGAAAGTAACATTATAGAACGATTATCATTGAAATAAAAAAATGGATTCCTACTCAATTTATAATAATATCTCATTGTCTTAAACAATGAATATCGAATTCTTAATCCACTGAGCGTCGATTGATACGATTAAAATTAATCCAATTTAAATAAATAACGCAAATTTTTTTCCAGAAAATGGAAATGTACTTGTTTGCATTCGAAGATATTACGATTAGAACAGAGATATAGAATTTTTATTCTTTTCCTTTTCATGACTTTAAAAGAAAAAAAAAATAAGATTTTTTTAATATAAAGTACGATTTAAGTTCTTTTTAACTTCTTGTTTTTGTTTTTCAATTATATACACTAAGTTTGTCAAAAAACAGAAATATAGCGAACAAATCATTAGATTCTCAATTTTTCTTTCTTTTTTAAAATTAAAAACAGTATTTCGTTTCATATTTATAATAGCATTTGTTTTTCTTAACTTTACTTAAGGATTTACAGAAATCTGTCAAAGTAAATTCAGCCTTTATAAAAAAAAAGAAAAGTAAAATTTATTGTTCAGAAAAAAAAGGGGGAAAATAAAATAGTGGATTGGACCGACTCTGTTGCCAACAAAAAAGAAACCTAATAGAAATCCGTTAAAAAGAAATTTGTTTACTTGACTGTAGTTGAGACTGACAAATACTTGGCCTCAACAGAGACGTCGTTGTGTTCGATTAGACCATCCATACGAGTCTTTTTAAAGAGAAGCCATTCTGCAAAGTAGAGACGTTGCTTCAAACAATCACGACTACAACCGCCATTGTTCTTCTCATACAAAAAAAAAAAAAAAAATCCAATTCGTCTTTCTTTTAGGTTTTAATTTCTTCTTAGGTACAGAGAAGAACTTTCGTCTGATGTAAATAACTTTCCACTACTTTCAAATTCAATATAATAATGTTAGTAATCGTAATATGATAGGGTGTTACATTTTTAAACGTTAGGGAGAGGTAAGGTATCTGCGATCATCAGCCGAACGAGAAATTGAGATCAGCAAGTCAGGCTCACGTGATACGAAATTTGTACTCATTTGACATGTCCTTAGGTTTGATTAAGACCTTGCCATTATCCTGGGTTAAGTAAGCAGCCAATGCACAGCCTCTTGCCATTTACCTAAGAGGAAGGCCAGTTGACGTTCGCTCGCCTTATCTTGGTTGTTACTTTGAAAAAGACTGAATAAATTCTTAGACTCAAGAAAGAAGCCGGGAATCGAACCAACAACCAAACTGCTTCTCCTGATGTGGGAGCTGCTCTTTTGAGATGCAAAAAGATTTCAACCTAATGGTTTTGTGTGAATAAAACATGAAAGCATCTTAAAAGTTAAAATCCAAATTCGCCGCCCCCTTATTTAGGTATTTAAATTTTGCTGCCCCGAAAAAGTGCCGCCTCGAAAGAAAATCATGAATTGTAGCAGGTTAATTGAGTCAACGTGAATTGGACGACTGATGTTGCAGGTATTATTAGACAATATTGAACTCTATTCTTTATATGAAAGAATTAATTCTCGCTGAATATTCGTCGTGAATAATCCGAGCACAAAATAAAACAGGGGAAATTACCACAAGGCAAACGTTCCGTAGTCATTTTAATCGGTCCGCATTGTAGGTGCGAAGAAACTGTTCAAAATTTTAGTTCAGATTACAAGATATTTATTGTGAAATTTTGCTGTCCCTAAAAATTTTGCCGTCCCCCAACGCCCCCGCCACGCTACGCCACTGATACAAGTCATTATATAGAATGTGCAGACAAATCTGGCAACCAAGGAGTATTATACGAACTGTTTACGAAATAGGGATTTCGCATCTGTGCATAAAAATAGTTAAAAAAACATCAGAAGCTGCAGTAAAACTCAGTCTTAGGTGTCAACATTTAAAATTAATTAAGACGCTTGATCTGGAATAGTAAACAAAGATGTTATGTTATATATTACCACAATACTTACAATGCGCATATTACCATTAATTCTTCGTATTCTCATTGAAGTTAAGCAAGTTAATTAAAGAAGTATCTTATTACGTTTTCATCATTTAGAACTCTAAATATATAAAAAAAAAAAAACTAATTCTCTTCAATCACAAAGAAATGAATGATATAAAAGATATACAGTACACATGATAAAAAATACAAAAGCTAGGCAGAAAAGAGAAATTATTTAAAAATAATTTTACACGTTTTTTAGGACTAACTTTTTTTTAAATGTAATTTCTTGAGAAATTCTTAAATATGATTGGGATATTCAGTATGAAAACAGTAGGAAAACTTTGTCTGCTCTTTGTACTTAATCACTTAATGAACTATCTACTTCAGCAAATCTTGATAATGGAAGAGGGAACGTATTTTGAGAACATAATGGTGCGGGCAGTACTAAAGATTAAGAAATACTGTTGTAGCCGAAAACTAGTGTGTCGTAACCAGATCCTTTTACGATATCTTAAAGAGGTGTCCAACTGACAGTGAACAGACACCCAACACAAGCACATAAACAACTTCCACAAAGACCTATAAAAACAGGCTAAAAAGAACAGTTATGTAAATCGGACGTACCATAAAAATTGTGATTTTACTATAAAGAATTAGAATCGAAAGTAAGTGGTCCTTTTTATTTATAAGTAAATTCTGAAGTAATTATGTTGAAAAAGAAATGTAATTCAAAATAAGATGTAGATATACGGGGAAAAAATGTAAATACTGGAGAACAGAGGAAGAGAAAACTTAGCGATTGGGATAGAAAAATAGTGGGATATGGGAATAGTGTGGATGGGAAGGTATAAAGACGAAAACTTGGACTAATGCATAACTCACAAAGATGTTCGAAAAAGCCCCTTAAAAGTCATTATTTTCCTCAAAATGTAATTTCTTAAAGATATTTTAAGAAATAAGATCTTATCTTTATTTTTTTCCTCCTTTTCTTTTTTTAAAGTCAAAAAACCGACAAAAACGACAAGCCTATATCTAAACTTGAAAATGTAATACCTATCGAATAAAAACTGTACACATTTTCCATTTTCTGAATAAACAAGGAAAAAAAACCTGGTTTTTCTCTTTACACGAAACCGTTGATAGATCCTGTACAAGTTTCATTTTCGGCTACTTCTACTTCGGACAGAAAGCGACCGCTGACCGAAACTCGTATTTTTATCTCTAAAAATTCAAAATTTTTCCGATAAGATACCTGTGAGACTTACACTGAACTTGTAGAGACGTCGATGGACGGACGGACAGAACCCTCTAAGAACTCCTACCCCGTACCCTTTGTATACTAGGTCGCTAAAATATTAAGTCCGCATTATGAAATTACCCATGCAATGGATTGAGGAATTATGCTTTTTTTAAGATAATGAAATCGTAACAGAAATAAGATGTAAAGCCATTGTTTACATTGCATCTACGTGAATTCTTGTCGTTTTCTCTTAAAGACGACTTCAGAAAGGATTTCAAATATAAATATCGTCCCGAAGCCTCATAACATGTTTTGTTTTAAGAAGATGAGTGGTTCAAAGTTATTAGGATCGCACACGAATACACACACAGTGATTGAACGAACTTCACTTTCGTATTGGGAGAAAGACTTAACAAGAGATAAGATAAAGTTTTAAACTATCTGTTAAGATTTCATGAATGTGTTTAAGCTTAAGTAACATAAGGATAGAAAATATTTTTTTCCTCTTTATTATGTAACCGAACTGTAATGACTTTTCAAACAAAGTGAATTTAAAAGTTCAATGCAAGATTTATAGAATCTACAAGAATACTTCCAGAAATTCGTGAATCGAATTCAAAGTTTTTAAAATGGGAACACAGCGAAATCTGTTGAGATTTTACATTACTTTGCAATTTGATTCGCAAGTTGAACTCAATACAATTTTGAACGTTTGAATTTTTTTTTCCCTTTAAGTAATGAGCTTAAGCAAATACGGCGTTGAAGTTGTACTCTAGAAACAAATGAATTTAAGCGACGATAAAGAACAAACATGATTGTCTCCAGTTTTCAGCTGATGTTTGGAATACAAATGAAGACCGTCAATGAAAGCCTAATTATCGTTCAGCAAATAACCTTCAGTTGGAATACAAATCATAAGAACTCATTCAAACCACGATAAAAGAAAAAGAGAAAAATTCCGCTTTGGTCAGCAAAGATTACAACACATAATTACTCTTTGGATGTGTGTGAGAGAGAGAGAGACTCATTTGCTACACCCACCAATGAACGAAGTGCCAGTAAATTAGGCAATTTGGCAGAAGAGTCGCAATCAGAGCAGACTCATTAATGAGGAAAAGAAGCAAATTCCGAATATGAAATGAAATGAAAACAATGAAAACCATTCCCTTAGCAGGTATTGTTGTCCGTGTTAATGAGTTACTGAAACGGTAATGGATTCTATGGAATTACAAAGATGTAAGATTTGGAGGAGGAAATTATTATTGCTATTAAGACTAGTTCACTGAGCTTGCGATGCCTTACATTAGGCCTATATTTGAACGTTTTCTTCTTCTTCTTCCGTTTGTATGGACATCACGTTAAAACGGTTGTACGGATTTCCATAAAACTGGGTAAGTAGTTCAACTATTGTTCAACTTAAACACAGACACATTTGTTTTAGTCGTGAGTTCTTCCATCCTTCATAAATGATGCCCGAAAACCCTCGTTAAACTTTGTCTTTTAGCAGGATGCTTATTTCTGGCCTAACATGAAATATGACAGTGAATATTTTCATCTCAATCCCTCACTTCCAATCCTCAACATTGATTCCCCCCAGTGCTGAATGTTCAGTCTTCACAACGTAATGGATACATCTAGTTTATAATCATAGAAAAAAAAAAACTGAAATAAAATTGATTATGGACCTGATTCTTATATCAGATAGGCAGTGCTTAACGAATTTTGAAAGACAGTGCAAATTTTTATTAAGAACATTAATGATAATATTTTTAAATGGATACTTTCTTTGGTGCCTTGATGGTCATCAGACAGAACACAAACGGATGTAATTGTAGAAGAGACAATGGGATCTCTAAAAATAGATCGGTAACATTGATTAGCTAATGAAAAAAAAATATATTGATTTATTCTGTTGGCGAAGGTTGTTATTAGAGATTTCACAGGAAAACTAAATATTAACAGGAATGAAAAATATCAGGAAAGGAAAAATAACAAAAGTATCAAACTAAAAAATATCAGGAAAAACATATTTTATTTTAATTAGTGTATCACTGCCTTTTATTCAAGGTAGATTGGACATATTTTGGTTTCTGGGGGTTTACATTTCTAATCCACAAGAAATGCCTTTAAAGAGTACATTCCTTTAATGAATGAAATATTGATGAAACGAGAAGGGAAAGAAAATGTAAAGTTTTATCGAAATCAGACCAAGCCTGCCGGAAAATTCCCGATGTGCCAGTGATTTGTAAGACGATAAGGTCATCACAATTGGAATGGTATTCTTAGTAGAACCTAGTGAATATTTGCCTGAAATATTTCCAGTCCTCCACTGCCCACACTTCAGTGCTCAAATGCCAGAACAGAAATCTAATTATTCTGCATTACTGGTCTGCATTACATTGTTTTTAAAAAAATATATCAAAAATTTACTTATAAATATTTATTAGAAAGTTTCTTATTGATTACTTATTACTATTCGTTGCTTTTTTTTTTTTTTTTTTGATATTCACTTTATGACTTGAAAATTAGCTTAGCCAAATAAAGAGTTAATTAATAATCGTTAGATACCAACAATAATAATAGTTAGTAACACTAGTTAGATTTAATAATACTTAAAATCCAGAAGTTTAAAATTCCTATTTTCTTCTTAATCCGCTCCTGATAGGCCACGCGAAGTTTTACTATTCCTCTTCAACATTTTTGTTCTCTATTTTGTAAAATCTCCTTACATTCGGAGATGCGTGGCTTCTCCTCATTTCTTCCTGGTAATGCACAAAAGCTAAATCAGTTCACCGCAATTCTAGATTTCGTAAGTTAGGTTTTCGTATTCTTTACAATAATCCCCAAAAAGCAATAAATATACATTCTTAAATACTTTTTTTTTTAGATTTAAGTGACCATGCCGGAAATCCACAATAGTTAAATATAATTAGGAATATGTTCAGCTGATTGTTGCGTAGTAGGGATTCAACATGCAATGCTAGGGAAAGTGACTACGGGGGAGGAGGGGGGGGGGGGAGAATAAGACGATTCAGGTTCTCCTGTCAGTTATTTAAGTTAAGAAATTGTCACAGACATTTTGTCGTATCATTTCTTTTTTTTTTATTATTATTTATCTCAATTTTTAGCTCATTTATTTTATTCTTCTTTATTCATTATTTTAACTTGCTAAAGGTTTTTTTTTCTTGTTTAATTATTTTCCGCCTATTTTTCTCTCGTTTCTACTTGTTTTGCCCAGTTACTACGGCAATCTTTCTCTTTCTTTACTGCGCTTGGGAATTTTTCCGTGGGAATTTGAAACTCCTTTCTTTTGCGCTCATTACTATTTGACCTATCTTATGTTTGGCTAATTCTTACTGTCTTCTATTATCATTAACCAATTATTTTAGACTTTTATTTTCTGTGCACGCTTTTTTATTTTCCCTTCCCTTTTATCCTTAGATTAATTTGAAATGCATTGTGAGATCGTCTCGGCTTTACTATGGTAAACAAGAAAAACGTAGTCTCCTACCTAACCTAGCCTAACCTACCTAACCATCGTCTAGGTCGGAGACTCATAATTAATACAGTAAGTAATAGACAGTTTGACAGACAATGAGTGGACGGGCTCATTTTATCCGTACTTTCTTTCATCGCCAAGTGAATGTATTCAGTGAACTCTGCAATTTGTTGAAAATTCATTGGGTCGTTGTTTGTGCTTCAAGAGATCATCTAATCTGGCCAGATGAGCAAAACTACGTTTCAAGTTGTAGATCACTAGTGACTGTAAGACTAGGACAATATTGTAACTAAATTTCTCTTCATTTTTCTGCTGATCAGATCGGCGAGACTGCAACTAGTGGATAACAGCTGTGTCTAGACTCTCGATCGTATCCCGTCAACTGCATTTCTACAGGACTGCAATTTTTGTATTTAATCGTGTTTTATTTTTATTTTAAGAACTCAGCTGATCATCTTGCCGTACGTTTCTCTTGTGTTAGCTGCAATATATATATTTCTTTTTATTTATCTTATTATATACGTTTCCACTTTATTTTCTATTTTCATTCCTTGTTTAACTTACTCTTTATTATCCTTGTAAGTTAATCCTTTTAATTAAACTTGTTTATTGTATACAGAATCACTTTTTTCATGTTTTCTCTTTTATTCATTTATTTTACCATGTTTTACCTTGTCTCATTATTTTTGTTTGCATCTTTCTTCTGATTCTTTTTTGGGCCCAGCGGAATAGAAAAAACCTTTATAACTTCCATGAGACAAAATGGCTAATTTAATACTAAATTAATAATCTAAGAAGACAGAAGAATAAGCATTGGCGCCTCGCCCTATCTGCGATTCCTCTTTTGACCTCAAAATAAAATGAAGGGTATCAAAATGAACAAAAAAGTCCGAAGGAGCGACCTTCGACCCATAATGTTGCTGACTACATCAAAATGTAACCTGACACCCTCAGAAGTCCAATTCAACAGTAATCAATTCGTTTTGGACCCTTAAGTCCAACTTTTAGGTTCGGAACCAACTAGGTTTTGGATGTTATTCCTACTCGAGGTCTATATATATACTAAATTCAGGAAAATTCGTGCGTTTTTCTGCAATGATTTTGACATGAAATTACTTGCATTTGAATGAAGTTTTATTAAGTTTTTAAACAACTTTGTCTGGACACCGACTAATCTCTTACTTAATAATGTGTCGACGTAATCTTTCGGTGCATTAAAGCGTTTTGAGTTTTTCTTTCTTTAACTCAGAATAAAGCAGATTTTCCCAGAAAAACTCCAGTTTTCCTCCTACATGGACATTTCCAGAAAAATGCACGAGTCGGTTTTCCTGATTTTTGGTACATTTATAGACGTTGACTAGACACATGTACAGCACCCAAAACCTAACTTTGACTTTTGGACCCAAAAGAATTGACCACCGCTAGTCTGAACTTACTAGGAGGAGTCAGGTCACATTTTGATATAGTTAGCATACTATGGGTCAAGGTCTACTAAATACGGTTGAGACTGTGGCGCCATCTATCATATGGGCATGGCAAAGGAGCAAAATTCAAAAGTCCATTTGAGCCCAGAGGGCCAACTGTTAAAGATCGAAGGTCGCTGCTTTGGACTTCTTTTGTTCATTTTGAGGTCTAGATAGATGCAGGGCGCCAATGCATTTCCTTCGGTCTTCTCATTCTATCAACACGTAATCACCTTATTTAAATAACACGTAAATAAATATGATTATCTGTTGATAGTACAATTTGGATGTTCAATTACAGAGTCTCAGAGTTTCAGGTTTAATAATCTAATTTAATTGAAATTGCTAGTTTGAAACCTAGGATTTTGAACCTAGAATTGAACTCGAACTTTAGCCGATAAGAAATTATCGATCGAATTATTTCTGGAACGTTGGATGATCTTTTTTGAAATTTGGCATGTACATTTAAGGGCAAGAGATGATAGAACTTCTAAATTTGGAATGTTTTCCGTGAAAAATTTCCTAGTTGGGAACTTGCTACCACGGGAAGTTAACAGAAATCCCCCCCGGAAAAGCTATTGGAACCGAAAAGATATTAATCTGTTAAAAAAAAAAACCAATAATTTCCTACTGTTTCTGGTTGGGCTAAAATTAATTGGATTTAAGCAATTTAAGTAAATAATGAGGCTATATTTTAAATATAAACGAATATTTTTCGTTTGTGTCATTAAAAAAAAAAAGAGAAAAAAAAAAAAAAGAAAAATAAAGAAACGATTGATTCACGTTTATCTGAAAATGAGATCTGTTAAATGATGATATTTCACGAAGAGTTTCAGTTTTTATTTGTTGTGCAATGATTCATTACTGTTTTTTACAAACAAAATTGTTTCTGTGTTGTTTCCTTTCCTGGATTGACTCACGGAACCTCGCTGAAGGTCATATGAATGAATTAAACAATTTAGGAATCTTAGTTATTATTAGCAGCGTATTGATAGAATTCTGGATCTCTGATGTCTCAATACTAGATTTTTTTTTAATAAATTATGGCTTTTTGATTGATTGTGACTTTTTATTTTTAAAAAAAAGCCCTAACTGTTAATAATCCAGTAAAATATTTTTAAAATTAATCGGAAATTATCTGAAAATGCTGTTGTACAATTAATAAATATAAATTGAGTATTAGAAGTCTTCTTCCAAAGTAATTAAACCGTATTAGAACAACTGAAACCTAATTATAACTTGCAAATAGGTTCACCTAACACCTACCTACTACTAATTTAATGGACCATTTAATTTGCCGCGAAAACCAAATTAATGTTTGTGTGAAATATTTCCATTTGAGTGGAAAGGATTCCCAAATGTCAGCAAATGTTTTAATGGCGACTGTCGAAGTCCTTCTTGGGCGGTTTCGAAGCAACGATCGTCAGGGAGCTTTTGATTGCCGAGACAGAGTCAAATCTCCCCGGCTGACCTCCAGTGATTCAAGCGAAAGACCATCGGCGCCAATTGCACCGAGAAGCCTTGGGTCTTATCTGGAAAACGAGAGACGTAAAGACCGCACCAAGATTTCGGCCATCAAAAATATCACCACCGCAATCTAATTACAAAAGAACCAGATGGTACTTACAGGTCTTTCTTAAAACTTGCGTTGGATAAATAAATTGGCTGGTTTGGAACCGCGTGATTTTGAAACTTAGAATTAAATCCATCGGAATGGTTACCAATAAGGCATTATCGATCGAATTCTGTATAGTACACAGTTCTTGCTTACAACTGTTACCAAAAGAAGAAAAGACCAACAAGAGTAAATGTTTCAACTTATAAGTTATTGTTTAACTATTTTTTTTCGGCCTATTTACTTTAGAACGTAAGGCTCATAAAAATCAATCTTTCTGTTTGTCTGTCTGTCCCTGAATATGCATGTATATTTCCCCTAACAACATTTACCAGTCAAAACATTTGGCGTAAACATTTCTGAACAAGAAAGAATCTATGATTTGTATGGATCCAAGTGGATTCCTAAGTGAAATTTTATACAAACATTTCCGTGTTCCCATAGCATTACATGATGTCACTGACTTTCACTGGATTTCTTTACATCTAGCCATGAAAAGAATATCATATCATGTCACAAGTAGTATCATGTCACATAGGACTTTTTTTTTTAATTTCCATGTGCTTTGATGTGACTAAAATTTTCATTTGGGAAGTTCATCACAGCAAACCTAATAATGAACATTAATGCAATCTGTAGTAGTACGAAAACTATAAATAACTTTAATGTTTAAACACAGTAAGATAGATACAAATTAAGATTAGCGTTTTGTTTGTTTGTTTTTTGTCCAGATCACAGCTTCCACAGATCAGATCACAGTTGTATAAGATGAATTTCGCAAGGACATAATCTTAAACTCAATACCAAAGCACTTGCTTAGAAGGATTAACGTTTTCTTATGGTTGTTTTGATGGTAGCTGAAGAATTCATTACTATTTTTAATGTCTTTTAGTAAAATAAACTCTACACAAACATGAAATAACGACCGATGACTTCATTTCTCCATTACGATGGCCTTTTTTTGTCATCTAGCCTTTCAGAGTAAAATTCAAAACACTTATCTGGAAAACGAGATTTTTGAGGTGTTTTATTTTCCATACGAGCCCTCGTGGCTCGCGGCGCTCCGAAAATATTAGCTCCGACTTTTCTATGACCGTGAAGACTAACTTAGATTGGATCGTTAGTCCAATACTCGCCCGCTTTTACCTGGTTCTAAATTTACAGAGGGCTGGATGAAGCTCAAGAAAAGTAATCTAAGAAAAATTCCGACCTCGGCCGGGGATTGAACTCTGTCCCCCAGCCACAATCCAGTGTATTAATAAAGTTTAGCGACTGCAAATTCAAATAGATCAATGAGTTCGCTATGAAATTGAAAACTAAAATTGATGATGACAAACGGTAGTCATTATAAACATGCAAAATAAGGTATCATTTACAATATTAATTGTAATGAAGCAAACAAGGATTTAATTTCAGTAAATTTACTCTATGTTCAATGTATCGCCCTTCTAATTGTATAATGATTCGATAATTGAGGAATAGAAATTCAATGACTGAATTAATCAGTAATAACTATACAACACTATCAAAACTCACATTAATCACATTTACTTGAAAGAATGTATCTCCTTTATTTTGTATCAACGTCTTTTTTTACCAAAAACAATCTAAGTAATATTGATTACTTGATAGCTATTAGCAGATAATCTTTCACA
Organism: Thereuonema tuberculata; assembly: GCA_023159025.1. Lineage (NCBI taxonomy): Eukaryota > Metazoa > Arthropoda > Chilopoda > Scutigeromorpha > Scutigeridae > Thereuonema > Thereuonema tuberculata. The sequence goes on along the minus strand of JAFIDM010000003.1, from coordinate 23,845,438 downwards.
AATTTCACACAGAATCTCAATATGATTAACATCAGAATTTGAATTAGCTGAGATAGAGTAAGCCTTAATCATTGTTTCTTTGATAATACTGTACTTAGTTATTTCATCTTGCATTAATTTGATCAAAAAAAAAAAAATAACTGTTAGATTGTCGATATTGAATTTCAAAACGCTTGTTGATGAAAGATGTATCCTTATACGCTTGAAGACTTGAAACAGGTGTTTCAAGTGTGTAAAGGGTAATAAAAAAAAAAGTAACCTTAAGGAATTACAGGGAAAGTGAATGATGAATTAGTAATGTTTGATTATTCAGACATAAATAATCAAATCTTTCTATACAAATTCAAAATGTATAGGAAGGCATCTTTGATCATGAATCTGTTCTTCTGAAAATAACTAGAGCAAGTTCCTATTAAAACTTAAAACTTAAAGCACCCTACTTAAAAGGATGTTGTTGTTTTTGATTTTTTTGTTTGCTTTATATCTTAAAATACTGGATGTGATCCGAGAGTTCCGGCAGAATGAAAATCTACTGCTGCTGCTGTTTTACAATACAGTAAAATTACATAGTTCAGAAAACATGTTATTGTTAAACATTAACATGACTTTAAAAGTGCCACGATGAAGGTTCCAAGAAAAAGTTAAAATACGATAATTATTTTAATGAAAAATAACTCAAATTTAAATAATCTTTTTTTTTTAATTTCTTTAAAAGAAAGACAGTGTCACCAATAATATTCTTCGGAGATAAATAAATTTTTAGGATTTGTAACAAACGTCTCAATTCTCAAATAGACTGTTTTGAAAGATGCTTCGTAGTGAGGTGTTATTTTCTATAAATATTCTTATCTTTGATTATTTTATTATAATCTTTTTTTCTTTTGTGATTTTGACCATCGAGCCAGTTCTCAATTCCTCAAGTAAATCTCCTTCAATTCTTTTCTGTAAGGGAGCTTCAAAAGAAATGTATTCTCGCGCTTCGTATAAATATCCATGTAATTTTAGATATATTCAGTCATAATGAGGAAAACAGTAGAGATAAATCATTCTTTCAACTTGTTTTTTCTCTATTTGAACTGCCACTGTTCTTCCAAAGGTTAATGCAAACAAATGAAAACAAACAAACAAGAAGAAAACCTCTTTATATACAAAGATTTTAATTTTACTATGAGTTTTTCTTAGGCTTCTCAACTTCAAGGACCTACAAAGAGCAGAAAAGCTCATTATTATCCTCGAAACAATCTGTTTCTTACTCCTTGGCTTTTGGAAATTCTTTTTTCTTTACAAATCCATTAAGGCTGGTACCTTAGTGCCCTTCAAATCGCATCAGAGGGATCCTATTGCAGTCATTCGATATTAAAGACAAAATACTGAGGAATCCGTAGAGAGAGACACCTGCCTGCATTAGTAGTACTAAAACCTTCGACCAAAGTCTCAGAGGATCAGCGAGAAATTGCACCTCATGGACTCTCAGAATTTCAAACTGATAGATCTCTACGAATTACAGATATCTGTAAAAACGAAAAGGTGTACTTTTCAATATATGCTTACATTACTAAACTCATCTTGAGTGAAAATAAATACAGTTTCCTGCTACTAATAATCTTCTTTATTTACCAAAACTCCTTCACAATTTTTCTTCACAATACTTCGGTAACCTAATCGGTTATCTTTTTCAAGTTGATAATAAAAAAGAAAAAGAAATACGCCATTTCTTTCTCAAAAAATATTTTGGAATGAAAATTAAAACAATCAAAATAACCGATTTGGAAAATCGAAATATTGTGAAGATGAACTGTGTTTTGGTAAATAAAGAAGAAAATGCTTACATTCTTTTGTTTTCATGAAACTGTAACACAGAAAACTGTAACGAATAATTACGCAGATGTTGTTCATTTAAATTCTTTTTTCTTTATTTAAATATTACTGCATTACACATCACATGGTTATGAATGGGCAGCACAGAGCGATGCTCACACTGTGGTATTGTACAAACTACATGCTACCAATAAAGATAGTGTTCATGTCATGTTCTCATTGTAGTCTGGCTTCGTTTCTTTGGATTGGAATAACTCAGTAACCATGCACTTCCGGTCATGCGTTTATCTGACCCCTTTTACTTCATTTGGTATGGGGAACCCGCATCCCCCTATTTTAGAATCACCCTGTATAGTTGGTTTGCCAACTTTCAAATACCAGTGTAGAAAGTTAAAAAAAAAATTAGCGCATTTAAAAAATGTGATTAAACAAAATTGAGAAAATTGTAAAAAAAATTAGACACAAATGCTGAAGAAAGCACTGAGAAGGAGAAAAGACAACAACTCAAAAATCAATTGATAAAAAAACAAAATCAGACGAATTAAGAGAATTTCTATTTTTTGATATATTATTATTGTGAAATTGAATTCGAATGTATTTTGCACTGAAGCACCACCTAACTTAATATTCAATGTTCCAAAATCCACATAAATAATATTAACTGAAGTCTTAATATCCTATGGTAATTAGATGCCATGCGGACATAAAACAATACTTTGTATTTGGACTAGACAACAAGAAATAGGATTTATGCGTTTAAATCAAGAAAAGTAGACTGGAGGTTGTTAAAGCTAATAAAAATCGCGTTTTTAGTAAATCAAGTAATCTCAGTAAGGAAAATACTTGAGACATTATGTTGAAAGAGAGAAATACTTCAGGTATTTCAGAACTCAAGAAATACAAAAAAAAAAAAATAAATAAATAGATGGATGGCAAACGATTAAAGGAGACAAACTTTAAGTCTCTTTATAACATATATGTAGTAAATTACAGCAGGTTCACCAAAACAGAAGGATGAGAAGATAATAAAAAAATGAACGGAGACAAACTTTTATGTAGATTGTTTCGTTTTTATTTTACTGAAATGAAGAAATAAATCCTTCTGTCTTAGTACAGTAGCTTTAAAATTTCCTGTGCTCGCAATGACAGAAAACAGATTGGCATTCATTCTTTGATGTCCTGAAGGAACTTTAAGCCTATTTTCCTTACAATTGTTGTTCCTGAAAAGTTTCTTTTCTTTGTATTTTTTATTTATTTTACAGTTGCCAAAATGTATGAAAATTCTCCATTTTTATTTTTAAACTCAGTTAAAACAGAATGAATAGAGAATTAATTTCCTGGATTAATTATACCCCACATGATTTATTTCAGTTATCTAAATCCGATTAGCTTTCATCAAATCCAAACCTAGCAAATCAATGGATTACTTAACGGGTTAGACAACATTGTTAGACAACATTTTCATGTCCAATGCTTTTGAACTGGAATTTGTCCCATTCGCGGGCTAATATCTCTACAAGGACCAACAGGGAAAATATTTCAATATAAAAATTAGATAGTCTCTTATCCATAAAGGTTCATTCCAAGTTTCAAGAGGATTCATCCAAAGGTTCAAAAGTTTTGAGGAGACTGAAGTATATAGGTTGATTGATGCGATGATCCTCACTCTCCCGTAAGACAGCGAGTAAAACATTCAAGACGCTATAAATAACAACATTTGAATTGGAACTATTTTTGTTGGCGGCGTTATACAAAGCAGTGAATTCTTGCAAGTTATTCACGAAACTAAATATAGCTTTGTTTTCAAATAGTTAACTTTCGAAATAAACAAAAGTCCAAAGCTTAATGGAAATTACTGAACTTCATCAACCAAGTTCGCCGCCATCTTCTGCGAACACGAAAATGACGTGAGTGTCTGAGTAGCTATTGTAACGGGTACAAGGAATCTGTTTTCCAAACTGCAAAGCGATCTCTCTTATGAATAGGAGAAAGGTGATCTGTTTTTATAAAAAGCGATGAGTGACGTGCTGTATTCAAAGCCAGCCACACGAATCCTTATTCGATACACTTGGAGAAATTACTGAACGAAAATAAATAGCGAGGGCGGCAAAGCCAAACGCATGAATTACGACACCCGCACAAAGGCTGCTTCTGTTAAGAAGGTAGACCGAGAAATCAGATACGGCTCAGAGATAAAAAGAGCTGAGAAAGCGATCGTCCCATGAAGTTATTCAGAGCAGCAAGACTACGTCCATTGCGTGTGTTCACAACAATAGACACAGTGACATCAAGGAAACACTCAAAAGGAAAGTTAACAAGTTTTCGTTTTTGTTTTAAGGGCTTTCTTTGTTTAACCACCCATCTCCCTCCTGAAGCAACATGGCTGTAACAATGCGATGAATTTCCATCTAACTTCTTAGTTAAATGAATACGATCAATATTAGACAAACAAATAGTAGTTCTCTTTATCAATTAATAATGATTATTGTTAAGATGGGACTTAAATTTAAATTTTCCAAATTTAAAAGTTAAAAGAGGACATCAGCTTTAGATGGTAATTGTCCAACTCAGAGATGTGATCTCTTTGTTCCCAGGATTAATAATGACGAATAACATAGGAGTACGTACATTACTCTTCATTATTATCAAATACGGTAAAGTGGGAAGACTTTAACCGTTTTATATATTCTTCTACTTACAGAGCTCAGTTAATCTTACAGATTAAAACAAAACTTATTGAATAAGAGTGGCTGATATAAAATCTATTAAAAATATAGAATAGTTGGAAAAAATATGAAACAGAAAATTTTTATTCAATAAATACTGCTGTTCAAAGTATCCTCTAGGATTGGGTTACTTTGATCAACCCCACCAAACTTTGAAAATGCACCATTTTTTTTTTTTTTTGTTTCGTAAAACTTTTTTCAATGTAAGATAATTACAAAACAAATACCTGTTTATTTGTGAAATCCATCAAATTCCCATCGTATGCCTGCCCTGATTTATCTCGATTATCATTAGAAATTACAGATTCAACAAGATTAGTTTGCGCCTTTTTCTAAACATATAACGACACGTCTCAGATGTTTTGACAATACGTCGAAATGAGGGATCTTAATGAAATTGTTGCTGAAATTGACATTTAATGAGACAATTTTGAACTAAAACAATATATATATATACACTGTTCGTGTAAAAATTGAATAGGTTTTGCTATAGATGGAGCTTTATTGTTTATCGTTTTTTCGGTAAAGTATAGCCACGAGTGAAAGAATAGCCATTTTATGATACCTATTATAACAGCAATGAAATATTATTCAGTTAATCAATCAACAGACAATAAGAAGTTCTTAAAATTTGCGGTGATGCCTTGTATGTTTCGACGTGGAAGTTTCCGGCCCAGCTTCTGATTCATTGAAGTATATCATATTCCTGTTTATTTGACGTTCGTATACTTCTATTTACCTTGAAGTTTCTTCAGTTTCCGGTTTATGGTTCCAGGCACCAGAGGACTTGGAAGGAAATCGTCCCATTTGCTTTTCGTCCTGTCACTGGTCAATATTTTTTAATAAGCAGCTTGCACCTGCTGAAATTTACACTTGTAAAAGGCCGACGTGTCCGGTCGAAACCTGGTCGCGCCCTAAAAGTTGTAATGTGTTTTATGTTTTTTAAAGTATTCATATGTCTGGCCTTTTTTAATTACTTCGTTAATTTATACACTTTAAGTTGTGAACATTCGTAAAATGTCGTTTCTTCAAGTTTCTTTTCTTTTTTCTTTAAAATGTTTTCACGACAAAAATGAAAAGCCTACATTTCTATTCCAATTGTAAAATCTACTGAGTACAAAATGTACAAATTCTTCATTTTGTGAAAAAAAATAAATTAAAGTAGCATTATGTACTCAAATTCTCTAAATCGGATAACTTTTTATAACATTCCAAACTACATACAAAGAATTAAGGATTTAAAATTCATTCTTTAAGAAATGAGATATTAAAATAAATGGGATAGAAACCCATCTAGGTTCTAATGTTTTTATTTGGGAATTTAGCACAAATTTTTCGACAAGAACCCATTTGGAAAAGATCTCAAAGGTGAATCGTTCTTAGTATATGACTCTACAGCAATACGTCATCCAGCAGCTCAAAAGTTGTTGGGGAAGAACAAACAAAACACAGACTAATTCATTTGATGAATCTTACTTTCTTTCTTGTCTTTCTTTCCTCAACTAACAAAAGGTAGCTTTGTTTTCTAATATATCGATTGCAACTTTCTTTTCCGCAGTTAATTCAGTCCAAAAGTAAAATCCACATGAAGAATAAGGACGGTCAACCCTAGCATTTATGAGCCATTAACGGGAAAAAATTCTATGTTAACCGTGAAAGTTTATGGACTAAAAGCCTTTAATTTGTCGTCCAATGTCAACGAAATTTATGATTGTTTCTTTAAATTTGATCGCTCTACAGTCTACATGATGTTTCTTTAACAGTGGAAGTTAAGATATTTGACAACTGTCGAAGTACAGATCAAGTGTCATCAAAAGGCATTTTTCTTCTACGTTATTCTAAAAGCGAACATACCTTGCAAAAAAAAAAAGAAAAAGAAAAAATAAGAAATAAAAGCTAATCTTTTTCGAACAAATCATCTACATCTACTGACTAACGTTAAACAGATGAAATTAAACATTCAGTAACAAACCAGAGATTTAGTGGATTATTTGGATTGTTAACATTCATCATCATCATTGGGTTATACAGCATTTTGCCATCTTCCCGTGCCCATCTTCCAAAGCCATCTGTTCTATCCTGAGCTTTTAATCCTCTGCTCTTCATACATTTCTTACAAATCATGATCTTTTTGGTCTTCCTCTTTTACGTTTTCCACGTGGCTTCCTTAGATGTAATTACTGTTAATATTTCAATCCAGTAAATCAAAATTGTTCCAAAGTACTGTAGTTAACAATTACACCAAAAATCCGGTATCTTTTTAGTCGCAATGTATTTCATATTTATGTGAAACAATTAGTCATGATTTTTGGATTATCACTTATCCATTTTCGGGTCCTTTAAACGGATAGCAATATACGGATATGTCTATTAAGAATCGATTTCTGAAATCTTACGTGAAGCCGTGTTGTAGATCCTTACAACTCCTAGTCTGGAGACATTAGAATGAATTTTGCTTCGGATAAATGCTGTATAACATTAAAGCGTAAACAAATGCTGCGAATAAATATTCAGAATATTAAGAATAAATTTTATTTTCTATTTTGAAATGATGAAACTTTACTCCAAGCATTTCTAATATGGGAAATTAATATTAATTTTATAGGTAGGTAAACTTAATTTTTTTTACTGACTCATTTTAGTAAGTTTGTAACAATAGAAGTTACAATTTTGACAGTTACAAAGACTTAATACACAATCAAGACGATATACAAATGAAACCCAATTTTTTGATATTCTCTTTATTCATTTTACTTTTTTCATATTGTTTTTTTTAATATATACAAAAAAAAGGCCAAAAAAATGGGGAATTTCCAGTGAAATCCAGACTTCAAATTTTGAATCGTAAACATTGACGACAATTATAGCATGTCGTAATGACTCACTGACTTTCTTAACGTAAGAAATATTCTATATATATTAAATTTCATATTAATTATCAACTAAACACACTCTCAATTTATAGAAAATGAGAAAGGCATTCAAAAAGTAAAACTAAAAAGCCTAAAAAAATAAAAACTCTTGCAAACAAGAAACATACAATTTTCTCAGAATTTATTAGAAGTAGTAGTATCTATTTTTCCACATTGTCATTTTTGGAAGCAAACGATTTCCAAGTCCTGAAACTTTCTATTTTTTTTCATGTCAATGGTTTTCAGGCATCAAAAAACAATGTTCATTGGAGATATCACAGACAGTTTGTGTTTCTAACCTGGACTTAATATCGTCCAAAATAATTCAATCTCCATTGCCATATCTCCTTCTAAGATGTGGCATTGCAGCAAAAAATGACAACAGTGCAGTGAAGTAATACTTGCATATTTTCGAAGGAACGAAAACTTACAAAAAGGTTACTTTATGTTTGTAAAAAGAAATATCTTTGGCTTCAATGATTAGGTATTTACTTGCCTTTTAACAAATACCCTCCCATTCTCTAATATCGTCTACATTGTCATCAATTGTGAATAGTTTCTATCCAAGACACGGAGATGATTTCATTCCGTTTATGGTCTGAGATTATAACTGAGCTTTAAAATACATATATAACAATTCGACAGAAATATTAGCTCCTCTGACATGTGACGTGGCAGCATAGAATTCGGAATCGAAAAACAATGATTTTTCCAGATACAATAAAAATATGCTTATGTGTAGTATGTGAAGAAGTAAATAATGCTTCTGTTAATAATTCGTTAATAAATTTAACAAGGCTCTGTATTCTTGGTAACGAACGAAACTCTATAGACAAAGGACAATTGAAATTAAATATTCAATATTTATCAAAATGTCTCCTCGTTTGTTGACATGGAACTCATCCTCACAGTTAAGTTAAACGAGTTGATCATCAGAACAATGAAAGGATTAAAGTCACTTAAATCCAAATAACCAGACAACTGAATATTTGCTATAAAATCAAATGCTTTCTTAAAGTTTCAATCTCCTGGCCTGTTGTCGTTACGCCATTCTCGGGAGAGGAGGAGCAAGAGAAATGTTTACTGTTAAGTCAAATAAATTGTTACCCAGGAAGTATTCCATAGGAGGTCTCGGATTCAAATTCAAACGCCAGGCTTTAGACTTGTCATCACCTCAATATTTGGCTACGTCCTCGCGGTAAACGGGTTCATTAAATATGAAGTAACAGAACATTTTTCTATGTTTTTCTTTTATTTAGATTCATTATGTTTTCAGCTTTACAATTTTATAATTTTAATAAGAAGACATCAAAAACAAAAATTAGAAAAAGCTTCCACTACTTTCTATTCTAATAATCTTAAACATTTTAAAAAAATTGCGGAATTAAAACCGCGAAAAATACGACCTTCAAAATTACTTTTATGTAACTTCCGCATATCTACAAATGTATTTTACCGTAACCCATATTAAGACAAGTTTTTAGAGCCTTACATAGCATTTCAGTGATGTTATGCGCTTTATTCAAAAAAGACAAAACGAGTTAAATTAAAGCTTTATGAAATACTTCTTGATGATTTATTTTGTTTGCTATGGCAATGTCGCTTTATATTTCCTAACAAACAGAAAACTCAAAATAATTTCTTTCTTATCGACTTCCACACTGAAATAAATCGAAATCAAACCACTTTAAGCAGATGTTGGGGGAAAATGAATTATGGAAGTTATGGGAAATTTTTTTTGGGAGATTGGGTTAACCCCATTTTATTACGGCACTGGTTGTCAAGGTTTTCTTCCAGAATTTCTAGAAGTAAATGGTTAATTTTCTTTCTTATCGTTTGTGATGGATAGTATTTCATGGAAATTTTCCTCTGAATTTTAAAATCAAACAAGAAACTCTTAAAAGAACTTGAATTCTATTTTCGAAGAATATTTCTTTTTCTTTCTTTAAATCGTGAAAAGATGACAAAAAAAAACGTAATCCTCGTATTTGTAAATTACAACATCTATCAAATACAAACATTCTCGAAATGACCTAAACAGAAAAAGTATCAATAGCAAAATTAGATCTCTTTTGTCCATAAATAGCATGCTAAGTTTCAAGAAAATACAGTTACCAGTTTTAAAAATTGACACTCAAATAGAAGCAAACGTTATTTTGCCGTTTTTTTTTAACTGTTTCATAATAGAATCTGCATCAAATTCGTTTCAATAAAGATGAGAAAAAAACAAACTTGTTGTTTTCTGAATGTTTACATATATATTTGTATGCTACTTCCACACTTGAACTGTATCCACCCACTCCTGAGAGAAGATTTGGAATGGACCGGTTCCCGTTGCAATAGGTTTTCGATTTCCACGTTCTGCATTCAAATGAAAAGAACACAGCCAGCAGACGAAGCTTCTGGCAACAACATCTAAACCGGCATCAATAGGAATCAGGACTTCGAATAAGTACATTAAACAGCATGAACTATTGAACAACGAAACAAAATTTCAAAAAAAAGAATGAAAGTAAAACTGAAAAGGTAATTATTAAAGTTCAAAGTAATCACTATACGATTGCTCTAAAGATGAAAGCACTATTGAAACTATTCCGAAGCAATGCGCCGCAACTGCTGCGTCACTGTATTTTGGCCGTAATAATGTCATCAAAAGTTATTGTTTTCGCGGGATCTGAATCGAAACAAAGGAAAAAAAGTTCCCTGTTAGTATGGTTCAAATAGTTAAAAGTTAAAAATAGTTTTCCATTTTTGGAGCGTCCTCAAGTGATTCACTACCGACTAGTCGCACATTCAGATACAAGTTAAACTTTATCTCCTTTAAGTTTTTTTTTTTATTATTCAGATTACTTTGAGGAAAGGGATTGTTCCATCTTTAAATTTGTGAATCGAATGACTGTCTCTTTGAAATATCTTAAATTGAGACACACTGAAGCAATACTAATACGCTCACACTCAATTCAAAGAGTAATAAATGTTTACAGTGGATAGTAAGAAAATAAAAATAATAAAAAATGAAATAATGAATAAGACTACACGAATAATCAAATAATGAAAATATTTTCAGTTTACTTTTATTCAATGAAATAAAAATAAAACAAACCAGTGAATGATGAAATAGAGAAAAACATTGAATAATGAAAAGTGAAATAATATCAGTGAATAAAGAAATAATGAATACACTAAACGAAAGTCAACTAATGAAAATACACTGAATAATGAAATAAAAAAATAGTGAATAATGAAATAAAGGGGGGAAAAAAAAAAAACAGCAAATAACATCAGTGAAAACAAAATATATGGTAGATCAAATAATACGAATTAAGTGTAGTAGGATCCAAATGATTTGAATTCCATTCTTTCTAACTGCCAAATTTACGAATATTTAGGAATATTAAGATATCCTAAAGAAACACAATTTTGAAGATGTACAATATTTATCTATATAAATAAAAATGTAAATGTTCGTTTGTTCAAAATCGTAAATCTCGAGAGTTCTTCACCAATTGATTTGAAATTTTGACATTCGAATACGCGCGCGTTTTTATATACCTATTATATAGATGTCACACCTGTGACAGGTAAAAACATGCTTTTTTTGACAACCCCAGGTGTTTGGCGCCACCCGCAATACACCTGAGTTAAGCGGAGAAGACTAGAACGGGCTGGAAGTCGTATATTCTCCGATCTCGATATTTATTTAGCAAATTAATATCGAGATCGGAGAATATAAAAGCAAAATATAAAACATTAAAAGCAAAAACTTTATTTATTTAGCAAATTAATAAAGATTTTGCTTTTAATGCTATATACGCAAGGGTTCCGGAGCGAAGCGACGGTACCGGCTAGTTTCATACATTAAATTTGGTAGTATCTCAAACAAATTGTTCAGTTCTCTAGGCATTTACATCAATGATATTGTAAGCCCCATACATTACATTTCCCTTGCTGTTCAAATCCTTAATATTTTAAAGAAATATGAAAATTTTTAAAACGTGTTTCATTTCAGTTAAAAAATTATTATCAAATTATAATAAGAATAAAATAGATACTAATAAAATTAAAACAACAATTGGAAAAACAAATAAACGATGAGTAACTGACAAATTTAAATGAATTAATATTTAAGTTTACTGTAGTGAATATTCTTTTAATACTTTTGAAATCACGATTTTTAATAATAAGACCCAAATCTTATTTAATTTAAAATAAAATAAAACCCAAATTCTTTTACCATATTACTTCATTTAAAAAATAAAATTGCATAAAAAAATAAAGAAAAGAATCGAATGAGCATGAAGATATAGAGACTCCTACGATCAGTAGGCCAACGAGAAGAAATCTGTCTAATTAGTGAATCTTTTTAATTTCTAACGAAAATTCAAATAAATTTTTAAGGAAATTTTGGAAAAAATTATTAACTCTTAATGAATGTTATGTAATATCTGTCTCGTACTTATCATACAACATTAATAAGAATAGATTAAAGTTTAATATATGAAATAGTTAACATGAAATAACTCAGCTTAGAAAAAAAAAAAGTTTGTTAAAGTATAGATGTTAAACACACCGTCGCCAACAATATTAAACGTTTAATTAAATCAATAAATACCATCTATTCGTAGGTGGAGAGAAGTTAGTGAGTAGGAGCTCTGATCCTATTAACGCAATGAGATAAATGACACCATCCGTACAGCCCTAAGTATTATCAAATGTCAAAACTAAATACTAATAAATAATTATGATATCATTTGATAATTACTATAATATGCAGCATGCTGAGAAATGGCTAAATCGTGTAATTAAGTAATTAAAAATTGAAAAGCTTTTTATTTTTTTATTATATTATACTTGTTTTTTTCACAATGAATGACATTTTTAACTGATTTTTAATAATCATATTTGACATAAAGCTTAATCTCCAAAGACGAACATTAACAAATTATTACAAAATCTGTTTAATGGTGTTAAAATATTAAATCGAAATATAAATAAAAAGGCTACTGTGAATAATTCATTTCATAAATCGATTAAAATTTCCATGTATACGACATCTTAAAGCTCTTGTAAAGGCGAAAAATGTTAAGATGTCACAATGGATTATCTATTTTTTTTATCTAGCAGACAATAATCTTGTACAGAACTTATGTTACAGAAGAATATGGGAGATAGAGGTTATGTTTATATGTGGTGAGTGTGGGTGTCAGCGACCTTGTGCTATTCCATGGAAATAAGGACAGACTGAGAGAAAGACTGAGAAAGAATGTTGGGAGAAATACAGGAAACGGGAGAACCCCGAGAAAACCTGCCCAGCGCGGATCGTCCACCAACACGAAACCCACATGAGAACCGAACCCCGGTACTCAAAGGTGAGAAGCCAATGTCTTAGAGACAACACCAACCGCGCACCCGGAGATATAGGTTACTTAATGAAAACTATATGTCTGGTCTTGAACCGATACGGTGTACAGTCGTTTTAGTATTGTGGCTGGTAGACAATCATTCATGGAAGAGGCATTACCCACCAGCCTTTTTTGGAGTGTTGTGATTAGAGAAGATGTTCAAAGTGACGCCTCTCTTATTCTACACAACAATGGCATCGACGGAGCATCGACTGCCGCACTCGTTCAAAAATGCCAGATGTCGTACGGATGGTGTTGAAGGCTTGGACAATTCATTGATGCAGGTTCATCAACTGTATCGACACTAGGTGTACATACAACTGTATGTACACTAGGCCCCAACAGAAGAAGTCAATGGGATTAAGATCTAGCGGTCGCAGAGGCCATGGGACGGAACCCCTCTCCCGATCCATCTTGCACTAAATGTTTCCATCGGCATCGTCGTGCCACGAAACTGGAGTACGCAGATGCTCCGTCATGCTGGAACCACATCTTGCTGCATCAATGAATTGTCGATGTCTGCAATACCACCATCCATACTACATCTGGCATTTTTAAACATAGCGGCTGTCGATGCTCCAGCGATGCCACTACTGTGTATAAGGGCGTCACTGTTAACTTCTTCTCCAATGCACAACACTCCAAATAGGCAGGTGGCAATGGCCCTTCCATGAATGATTGTCTACCAGCCACAGCATTTAAACGACTGTAACGCCTATCGGTGCACGACCGGACAAACATTACTTTATGAAAACTAAAACAGGTCATTTTCGTACCCTGTATCTACCATATTCTTCTGTAAGTTCGGAAACGCCCTGCATAGGGATTGTAGATTTCTGTAGACCAATGTTACGTTGCTCAACAATGATTTTTTTCTTTCTATTAAAATATTGCAGCAGTCATTAATTCCATTACGCACTGTTAGATCCAACAGAAGAAAGCTTATGTGAATGCTGTTATTAACTGCTAACAATGGAAACTGCTCACAGAAATCTGAAACGGTCTATACAGGAAGCATATTTCATAGTCCATCGCCATTTTAAGATGGCTGCCAGTTAAACTTCTAGGCTTCAACAAAAAAAGTTACTCATTTTTTTTAACGGTATGTAATTTATAATAATTTAATACATTGAATAAAATGACGCAATATTTTAATTGTGTATTTATTTATAAGACAAATATATCCGAACTTTAATTTACTTTACTCCTCCGGTTTAACCGGATTTTCGCTTAACCGGCATACCGTCGGTCCCATTTAAGCCGGTTAAGAGGGGAGTCTACTGTATTTAGTAGTCTGAAAAAATGACTGCGATCAAAGAGCATTGTATCGTAACCTAAGTAAAATCCTATTAGCTCCCAGTAATTTTGTTGAGTTCGTAGGCATAACGAAATGAAACATCCAAAAGACGTTTTCGTTTCAAACAAACAAGCCACTCTGCAGAGCAGATAACGATCTCCATAGTTAGATATTTTCATCAAGGAAAATTTCAAATCATCTTGAGTAGAAAGGCCGTTCCATCCTCAACAAGCACTCATCACTGGATTGGGTTCTTTGAAATTGTTTGACGTCACAACTGCTCTTTACTGAATACAGACTGTTGTGAATTTTTTTTCCCTGTGAATTCTGGGATATGATGTACCGAAATATAAACACTTGGAATTCGTATCCATACTTTTACAATTATGTTCAAAGAAATATTCGTTTTCGCTTACAAATTGTTTAAAAAGCCTATTATGCTTTGTCTAATTTTACAAATGGAAAATCAATCTTAATTAAAATTATTAATGTAAATTAATTAATAAGAAAAAAAATAGTAATGATAATAATAATAATAATAATAATAATAATTATTATTATCATTACTATTTTTATCATTACTCTTTATTATTATTAAGAGAACTAAGCTTAGTCTTCGTTATTTTTTTAGCAGTGGAGGAAAAGAACAAAAACAAAATATACTCTAAACACAAAAAAGAAAATTAGAAGTTTCTGAAAGAACTACAAATCCATCGGAATCAATGTGGTGACTGCAAAGCTGAAATAAACAATAAAAAAACTCAGCAAAAATAAATTGGTAAGAAAATTTGTATGCCAGCACTTCGCGGCCTCAAATGAATTTTTTAGCGCAAAAAAAGACTAAAAAAAGCGCATGTAAAGATTAATAAATAACAATGGGTGAGCCCAAATTTACAAAGTGGCATCCTAGAACAGCTGTTTCACGCTCATTGACTATCATCAGTCACCAGTAAACAGCGAGGTCTCGATACAGAGGCCAATAGGAAATATCGTTGGAATCAATGTGGAGCTACAAATCTTAAATAAACAATAAAAAAACTCTCCAAAAAAGAACCAATGTTATTTATTAATATTTACATGCACTTTCTTTAGTATTTTTAGGCGCTTCAATAAGGTCGCAGAGCGCTGTCACATGAATTTTCTCACCCAATTTCTTTTTCGGTAACCCTTCCAACCCTCATCATGATTGGTCCGGTTCTAAGGGCATTCCTTAATAGAACTTAATATTCTAGTTACCTGTGATATTATATAACCTCAGTCCTGAGTCTTTGCTGTATTCGCATTGAGAAAAATAGACCTACGAACTCTAACGAAACCTGTAAGCATTATCTTAATTTTTTGTATAAAGTTTCGTTAAATTCAAATGTGTTCGGCCTTAATTACAAAAATAGATGATCGTGAATTGTGAGATATCGACAGCAATTTATTATTGGCTGCAGCCAAAGATTAAAAGTTTTTTTGTGAGGACAAACTTCAGTGGGGATTTTTGTCTAATTTTTCCGAAGGGATTTTTATTCGGGGTAATTTCCAAAAGATCGTAGGATCGTATCTTGTCCATAAATCTTTCAAATTAGCCATTTTTTAGAATCATCTGATTTCCCCTGCTGTTCCTTTTCTCTCTCTAGTTTATTTCTCTTTCCTTCAACTTGCTCTCTCTCTCTCTCTCTCTCTCTCTCTCCTTCTTTCCATCATCCGCCCTAATTTCTTTATTTTTCCTATATCCTTAGATGGTGTTGCACTTATTCTTATATGTACATATAATTTTTTTGTTATTGTGTTTATTTGTATCCTTTTTTCATGTATTCTCATGTATCATTATTCTTGTGTTTCTTATTGCTTATTTTATGCACTTAGTTTATCCGTTATATTCGGTTATTTTGTTCTATTTTGTAATATTTTCTATTTGTATTTGTATATACATTTTTTATTTCCTTATATTTTAGTTTATCTTTTTCTTTTTAGAGATACTGTAACTGGGTAGTCTATACACCCGTTGTATCTTACCTACAAAATAAAATATTAATCAAAATAAGTTTCATCCATTCACTGGTTCAAACGTTTCTGAGGTAACGTTTTCTCAGGAAAACTGGTTAAAAAAAACAAAACAAAAAACAATCATGATCTGTATGATGTTCTTTAATCACCCATGGCCTCTTGAAGTGGAAACGATAAAAGATCATGCAGGGTATTGTATCAAAAGAATCCATGGATTAGAATCAATTGAAAAGTGACGATATTAAAACAAAGTCTGTTGACAGAGTACATTTATTCTTTTGTTTCTAAAGTATGTTGGCAGAGTACATTTCTAAAAAAAAGTCGGGAAAAAAAAGTGTAGGAAGTTTATAGGAGATTTCTCAGAAGGACGTGGGAGTATACAAGCTATGTGTACTTTACAATATTATAACCTACATTTAAGCATTGTTTTACTAAGATCGTGACATTAAAAGTTAAAATCGTAAACATGTATAAACAGTGAAAAATTATAGTGAAAATTTATTTGCCTACAGATGATTTCCTGTTAACATTCCAGAAAAAAATCCCGATGAATCTATTATTGGATTCAGTGGAAATTACACAATGGATAATAACACGAACACATTTTTGGGATTGTATTTCACTGATGCGAAGTATCTCAATATAAAGCTAGTAAACTGCAATAATGGAAATTATAACTGATTAACGATTTCATTGGTTCCTTTAAAAATAGGAACATTTGCCATCTGCATATCGATTATGATTCCAAAAATAAATATATGTTATTGTTTTAAATTGATTGATAGTCCACTGTTTTCGATTTTTATAATTTTCAATTTACTGATACCAAAATAGAGTTCTTTCGAAAAATCTAATAATTAATATAAAAAAGTCACGAATATAAAATAATATAGAATACATTAATGCTCTCAAAGAACTTAAGCCCACTTAACTTTAAAAAAAATAAGCAATAATATTTTAAGTCATGAAAACGACAAAACGGAAAAAAAAAACTCTCCATTCTTTAGGAAAATTTTGGAAAAGATTTCCAATAAAATAGTTAGATCGTCTCTAATCCTAGAATATGCATATCAAGTTACAAGAAGATCCACCTAGTGATTCAAAATTTATTAGGGGGAAACACACTTAGCCTAACTAATTTGATGAGCTTTACTACTGAAAGTAGAGTAAAAAAGTATTTGAATATCAGACGATTACTTCACTTCTGGTGTAATGAGATAGTAGCCTTGTTTTGTTAGGTCTTTTCATCCAGGGGTTTGTTCTGCTAGGCTTATTAGTAAAACTTGCTTCCACTCTAGCTTTACGATTTAATGCCATTTACGCTTCATTTCCCTTTAAGCGAAGGTTTATGTGGAAGTAAAGAAGGTATTTAAAACCATGCGCACTAATAGTAGGCTTTTAAACCTTATTGCACGTTGGAAGTTGTAAGACTTTTTGATGCTCTATTTCATTTTTTTTTCGTGAAACTTTATTTATCATTAAAAGCCTTTATCTTTATTTTAGTAATATGATTAATACAGTAAAAATAGCAAAAAATGATTAAATAATTAATTTTGCATTTTTTTCACAGTTTCTTAATTAAGTAAACCTATTGAATATTCCATGACAGAAGAGTGATAATAGAATATGAAAGAAGGGACTAAACACACTTAATTAATTAATTATGTCATTTCTAGAATATGACATTTCTAATTGTGCTTAGTCCCTTCTTTCATAAAACTTTTGAGGTTTATCATTTCTTTTAATTAAAGACTAAGTAATAATAATAACTGATTTAACAATTCTGTTAACTATTACCTCCGTGATAATGTAGTACAAAAACTGCCAAAAAAAAAAATCAACTTCCTATTTTTAATAGTTAATAAATTCCCTCTTGTAATTAGTAGAAAATAATTCCACATTTTTATTCTTTATTTAAAATAAAAAGAAGAGAGTCATTACATAAATACATACATATATACATACATAGTTCTCTGCCAAGGGCAGGTCCTTCACTGCAAACCCAGCAGTCTCCAATCTTTCCTATTTTCTGCCTTCCTCTTCGTCTCCACATAAGATCCATTTACCATAATGTTGTCGATCATCTTAAATCTTCTTCAGCCTCGAACTTTTTTACCGTTTACCATTCCTTCCAGTGCATCCTTCATTAGGGAGTTTCTTCTCAGCCAGTGACCCAACCAGTTTCTTTTTCTCTTCCTGATCAGTTTCAGCATTATTCTTTCTTCACCCACTCTTTCTAGCACAGCTTCATTTCTTATTTTGTCTGTCCATTTCACATGCTCCATTCTTCTCCATATTCACATTTCAAATGCTTCTAGTCGTTTCTCTTCACTGCGTCATAATGTCCATGTTTCTGCCCCATACAATGCCACACTCCACACAAAACACTTCACTAGTCTCTTCCTAAGTTCTTTTTCCAGAGGTCCAAGGAAGATGCTCCTTTTCCTATTAAAAGCCTCCTTTGCTATTGCTATCCTCCTCTTGACTTCTTGGCAGCAGTTCATATCACCACTTATAGTATACCCTAAGTATTTAAAGTTGTTCACTTGTTCCAATGTCTCATTCCGA
>JAFIDM010000003.1:23785777-23815264 GCA_023159025.1 Thereuonema tuberculata | reverse complement strand
CAGATAATAATCTTGTTGATCTCGTAAATGGAACGCAGAATAGACCTTCACAAACTTTGATTCGTAAAACTTATCTTCAGCAATATCAATCCCTTTTTTGCACTCGTTTGATATCGGTTAAATAATTCAAATTGAATTCAATTAATTCAAATTTCGAGTATTCGAAGAATTCTCCCTGGATATCTTGAATGTTTCCATTAGTAATTCATCATATAATTACCAGTTCAGTTCAATATTTGGATTTGATGTCCTTTATCAATCCTTATATTCATCTTCAACTGACTCATACAAGCTAGGGTATTTAATACCTAACAAGCTTTACTTTCATACTTTAGCTTGAAATTCCACTTTTTTCCAGAAATAATACTCGTCCTTCCTCAACAAAAAACATTTCACGGCCCACAACCTTTTTGCACTTTTTCCTTTATTGTTACATTCATGATTTCATCGAAAGTAATTATCGATCTTCATTGTTTATTGAAGTGAATGAATATTTGTTTATAATTTTCTTACTTAATAAATAGATTTCTGAAATCTATGTAGTTCTTACTTCAACCATAATGTATGTAAGCTACATACCATAAAATTTCCATAAAGTTTTATGGAAATCCAGCTTAACGTGATGCGTGCAGATAGATCAACAGACGAACAAACAGTCAAAATGTTTAGTGGAATTACACAATTGAGTTAACAATCATGGAATTACAATTTCTTTGGTGATTATATTTCGGCTACAGATGCAATTCCAAAATAATGAAAACTATTCCACTTTAAGATTAAGAAGAAGAATTAAAAAAAAAAAAAAAAAAAACTACCTGAAACAGGAGGTAGTGTAGATGAATAATTTTCATGCATTTTAAACTTCTTTTTTATCAATATCAAGGAAATGAAGGTGTTCCGATGCAAGTAATATACTAACAATGAGAAAACTGCTTTTGGTTAGAGCAACATCTCTGGATTTTCACTGAATGAATCACTTTTTGATTAAGTTTTGTGTCTCAGACATTTTTTTGTCAAGCTTCTGGATGATGACATATAAGTAGATGATAAAAATCTTTCAATTCTCTCTAATCAAATCTTTGCAAAATAAATTATTTAGTGAATAAATTAATCTGCTTTCGCTTTAGGACTCAAAGGGATGAAGATCTAACCAAAATCATTTAATACTTCAAGACTGATCTTCGAACATCTAAGAATTTTCTTAGAGGAGATAAGAATTTAGATAAAATTACACCTGCATACAAACATAAAACAATCACTAACAGTCCATAGCTTTCGCCTCAGTATGACGAGACTTCTTCAGTGGATAAATCATTCTGAGCACACGTTAAAAACTAAAGTAAAGATACGACTTTGTCGGAAATAAGCAGTTATAGTCTTTGTAAAGTTACAATGTTTACAAAACATTTTGTATTCGATTCAACGAACTGCAGAAAACTTTACTGCTATTAATAAACAATAGGTTCTAATTTTCTGAGTAGTGGTCTATACGTCGTCATCTTGGTCGCTTCTGAGTGAGCAATAAGTCGATCCTGCACTTTTTGAAACCTGTCTGTTCACCTTTTTCACCTCCTCTTCCACTGTCGCTCCAATATGACCGACAGAAAAATCCACCTGCTCCAAATCTATAAAACCCACCTCTAATACATTTATGTATCACCTTGTTCAGTGGAATGAATTTCTCATAATAGTTTCCGATTCATAATTATTTTGGCTTTCGTAAGATACGTAGGAAAAAAAGATAAAAAAAAAAACTGGTAATTTAATTTCTAATGTGATTTGAATTGAACATTCGTCGATCTTAACAAATTTATGTCTATTTTTTTCTCTGCTGCTTTTTTTCTTTTTCTTTTTTTTTTATCACTAAAACAGCTTCTGCACTTAAGTTATTAAATCATTTATAAGAACTTAACTTAATAATGCTCTTCCATTATTTAGTTAGATTTACAAGCTAACTTTTCGAAAACAATTTACTCAATTACCTTCTCTCGCTGTTAGTATCAACAATTCAATAGTTTTTAAATCATTTTAAGCCTGAAATGCATCAAATACTCTTGCTTTATTTACGACAGGCTAAATAAGGTAATGGAAAATCAATACATCTACATTCTAACTTCAAACTACTAAATCAGTAAAATAAATTTAAAAGTTACTTAAAAAATTCAGTTTCAAAAACCATTCTAATTGTTGACAAGAAATTCGAAGAAAAAATTAAACATTTTACAACCTTTACTTTTTATCTTTGTTATTGATGTTTTTTTAATTTGTTTGCCTTATAAATTCATTGATATATTTCAAAATATTAAATAGTAATCAATGTGAAAAAAAGTAACAGAATTAAAATAATAACAATTTTTTATTTAAAAATTTGGTAAATGATAAAATATCAAATAAAAAATTCGAATTTAATTATGAGGAAAAGAACCAAAAATGATGTACAAAATCTTAAAAAGCGAAAGCATATTTGTTTATATAAAAATCTTCTTAACAGTCTTAATCTTAAAAAAGAAAATTAATAATAAATAAAGTAGATTACCATTCATCCAAAGCTATATATTGCAAGATTTACTTAGGAATGCATGGTTTAATATCTTTAACTGCACGTTCAATCTCATTACTAAATTGAAGGTGATATAAAACAAGTGTAATTATCTTATGACATTTATTGATTTTATTTCCTTGGAAGATGATAAATTGATTTCCTATTATAATAATTTTCCTCAATTTTATTACTTAAATTTAATTTAAAAAATGTTAAAGCCATTCAATCTTTCAGTGTTAATATTAAAACAAGATAGGAGCAGCAATCCTACTTTATAAAACCATTATTCGACCTGTAGTGTTGTATGGAGCAGAAACATGGAACACAACAAAATCTGACTCTCTTCAGGTTTTCGAGAAGAAAATTCTATGAACAATTTACGGTCCCATAAAGGACACTGTTACTGTGGAATGGAGAATTAGATCCAATGAAGAACTAAAGATTAAGTATAAAGAAACCATGATCACTAATATATTAAAGGCATAAAGATTACAATGGTTGGGACACGTGGAACGAATGGCAGATACAGAAGGACCAAAACGAGCCCTTTACTTCCATCCTAATGGGAGACGTCCAAGAGGAAAACCACGGAAAAGATGGTCGGATTGTGTTATGGAAGACCTTCGAACACTCAGGTGGAAGATTGGAGAACAGAGGCTCAGGATAGGAGAAACTGGCTTATGATTGTGACTGCAGCGAAGAGCCTTAATGACTCAAAAAGCTAATGAATGAATGAATGAATGAAAGGAGCAACAATCCCAGGAACGATCGCATAACGCCCCGTGGCTTCTACACAGAGCGGATGTTAAAATCTCGGAAACTTCAAAATCCCACAAAAAAAAGCAGAAGCTCTCCATAGATTTGGGAGATCCTATTATAATAACAATAGACCAATCATTGTAAGATTTAATTTCAAGAAGAGAAAAAGAAAATTGGCTTCATACAATAATTCTAGTTGAAGTCAATATAAATAAATGAAGAAATAAATTTTATAATATATCAGATTTAAAAAAAAAAAATCTTATAAATTAAGATCAAATTCTAGAGACCTATAACTTGAGAATCACACACTCTAGAAACGAGTTCTCAACGGCTATGAGCTAGTCTTGGCAATACCTTTTTAATGAGATACAGATCATGTCTCTAGCATATGTCGTTTCTGAGATATGAATTTCTCGCGACGGATGGATAAGTATGTAAATGAGGTAATTTAGTTTCATAAAGCAAACTTTAAGTATACAGGGTATATCAATTGGACCAAGTCAATTTTCACTTTTCACCACCGCTTCAGCGATGATGTGCTGGAAGAGGATAGTAATTGTCGTATGTGGACTCTTTCGCTGCATATTTTGTTGCAACATAACAGTGTCTTCAAATTTCTTCATGCCTGCAGCCATTGTTTCGGAGATAAATCATATTCCTCATCAAATAAACGTCTTACTATGAGATATTGCCCTTCGACTCATAAATAAACTTAATGATAGATACACGTTGCTTTAACGTGAACGGAACGCACCACTTTCCCTCCTACCATTGAGAATTACTGTGCTAAAATTGACTTTGATTAACAGCAAAAAAATAATTTTAAAGTGAAAAAAGTTAAAATAACCTTCACTAACAGAGTTGGGCAAATAAAACTTAGTATCTATAAATAAGACTAAAAAAAGGAAAAATATCTCATAAGAGATAACAACCACTTATTGTATTAAAATCAAACATAGACTGAAACTATAAATATATCTGTATTTCTGTTACTATTTACAAAGAGCTCTCTATCATTATGTACATATCTACGAGAACGTTCGAAGCGTTCGGGCTTCCATTAAAGTTCAAGTAAAGCGTTCCAAATTTCTCCTGGGTAAAGGGTGAACAAGAAAGTTACTTACAATAACTTGTATGATATACCTCATGTATATACGATCTTGCAGCAAGATGGCGGTCTTCATTCGATGATAGTTACGTGGCCCATTCCCACGTAAATATACATCTTTTGGGAATAAACATTTGTTGATTTGCGTCTCAATTTAATGATTGCACTTCTTAAGGATAATTCAGGAACCTTTCCTGAATTCTTGTTGCTCACTAAAGACGGTAAGCAACGTACATCTTAAGAAACATCGATATATAGGACATTTTGATGCGGAAACTTCAGAACAACTTATATATTATTATTCTTATCACTATGAATTGAAAACACAAATCAATTCTTTCGTTGCGAAGCACTTCACGTGATAACAATTGGTACATGAACTTTCGTTGTTTAAACAAACGATCTGCTGCATCGACGCAGACATCAGTGGCTTTGTTTCACCTTGGCTTTGTTAACATGTCGATCGATTCCTTTTTTAACACTGATCGCCACATTGCCAATTTGAATTTGATTTGTATATAAATGTTAATGTGTGAAATCTTCAGGTGACTATAACACTTTGATTTTTATTTTAATATCACTGAATTAAAATATATATATTTCACACCACAATTACAGCACGATCACTAACGCGTTCAATGTCACGAGATGCTCGTACTGACCTCAGATGCAAGCTCATTGTTGATTGCAGATGAAGGATTCCCCGTGCCCGTCTTCTGTTAGGATACTGTTATTCTTCTGAAAACGTGTAAACTGCTCTTGAAAATTATTCCCAGGAAGAAGTTACCGGGTTGGTTTGATACACGCTATATATTGTTTTAATTAAATAAAAATTTATATTTCAAAGTTGCAAAAGCTGAAAATATATTAAAAATCCATTAATTTCGCCTAAATGCATTTTATTCTGAATCAAGGAAATCCAACCATTACAGCTTTATAAGTAAGGATGTGCCATTGTTAGACATCGATAGAAATTCCAACTTGTTTCTGTCGATGAAAGTTAATTATTTCGTTTCCAATACTAAAAAAACAAGGTAGGGAAAGCGATTAGTAAACCAATCACAACGTCTTCTGATAATTGATATTGCTTTAATTTCCTTGTGTTTATTTCCAATAATTTCCTTGTGCAACAATTGCGCTATAATGCAGATCTACAACAATCACTATAAATGTGATTGTTGCGAATGCAAAAGGCGCAACTGTTGGGATCTCTTAATGATAATTTAATGAGATTTTAATGATACTTGCTTACGTGACAGACAAAACGGCAATGTAAGTCTGCTGATCTTATCAGAAGACTAAAAATTATGAAAATTTTTGTCATCTGCAGGCACAAGTTTTTCATAGGAAGAATTTTTATGTACAAAAACAAAGAACAGATCATCTTTCATCCAAAATAAAAATCAGCAGCAATGTTTCAAGAAGATTCGTTAACAAGATTACAATTTGTAGATGACACACAATGGATTTTTTTTTATTCTAACTTCCAGGTGTACTGCTTTGCATTTTGGCCGTCACAAGGAATGGAAAGTATAGACTATTTTGTCGAAGAAATTGTTGCCCAGAGAATATCTTAGAAGGCAATCTATAAGAAAAGAAAGGAACAAGGAAGAAGAAGAATGAGAAAAACATCTAAGCCAGCTCTGGGATTCAAACGCCGATTCAGACGAATTAGCCGTGTTCAGACTATCGTTCAACCCTTCAAACATACATACACACATTTTTACACGTTATCTTCAGTGAAAGATAGGCTAATAAAACGAGAATAATAATAAAAAAAAAAAGTAAGAAAAATAATAATTAAAAAAAATTCATCAACTTAAAAACTTGTAAATAATGTGGTAAACAATATAAACCACAGTTTTTTTTTTATTATTATTATTTCTAAAGCTGGTAAAAAGTAAGAATGACAACCTGAACTTCTCCTGGGCAATTTTACATCTAAAAGACAATCTGTGAAAGCAGAATTTAATTTTGAAACACAGAAGCGATTTAAGTCTGAAGAGATTAAAGAAATCTTGGTGCCACCCACTGTGAGAGCCATTCATTGTGATCACCTCTAATTAAGCAAAGTAAATACGTCATTTGGTGCCAATGAGATCGGTTGTAGGCGGCAGAGAAAGACGGATCGAAAGGGGCCTCCAGTTGATTCCGGCTGTTTGCTGATCATCAATTCTTCCACGTCCAATTACCACGGTTACAAAGCCACACTCTGGTTCGGCCGGGATTATCGGCTCTCGGATCGCGCGCTCGTAATGATCTGCCCTGGGGATCGTGGTTTAAACTTCCCGGTATTAAGCCCGGAAAATTTTTCTGCACCACGAAGAAAGATGGGAAAGCCTCTAACCGAGGAACTGTCAACTTGAGGGTAGGGGTTGGGGAAATGTAACTAAGCAACTGGGCGAGTTTATTTGTGATTTTCGTTAGAATTGGGATCGAGAGATTGAAATACAGCAAGAGTTGAAATAGTTATTTCATGCATCAAATACATAAACTTAAAAATAAGTAAATATATATATAAAAAAAAGTCACATAAATTATTTATAAGATATAAATTATATATGACTAAACTAAATTTAAGCTGTAGATTTTAAATGTAAATATGTATACATTTCTTTCATTTTTTATAAATTTCTTTGTTATTACTATATACAAAAAAATGCAAATAATAATTTTTTTATATGCATAGGTATATGTCTGAAGTATGTTTAGAATTTATAAATTTATAATTTTATAGTAGTATCTAATATATTTGACACATTTCATAGCGCTTTGTTTTTGTTTTTTTTAAATTCAGTTACTACAAATAACATAGTATTGTAGACTAATAACAGCATTACATGTAAATGGAGGAAGCTAAAGTATAGACTGTACGCGAGCATTAAGTTATAAAATTTTAAAATAAAGTGAGACAACTAGTTATTATTTTGTAAAACAAAAAAAAATCTCCATTTTCTTTCTTTTTTTATTTTATTTTTATTGTTATGATTTTTTTGTTTTAAAATTTTATTAATTGGCTTTTAGGCTTCTGATTGAAGCCTTGTAGTCCCGGATTGTCTGTCTGTCTGTGGACAAGTATCCCACAATGCTTCGCAAGGGTTTCTGATACGTGAATGAAGAAAATTATTCAAAAGTTATTGAATTCAGTCTATTAACAAGGTTTGAGCTAAGATTATTATTCCATATAAATAGTGATTTTTTAAAAATCATTATTAGGAATTCAGTGTATTAACAAGGTTTGAATTAAGAATGACGATTATTCCATATAAATAGGGGTGGGTAAGATAGCACGGCGTCGCAAAGGACTCGCGCGCGTTTTCTAGACCACCACGGCGCAGTCTATTCTAACGTAAAAGTGAATCAATCTGTACTCTACTCAGCCTTCTTTTTAAAAATCATTATTAGGAATTCAGCATATTAACTACTTTTGAATAATTTTCTTCATTCACATATCAGAAGCCGTTGCGAAGCATTGTGACTGGTTTACTAACTAACGCTATCTTGTTTGTTTGGTTTTTTTTTTTTTTTCATGCTTCTGTTTTGGGAGAGAGAAAAATGGAGGAAAAAGGATTTTTTTTTTCCTTTTTATAAAGAAAGCATAAACTAATTGAATTATCAAACCATATATATATATAGATGATATCCGCTGTCACTTCCAAATATCTGTATAATAGAATCGCAAAGAAAATTGATCATAAAAACTTTTTTTTCTTTTTTTTTTTTTATTGACAAAAAAAAAAAATGAAACTGTGAAAATAGGAGAATATGAAGAAGCAATTTAGAGATTATATAAGATTAAGATGAAAGAAAATTAAGCAAATCAAAGAAATGAATTAAGCAAGAAAAGAAGTGAATTGCTAAGAAATGAATTCTTCGGGGTTTTCACTAGATATTAGAACTGAATGTCTATCTGTAGTTTTTTTAGTTAATATAACTAAATACGGTTTTAGACCGTAATTAACTTCTTATCTGTCCATTACGTAAAAATTCAATGTGAATCTCAGCCATAAGAATGTTTCATACAAGCTTCAAAATGGCAGCTTTGAGCTGCAGTGTTTGTGCTTTCTTGATCAAAAATGGACGGAAAATATGTATTTAGAATTAAAATTGCATTTTAAAACTATTTTGTTCTAGCCTTTATTTTCTCTCCGATGTTTTAATGTCAGAGCAAATCCTCTGGGATAGCTATTACCGTTGTGTATTATACATTAATTTATAAATGTTTTTCTTATTTTTTTAAAAAAATTTCCTAAATATATAGTTATAAATAAAAAATGCTAAGCTATAAAATAAATAGTTTTGTTTCTACCCTTTTTTTTTCTTCCTTATTTAAAGTCTAAATTATGTTTTCAAAGATTGTTTCCAAAGAATGAATGTGGCGATTCTCAATGAAATATATCTTGGTTTCTAATAATATTTCATCGTGACTATTTGGCAGAGGCCAAAGAAAAAAAGAAAAAGTCCTGCAAATTGAAACCTGTGACTGTGGTAAGTGGGACGACAGTAATTCAATGATTAAGTGTGTCTCGTGCAGAGGTTTTGAATATGACGTAATGCGTCATGTTTACCAATGGCGCACAAGCAGAAAAAAAAAGATAAAATAAAAAAAATAAGTCGCCGAAACATGTGGGTGGTAACAGATTTGAGAAGCACCAGGCAAAGATAGATAGTGTATCTGCTGCATCTCTGCTATGCAAATAAACACTGCTAAGGTACTAAAAATACTCGTTATCAAACTCGAGGGCTTGGCAATCTAATTCGGCAGCGCAACGCCCACCGAAACGATGTTGTCGATTCGATACCGTTCTCCTTCTGGACGTTCTACAGATCTTGTGATTGGCATTCGCGCAGATCCTGTTCCTTATCGAAAACTTCCGTATTCTTAACATACTGATGGGAATCGATCCCTTATATTTCCCGTTTGGTTTATTGGGAAAAAAAATAAAATAAAACATTTATCTTAAGTCAATGTTAGTTGAAAAATCTCAAACAAAATGTTATTGTTTTTTTGTTTTTTTTTAATTTTTTGTTTTTTTGTTTTTTAAATAAAACGCTTATTTTGTAAAACGAAGATGCCAAACTATTTTATTATTGTTATTATGTTTGTATGTTTCAAACCCTGGGTTTCCCCAACAAAAACAATATGACGGGTCAAGGACCAAAGCACATATTGCCAAGTATAAAGATGTGTGCAAGAATTATTATTATTATTATTATTATTATTATTATTATTTTATCATAAGCTTAAGATGAGATGCCTTCAAACAATGGTGAAATATTATTGTATGAATCTTGTATTTTGTAGGAAATGTATTTTATTATTGTGCAATAAGCACTTTATTTTTGAGTGACTTGTTATTGTTGTTGACATTAGGAAAACATGAGAGAATGGTACCATTGTTTGAAGCGATGTGATGCTTGGACTGCTTTGTTATGTTTGTATAGTATTGTTTACGGCTCGAGGGAGCGGTTTGGTATTATTGAAGATTCGAGGATGGAATGGCGATATTGATCTGATCCGCTGAGTTATAATTCTTTCCTTTTCTTGATTCTAGATATAAGAATCTTACAGGATTGATAGGGACCAATATTATCCTCTGGAATGAATAGACAGGAGTCGATTATGATATCTTTCCTGGAGAATACCATGGAAAATTAGAATGTTCTGATAAGGGATAAGTTACCTTGAGAATTGAACATTGCCCTTGAGATATATTTTACGTTCGTATTGTATTGAATAATGTTTTGATATTACCTAGAAAAACGGTGATACTAATATCTACAATTTCGTTTCAGCAACATAATCAAATAGATTAATAGTCTTGAGTTCGGGATCTTGGAACCAGAGTAAACAGATTAATGGAACGGAAGGAGATAGGAGATATTAGCGAGCAAATACTGAAGACAACGTATAGGTAATCGAGGAGCGTATGTTGACTCCACAGTTGTGATATAGAATTATAGAAGAATTTCCAAGTAAGTGAAGTTTATTTTAAATAACACAGAGAACATGAGAGTTATCATATTTCTGGAAGAAACACAGCGATGTTTAGGATTTAATAGTCAAAGCGGATAAATATTAATAACTTCCAAGGACTACTTTATTCGAGTAATTGATAAAGCGGATTAATAAAAAGATTCAAAGATAAACAATTGAACTTTAAAGATGATAGACAATGAATGAAATGATAGACGATGAATAGTGATAGGGTTAAAGTACTTGTATATGAAACTTCATTAAAAGATTATGAAGGTATATAAAAGTCATCAGAGTCTATTTCGATAAAGTTTGAAGGCATTGTGAAGATATAATTCAAGATAAAAGTTAAACTAATAGAAAACAAGAAATAACTTTTATTAAGAAATGAACTGAAGTAAAATCTAGTGTTAGATTGCAAATATTGTAACTTACACATAAGGTGATAAAACCAAACGTGTATTAGTGCAAGAGTTCGGATATATTTCAGTAATAGACAATCATATATTATTTTTCACATAGGGTGAAAAGACCTACAGTAGTTTATAACTAAACTAGAAGAACTCTAATGGACATTAGAAGCCTTTTATAAAGAACTTTTGAATCTTCATAAAGATTTTAACTTAATTCTTTGTATAATGTATTTCAAATAAGAAAGTTTTATAAACAATGTTATTAATGAATGTGTTTGGACAAAAATTTATACCTAACAGGTATCTACATGGGATAAATTATTTAGCTCTCAATTAACATCTACATTACAAGTTCGCATCCTGCTAGATGTTTATAATATCATAAACTTATTTCTATAATCAAAATATAATAAATATTTCATATTTGCCTAATCGAAAAATAGAAGAAAGAAGTAAACATGGATACTGTATAAAGATTCCAAAGTACAGGATGATCAAAAAGTTAATTACTTTCAAACAATAGCTGCAGAAGAAGTGAGAGAATTAGTTATTAAATGATACATGGAAGTCTTAATGATGACTATCAATGATGTAGTAACGATTTATTTATTTATATATTTATTTTTTTTGAGAGAGGTTAGGTTAAATATTATTAATGACAGTATTTACAGCAAGGAAAGCTTTCAAGGACAGATTAAACAGTAGCTCCCTCCCTAATTACGCCACTTAGAATAGAGCTGACCTTACATACATTATACATTAAAACTGATGGTTACATCATCAGCATATTTTTCTCTTAATTATTAAATTTTCCTTCCGGAAAAATAGGGTTACATTTCTTAGTTATATTTTCTATTAATAAAAGTAGAATTATTTTTTTAATTCTTATACTACCTCTTTTTTTTGTTGTTTGTTCTCCGTTTCATTGCTCTTTATTTATTTATTTAAAATACTTCGTAAAGTGTCTAAAATTAATGAAAAAAAAAAAAACAACCAACAAACAGTCAAATGTTAAAAATAAATGTGACGAGCCTTTAAATAAACTGAATTTCAGTTAAGTTATAAATAAAGCCAAATGTCATTCTTCTTTTGTTTTTATCTGTTTTCAATTATGCTCTTGTCTTCTTGGCGGCTCCTGTAATATAAATAGAAGTATTGTGCGGTTTTTTTTTGCTGACATAATTATTCCTGGAAAATGAAAGGGAAAAAAAAATATCGATAAGGTTTTTCGATGTCTCAGCTCTGGTGAATGAAAATCTATAAACTACAATTCGTTTATAATTTGCCATTTGTTTCGAGTTGTTAAGAGTAATAATAAACTATACTGTAGACACGTTTAAGTGACGATCCAAACGTAATAGAGCTAAACGAAACATCGTAAGACGAATCAAAGCTGTATAGAAATGCTGCGAGTTATTATTAGTCAGTTGATTCGCTCGTCTTTTGATCGAATTCGAGTTATTTCTGAAGCCATTAAACACAAAAGCTTGAGTAGCAACTGTAGTTTAATCGAGGATGACGTCATCGTAATGGATCGAAATGAATGATGCGCGACAATACATCTGGAGCCACATTTTTTTTTTCCTTCCCTTTATTCTCATTTAAAATCATTTTAGATTTAAAGCAAACTCAAATGTTCCCTCCAGTTCACTAAATAAAGACTGACAATAAAAACCTGTATTAGTCACCGTCATAACTAATTTTACTTAATTTACATTAATGACGTACAGAATCCCAAAAGATGAGAACTGGATATCCAAGAGGCAGAGGTTCTAACATACATCCCCTCCAACTAAAGAAAGAGAAGAGACCGATTTTGAAATTGAAACACTATTCAATCAAACAATTATGCCTGAAACTAATTCTGTGGATAACTGCAAACCAACTTAAAAACGATAGAAAAATACAAACAATTTTTTCTCAGACAATTTCTCTGTAGAGTAGGAACAAACACTTGAAACTTAATTGATACTTCGCAAAAAAAGCAAGTAATACAATATAACACTGTAAAATAATATTGGGATGTAATTCGCACTGTAGGCACTCCTCACTTAACGACCAAGTTCCGTTCCTACGACTAGGTCGTTAAGCGAGGAACTTAATCGCTTTTACTTATTCTGAATAAAGAAAAGGTCTAAAGGAAACTGCAACTTCATAACTTTGTTTTAATATGCATCTCTTACAGATTACAGAACATAAAATTACAATCAGGAAAAATTACAACAATACCAAAAAATTAAAGTTCATTCATAAAAAAAAGGCATTTCAAAATCCTATGAACCAGCAAAGGATTACAGGTTTTAGGTATTTACAGGATGACAGGTATTGTTCATTGGGTGGACACATGTTTCATTCGAATTTCGTCGCTGTGAAACACGCCTTAGACAACTGAGAAAGGGAATTCCCCTATAGCTGGAGAGATGGTCGCAAGTCCGAATGGTCGTTAAGTGCCTGTATTTGAATATGTCAATTCAGTTCAGTTGGGTTTCGCAGGCTTTATGAAGACAAAATGCACAAGGCAGTGTTCACTCTACAATTTAGTACAGAAGTTGATAGTCCTAATCACGAGTCCTAACAACGAGCCAAGGGAATAAGATCAGCTTTCATAGTTAATGATCAATGCTCTACTAACGCCTATAATTGCAAGGGACTGGTCTGAATTTCTAGCCTGAATTTCTTGAAAATTGTTTTAAAAACTTAAAACAAATTGTCTCTACTAAGTAAAGGAATAAGATTTATAACGATATTTTCCCTTAATTACTTCATTTTTAAGATATCGCTTTAAATAATTCAAATACCGAATAAACAAAGAAGATTATGAAATTATGTAAGTTTACAAGTGTTACTTGAAAACTCAATACAATTTACAATTAAATTGTCTGAGAAGAAAGTATTTATCTTGATTTCACTAAATTACGAAGAAAATGTACTCTTTAAGTGAAACCATTTTAATAATTCTCAATTAAATTTGTTTCAGATTTTTTTTTATTATTATTATTATTAATAATTGTGTGATTATTGTAATATCTTAAAAATAAAAGCAGTTTATTGATGAACGACAGCATTACTTTTTTTTTTAACATTACTTCTTTTTCAATGGAAAATGGAAATTTTATACTGTTATCAGGCATTATAGTTTCTAAACAAATGTAGATTTTTCGTTTTATCGCTTTCACGACTTTTTTTTTTTTTTTTTTAAAATAACTTTAAGAAGTCACATTTTAAGGAAAGTAGGCTTAAGCTCTTGAACCTTCTTGCTTTTCTTGAATTGTAAATTCGCAACCTTTTCTGTCATTTTCCTTCTTATTTAGTTTTTTTTTTTATATAGACTTTTCCCATTTAAGCCTAAGACGGGTCTTCAAAATCAATAGAATGATGGTTTCCGTGAATTATTTCCTTATTTTTTTTTCAATTTCACTAATTATTAGCTACATTACAGACATTTGAGCAAAAGGAAGAATAAAACAGAGCCTCAAAAAAAAATAATAATAAAAAAATAAAAGCATTAGATAAAAGTAACAATAATTGGTTTGTTTATTTCCTCTTTTCAGTTGCATCGGTATTTTTTTTTTTTTTCAGTCATTTTTTTTGAGAGACAGGAAAAAGGAGAAAAATTATGTTTTCGCGACAGACATTTGAAAGAGACACATTTTTTGCCATTTTTTTTTTTTTTTTTTTTTTTTTTTTTTTTGTCATGATGCACAATTTGAGAGAAATAAAGGGTTATTTGGGGCTTAACATACGGACTGACATGACAGCCATTCAGATCCAAAAAAAAAAAAAAAATACTTCATCCTGGATTGTTTTCGAAGATGGCTATTACTTTTTTTTTTGTTTCTGTGATGCAATGTTTTCGAGTTAGAGCTTAAACGGATGGACGAACATTTGTTGTTGTTTTTTTTTTTCGCACTGGATGAAAAAATTTAAGATAAACAGAATGAGATGTAAATCTTTCAACTGACATAAAATTTAATAAAGGATGCTTATAAAGTCAACATTTTGTAATAAGGTACATTTTGAAGATGATAAAATGTCTTAAAGCATGTAAATATCCAACTTTAGACATTAGTGCTTTGGAGTCCGCCTCACAAACCATCATACTTCTTAAAAAAAAGTACTGAGAATTTCAGCTGAGACATTCTCATTCATTCCTCAGAGTAGTTTTCGTAATACACGTTATTCTGGAACAAGTCTGATAACTTGTCATTTTAAAGCATCCTGAATTTTGCACAGGAATTAGGTCTAGGGACCTGACTGGCCAATCCAATTCTCGATTGTCTCCTCTTTCCCAGTCGCATCGAGAAATTTCCAGGCTGTGAGATCGATGAAAACAACAGCATCTCAGAAGCAGTATCTGTCGTTTCTAAGATGTCAAAGATAACATTAACGAAGACACGAGGAAAAGATAGCCTGTTTTTAACGATCTTGGTTCCCTTTATTATCCAATTATTGCAGGAGGAGGATTTCGATGCCAACCTTCTCTAGCCATACTGAAGTCAGAAATCATTTGATAGTCTAATACCCTAATCGTGATCCTGACTTTTAAAATCTTAACTATCATCTAGATCAGCGTTTCCCAACCGGTGGGTTGCGATCCACTAGTGGGTCGCGGAAGGGTTACTGGTGGGTCGCGACTTGATCCTAAAACTATCAGAAACCATCGAATAAACCATCAGAAAAGATCAGAAAAATCGAAAATCGATCATATATAAGGAAGGGATACGATACAAATATGGTTTTATTCTTTATTCTTCTATTCCTATTTATGTGGAGGTATTCCGATAAGGAAAGGTGGGTCGCCAGCTGAAAAAGGTTGGGAACCGCTGATCTAGATCATAAATTCTGGTATAAAGATAAAACAGCGTAACTTTAACAAATTTCCTAATATTTTACTGAAATTTTTATAAATATTCATATATATTTTAATTTCTATAAATATAAATTTATTTCTCAAAATGTCCATCTCTCGTCTTAGTGCAGTCTTGCAGCCTCGGCCTCCAGTCCTCCGATAGCGCGATGCTCTACCGAACGACCAAGGATCTCTTCTATTCAAAGACGATTCTTGAGAACGCCCATGCTTGTGTGGGTTTCGAGTAAGCCTTCAGCTTTCTACTTTGACCATAAGAAGTAATCCAAGGGGTATAGGTCTGGTGATGCAGAATGTCACTTGGCAACCACGAATTTTGTCTGTCAACGAAGCTTTGTGACCTGCAGCGGAGTCATGCCAAAATGTCTATGAGTATGAACTAAGAATAATTGAGCGACTCCATAAGTGGTTCCAGAATAGCATTTAGATAATCTTTTCTCCTTGGATAATGAAATGGAGTTCAGATTTGCCTAACCAGGTGACCCCTGCCCAAACCATTACGAAACCTGATTTGTGGACTCTCAGATATTTCCGCTTGCTTCCTGGGACATCTTTAACAGATTTGCCCTAACGACGTTCGTTCTGCTTGCTGAACTTCTCTTCCACAGTGAAACAATTAACACGAGACTTGGACGCACGAAACTTGTACCAGACTTTACGTATTACAATGCGATAATGTACGAAAAATATTGCGCTGTATATTCAACATAAATCTGAAATAAAGCATAATAATAGAAAGCATATCAGCATATCATATAGATATATCTCTGTAATACTCATAGTAGTGCAGATGTAACTGCTTCTTTCTGTAGTGTAAATTATTGTAGATGACTATATGGTATATTTGCAGTTATTGAAGAACGAATTGCATTTCGAAATATAACGGCAACGAACGGAAAGTTAAACGCCATAGCGTACATACGGAAGCTGCATCGAATTAAATATTGGAAAAATAATGGAAGAGATTTATGATAGAAAGTAAAAAATTGATTTATAGAAGGAACCCAGTAGGTTTATCTCCAGAGGAATATTTGCAGATCTGTGCAGGTCATCAGGAAAACAGACAAG
Source organism: Thereuonema tuberculata (assembly GCA_023159025.1). Lineage (NCBI taxonomy): Eukaryota > Metazoa > Arthropoda > Chilopoda > Scutigeromorpha > Scutigeridae > Thereuonema > Thereuonema tuberculata. Next base: position 23,798,527 of record JAFIDM010000003.1, on the reverse strand, counting down.
CCAAGCAAAAATCTTTATCCGTTAGAAAATTCCCGACGCTATATATTATTATTATCACCAGACAACAGCTATTCTCTCGGGTTTGGAAAAAAAAAAAAAAAAAAAAAGGATTCCAGCCGATGGTCGAAAGGTACAACTCAGCATTCATTGCCTAAATGTAGGTCATGATAGAAGCATCTACACTCTGGAAAGAAGAGGAATTATCTAGAGATTGTCTTCTGCTTCGAACTGTATTCGTTTCCGACTGTCTATTGCTTTAAGAAGAGTAAAGAAAATATTTCATTGTATCTTTCCTTCAAGACAAAACATTTTTTACAGTAGGCAAAAAAAAAAGGTAAAATAAAATTAACTAAAATATATATACGAAAAGTTTTTTACGTGTGTTGATATTAATAGTTCATATTCCAACCTGCACACAAGCATAAATTATATGGTAAAATACACAAAGGTCCAGAGCTTTCGCCTCACTTCAGACGAGCCTCTTTCAGTGAAGATTTTGCCACTGAAGAAGCCTCGTCTGAGGCGAAAGCTCTGGACTTTTCTATATTTTATTATATGATTTATGCTTGTGTGCAGGCTGGACTGTGAACTAATATATATATATATATTTAAAAACTAATATTAAAAAAAGAATAGAGAATTGGTAGAAACAAATAGAAAATACAATACTTTAAAGAAGCAAGGATTTAGATCGTAATTCGAAATGATAAAAAAGATAAAAAAACTCAATAAAACCAAATGAGAGACTTTATATACTGTAAGCATGGAATTTAAAAGAATGCTTGTACATAATCTCATCTTAGCAACTTACAAAAATAATTTACTTGCAACTAACAATAAAGCATAATGCAATCGTTTTGATACGGAGCTTACTGTGTCAAACGAGAGAGTTAATGAAAAAAAAAATGAATCATTTTAGGGTAATTTAATAAAAAAAATAAAATGTTTAGTCAAATTTATTTTAAAGAATCATGAAATTGTAGGACACATCTTCAGTGAAAAATGTAATTTATTGAAGGTAATTAAACGCTTTCTTGTTTTTTCCAGAGAAAAGTCTCGAACGTTTCGGCAGCAGATGTAATGATGATAAATAGATTTGACCGAAATTGTCGCGGGCTTTTTACATAAAAGATGTTTTAATAATGTTTATTAAGTTACTTTGAACTATGATTTTTTTTTTAATTTAAAAGATTAATCTACTGTGCTCACTTGTCTCGTAACCTATGAAACCTGGATACCTTTGACAGACACCACAGGTTACGAATCACTCATATAGAGTAGAGTTCACAAGTCAGTGAAACACAAGAGAAATCCACAAGATGGACTCTATGGGCGAAGGGAAAAGAAAAATCCCATTTATATTTCCTCATTCTTTCCATGGAAATATTCAAAACTGATATCCAACAATATTCTCATTCTAAATACTACTGTATATACATAAAAACAAACACCTAAATCATCAACATGGAAAAAAAAAAAAAAATTGTCTGTAATGAATTTCGTAACGAAAAACCTTTCATCATTTATGCTGGGCGAACACGTACCAATCTGCGGCAATATTGGTGGACAATATTGGTCCTTTTGATTGGTACCAACCGTTTCCAGCAATAAAAAGGAACCATTGGCGATTGTCGGAAAAAAAGTACCAATTTCAGTTGGCGAGAAATATTGCTGGTGAGCGAGCGAATCAAATGAACGGATGAAATCACGTGACAATGCTGACGTCGAAGGAAGGCGGGACTTTGAAAACCGGAAAATCACTCACTCACGCCGGCCATTTTGTTTGAGAACCAAGGCTTAAAATCAGCAAAATGGGTCGGCCCAAAACAGATAATTCAAACAACAACATTTTGTCAATTGATAATGAAAGAATCTTAATTGATTTCGACAGAGGGACGGCATTTAATACTACAGCAATTCTGTACGGAAACACGCTCTCTCTAGCTCTCCCTAGTGAGCAACGCCGTAACCAGGCCAATACTTGTAAAGGAAAACCTGTGTGTTCGCGGACAATACCAGCCGCCAATATCAATAATGACCAATATTGTCCACCAATATTGCCTCATATTGGTACGTGTTCGCCCAGCATTACATTGTTCAAAAGTAAATAGATAGGTAGGTATTTTCTCATTATTATATATTTACTTGAATGCGAAACACTTCTCTATTATGAAAATCCGTCAAATAAAAATTTATTTTTTTGAAGTTTAAGGCTTAATATTATTTTTGACAGCAGGTAATTTTTTTCTGCTTGCTTTATTATTTCAGTTTAAATTTTAGTCTTTTTTCTATATTTACAATATTTTATACATTTACTTTAGAGTAAGAAAAAATGTTATTTGAAGATTTAAATACAAATGTATTTTAATTTTTTTATTCACGACTATTTCACTGACATTCGTCCACAGAGACTAAAAGTACTTCTTTCTTTTGGTAGAATCAGCTTTCTTCTCAGATCGGCCGATGGGGATGAGATACCAGTGCAGCAATCCAATCGTCAAAGTGTGAGGAAATAGCCCAACCTAATGGTGATCAAATGGACCGAGCCCGGCTAAGGCTGTGGGGCAATTTTACGACGACCACGGAGGGCTTATGGGCGCATGACCTAATCCCAACTGTCGGGCAGCAAATTTCGTCCAAGCTGCTACACTATTTCTGTTCACTTGCCCCAATCAAAAACAAATTTTTTTTTCGCAAACTTTTATAAGATATATTTCTTCGGGAAAAAAAAAAATAAATAAAAAATTTAATTCGTGGGCTCAAACATGAATAAAGAGAAAATACAACATTGAAATTATTGTTATAACTGCATCATAAGAATGCAGTCTTTTATAACTTTTACTTAATTTCGTTCTTTAATTTATTTACTTTCATTTCTGTTAATAAAATTAGTAATTAAAAACTAAGATCATTAATAAATAAATAATGATTTTTTAAAAAAAAAATATTTTGACAGCAAAATTTCAAAATCAGATTTTAAATTAGTAATGATTTTTTTTTTTAATATTATGCTTATTTTAAAGCTATTGTTCTTAAATTGAGAAACGGTTTCTCAAAAGTGTTGGATAGTATAAAACCACTTTGATTTATATTTTATTTTATCTTTTTGAAGATATCCCGTCAAAAGTGTTTGGATAATATTGACCTAAAATTAAGAATAATGAAAATTATTATCCTAATGTCGATATTAAAAATAAACGTGCAATTCTCTTCTTTTAAATTGATGTATAATATAGTTTTGTTTTGTTTTTTCTTATTCAAAAGCAATAGTTGCAGAATGGATTAAATTTCTCTAAGAGCTATCTAGCAATTCAAATAAATAAAACAAGAAAATGTCAGGAAACGTTTATTGTCAATCGACCACTGTTTTTTTTGTGTTTTTTTAATGAATTTAAAAAAAAAGAATAACTTAACTGTTGCCATGTAATAAAAGTAATACGTAACAATGCATCAAAATAAGTAAAAAGATAATTCCAATTGAAAAAAAAAATTGAAAAGGAAAAATAGAAAATAGGAACATTAATTAGAAAAGTTATCTTTTCCACAAATCTTTTTGTTGAAATTGTCAACATCTTGTTTCTAGACTTTTCCAAATGTTAATATAGGTAGTGTGTCACATGAACGATTAACACTTTTTTTACAAGAGCTACAAATATTTCACCGAAAACGAGCTTAAAAACAGACTGAAATACACGAGCTCAAGATTCTTTGAACACTACTGGATCATTATTTTTGTGATAATTTTGCAATTGAATATCAGACGGCCTGCGGAAAACAAAATAGAAGAAAATATAAATTGTTTTTTTATTTGTAAATAAAATTTATTTACTTGTTTATTAAGGACCCGATTAAATTTTCTTTTTTTTCAAACCGTGAACCCTATAGCGAAGTGGTAGTGCATTTAATGAGACCTAGAGGAGAGGGTTCAATCTCTAGTGAAGATCGTGGAATTCTCCTCCAGATGGGTTCTAGTGTCTACCAAGCACTCAGGGCTGCCTCTGAACAATAGGTACCGGGATGTTTCCCGGGGATTAAAAGCGGGAACTTAGTCCCGTTGATCAGGACTTGATCAGGAAATATCGAGAGCCTTATTCCCTTGACCCCAAAGGCGGAATTTTGGTAGGTCAAAGGGGGGCAGTTGCCCACCCAAATCAAATTATGAGAAAAAAAAAAATAAATATATGTCAACAAGCATTATTCACTTTTGCCCCCCCCCCCCATCAAAATGCTGAATTTCCGCTGTTGCTTGACCCAACGGGCCCTATAGATCTGTTGTAGGATAGCTTAACTTTTTTTTTAACTTGACCAAATACATTTACATTATTGTTATATTATATTACTGGGAACGAACTATACAGAAAAGGAAGTTCCCAATTAACAGAAGTAGAACAGACCATTTACCATGTGATAGGCACTTAAATATTGCCGACTAACAAAGCCCTCTCCATTTTAGATAACAATGATAAACAACTAATAAATTGCAGATAATGCAAATTTGCAATGGGTCATCGAATACTAATTGCTTCTTTCATCAAATGATATCTTAGCAATATCTCTTAGAGAACGATCTAAAGCCCTTCTTTATGAAGGAAATCTGAAATTGTCCTCTTACAGAAATCTTTAATACTAAAGTCAAATTTACAAAAACTTCCTCAATTCTTTGTGAAAATTTAACGCTGAAATACCCGTTACCAAAAAAAACAACCATGTCCTGATATGGATATGAAAGAAATTGAATTATGAGATCACTTCGAAACTTTCCCACATGGTACAAAAATCACATGATCGGTACAAACTAATGTTATATTTGAATTTTATAACTCGAGATCCCTAGATATGAAATTAATTTCGAGATCGGAGAATATAAGAATTCCCATCCCTTTCTCCATGTTTCCACACCCCTATCACATCAAATCTTCCCCAGTTGATAAAAAAAATCACTTGATCTGTACAAATTAATATTATATTCTTAGCGTGAAATCCGAAAACCCCGTAGAAGTATCCTTCAGTAATATTTACCCATTCCTCACTCCCCCTCCCCCTCCATTTACACCCCTTAGGGCTCGATATCAAAAATTCGATCATATAGCATCTTTTCAATTTAGACAAAGAACATTCGTGTCAAATTTCATGTTTCTACCTCAAGCGGTTACCCTTCAAGAAAGCTTACTATGTGACGCTATTATAACAACCTAAGGACGCTGTCCGACACATTTCACGTTCCTGGCTTTACTGGAAGTAGGAGAATTAAATATGAGTCCTATGAGTCAGTGAGGGCTTTCGCATTTACAAAATTACAGAGATTACATAATTGTACAAAATACTTCGAAAAACTAAAAAATATACTTTGAATTGTAGTAACCATTATTATTATAATACTTGTAGATTATCCTCTAATTATCCATTCCTTTCTCTCTGTTTATTCTATCTTTCCCTTCTCTGCAAGTTTTCTGTAAACCAATAAATCTTCAAATTATTGCTATTTATTTATTTATTCTGTTGTTTTTTAAAACCCTCACCCTCTTCTTCATTTCATGTCCTCTGTTGCCAGTAATCTTGTTTCTGCATTCATCCCAGGTTGTGTTCTAACACCTTCTTCCGTCCGTTCCTCTCCAAATATTTGCTTATTTTCTAGAAATCTTTTAGGTATACAAATATCACGTTTGCTAAATTTAAGAGTGGTCATATTCTCTTCAGGCTATTTTATAAAATAATTAAATTTATTTACTTAGAAATGGAATACAAATAGACAACTTTAAAATACAGTATACTAGCTTTCAAGTAAGAAACGTAAAACTACAAAAGATAGTATCGTAAATTACAATGTTTCAAAATCAGTAATAAGAAGCAAATACACCTGATTAATTACGATAATTCACAGGGTGGCGCACATAAAACCACCCAAAAAGTTTCCAGATATATTTTAATTCTGAAACTGGTCACTGTTTAACGCTGTCGCTCCTGTTCGTATTATATATACATTATTATTATATATGTACATTATTGCCGGTATATTTTTATTGTTATGTTCAGAGTATATGCTGGAAGTGGCCTCGATGCGTTTCTCCGCCAGCCTTATGGAATTAAATACGCAGGCCGACGAACACTAAACAACACTCATCAGCGCATGCGGGACTGTGGCGAACAATATCCGGGGCGGATATCCTCACATGCGCATGATCATTAGCGTTGAATACTGTCTATAGTGAACATACAATACGTACTTTGGAATCTATTGGGACCAGCTTTATGTGTGCCACCCTATATAACTCCATTGACCCTAACCTGGCTACCACTTCTCGTTGAAGTCTTTTTCAAATGATTAAGACTATAACAAAATTCTGATAGCAATCCTAGCATGCATGGACGATGATGTTCATCAAGGATTCAGCATTATCTATCCTGGAAGTAGGACAAATACATATACCTCTCTACTTTAGATAGTTGATGATATCGTTTGCTGTATTGATAAAAGAATTATACTTGGGATCTACGACATTTTCTCCCAAATTCAAACATAAAAACAAAGCTTGAAGTAGAGTATGAAAAAGAAGGACCAATACCTTTTCTTGATGTTCTACTTTCTCGAACCACCTCTTCCCTGGCAACCTCTGTGTATAGTAAACCCACCAATTCCGCCATTTTAATGATTTACTCATCATATATTCCTTTAGAATTTAAGAACACTAATCTCCATATTCATAAAAACAGCCTTCTCAATTTCTGGTTCTGAAGAATTATTCAATAACGAATTGGTTCTTATAAATCACTTCTTATTACAGCAGAACGATTTCCCAACCTGGTTTGTAGAAAAGACATTTCAAAAGCCCTATTCGTAACTATTAGTGACATTCAAAGGACAGGAAAGCAAAACCAAACGTTTATTTCAATCGATTACCATTCAGACCTGTTCTCATTATTAAGTAAATAGTGTCGGCCTTACAATATTACCATCACAGCCCCATTGTTCATTCGGTACGTCTATTTCTTAAAACCGATTCACAAAGAACATCTCGTTCTAATAACGAAACGATGTAAGAAAATTAAATGTATCTATATTGGATAGACCCCCAGGGCATTGCCTGATCGGGTTTCGGAACACAGGAGGGCGATAGATAACAGGAACCAGGACTACCTCACATGTTAACATATGATTTGAACAAACATGCTATTCATCTAAACAAAACAATAATTCTTATAAATTGTGCCCTTCACTTTATGCGAAAATGCATGGAATCATTCTTCATTCTATGTTAACAAGCCTACAATGACGGCCTCTCGTTTCCAGTCTTAGTGGAATGTGGCATTTTTGAAAGAAGAAAGACGAGAAGAAAATAAATATAAAAATATCCTCCTTTCCAATAAAATTTAAATAAAAAGAAATGTATATTTTTTTATTTTACTTGGATTCATCATTATTTTAAATTCACATTTTAGTCTTTTTCAGTTTTTAATTGTTATGCAATTGCATCTCAGTCTACGAGATGGATCGGCTCAGTATTTATGTTTATGTTTACTCCATGTGTCGTTGTTTACTACAAGCTTCACGATGATCACCGCTAGGGGGTCCAATTTGAAGACTGCATATCAACAGAAAACCACGCCGTGGTGTTTACAGTCAATCTTCCGATGACCGCCATCAGAGAAGGTTGGTTGATGAGAAAATTCAGAGAAAGTAGGAACAATATTCACGGTGACTATCAACAGGCGAAAATCAAAACAAGAATTGTACACGTGATTTTGTCAGTACATAAATATGAACTTAAAGGATCAATTATAACTCCAAACCTATAAGGGAAATTTTTCCGAATTTCTGGCAAATAATTTTGCAAGCCAAAATGAACCTGCCACTCAAGCGTATGTTAATTATCAAGAAGACTACAGGGATCCGGCGTGGTCTAGTGGATTAGAAGACTGTCTCCCAAGAGACCGATAAGTCGGAACGTGGGTTCGAATTCCGGCGTCGGCTTGGATGTTTACTTTCTTTCCTATGTTTGTCTGCTTTTCCTTCCGCTGTCTATGGCATTGAAGAATGTGAATAATTGTCGAATTGAAAATGTTAAGAACAATTACCTTCATAATTTTTGACTATTGTGGGGTTAGTTGATAGATCCGCAACGATGAAAGCACACGTGGAGTGTGCTCTACGTCCAACATAAAAAAAGAAGACTACAGGGATGCTGCAAGGACGTTTCGTTGATTAATAAGTGTGTATTGTGCTCCCAGTGAATGATGGCCGCCCTGTTTTTGTGAGATCTGCGCATGTATCATCGATTACTCTGGTCAGGCACTTCCGTATGAGTTTATCACAGGACGTCGCCATTACGGTAAAGGCTTGTTACTTTGCAAAAGAGCATTGTATTTATAAATAATATATATTTATTTATTTATATAAATACTTATTTTTAGCAACTGGTATTGAAATAACGGTAAATAGTCGAGAGAAGTTTTAATTTGGCGTTATCAACATGTCTTTCTCAGTGAAAACAGACGACGGGCGTCCATTGTGATAGGAAAACATAATTGATCAGCTACCGGAAGGGCTGCGCAGTTCAAACTTCCGCCGGTCATCTTTCATTTTGAGGACAATATCTTAGTTTGTTGTATTGTCATTCACTTGAAAAAGACTTCTCGTGATTTGATGTAATTATTTATTATGTATTAAATTCATCATAATTCATCAGGTGTACCGGCTTCTTATTACTCATTTTGAAATTATGTTCAGTAACGTAAAAGACAAATTACAATGTCGTTGTTAAGAATGGAATAGAATAATACGACTGAACAATGGCTTTAAAATGAATAGATAATATCTTTAATTAGCTGAGATTTGTAGGTCCATTGTTAAGTAGCTAACAATGACATTGGCAACAATGAATAATAATGTTTAAATTCATTCATCAAATGATTGATGATCTAACTGGTACTGGTCCACAGAAATCTGACTACAAGCTTGAAAATAAAGAATTTGTGGATTTTTAAGTGAGAGAGACGAGGCCTTTAATCTTCAATACGTGAATTAATCCCAGAAACTCTTCATTTTCAATAAATTAATCATGATATTGGTTATTAAGTTGTTGAACTACTTGACATCATGGCTGCCTCCACTAGCTCGCGCGTGTCTCCTCAAATGTACTTTAAAGTTAATCGTAAAGGTCAGTCTTTGCGTGGTCTTGTGATTTGATGCCGAGAATAAAATTGAAATATGTGTAATTTAAAAAAGCTTAATTACAAAAAAAAAAAGAAAAACAACTAAAAAACTGGAGAGGGAGAAAGAAAATAAGAAAAGATGTAGGAGAATGGATTCAGCGAACCTTAGCATGAAAAACGATGCTCAGCCCATCTCGCCACTACATGCGCCTGATGTCACTCCCGATCTTTTTCTGAAACTGGGTTTAGTAAATTATTTTTATTCAATATATATAGTTACGATGAAAGTTTAAAGAAATCGAAACAAATGTGTTAATATGTTGTCTTTCTTTCTTTTTTATTGGATGTTTTACAGAATTTGTAAACAATCTTATATCTTAATGAAGTAGATTGTACTACAACACGTAAACTATATTATATGCATTGAAGTTTAACTGAATTTATTCAATTACATCAAAGCAGGCCATAAGTGGTAAGTTTGCATGCAGTCTAAATTTTATATTAATAATAAAGTATCAATTAAATTTAACCATATTAATAATAATAATTTCCGAAATTACTAGTAACCAGATCCTTGAATTATTTGGCTACGTTTAATTGGAACCTAAGAAAGAAAGGTGGCGCCATTTCTTCTGGAGAAACACCCACCTTGTGATGCCAAGAAGCTACAGCAAATCTTGTTTTGCTGGAGGAATTCCAGAGTCTGATGATGAGACAATGAACCAGTTGGCTGACACACAATGAGACCACTAATTGGCATTGCAATTGGGACTCCCTTCTGATTTCAAAGGCACAACATCTTCAACTTCATTTCCAATAGCTTTAATTTAAGCTTAAGTCGTGATTGTCGAGTGGGAGACACGCAACTCTAGGCCTAACGTTAACGTCTCTTATGTAATCGGATTAATGCAGTCACTTTATTATTATTATTGTTATAAGTTGCATGTGTTTATCTCAGACATGTGTTTATTATTATTATTATTATTATTATTATAGATTCTACTTTCATGAACCTATTCTGTTTTTTTTTAAGATTCTAATTGTTTTTGTGATGAATATTAGTAATTCGTAAAAACATAATCATCCGTTTCAAACGAAAAACGTAAATATCAAATTTAGTGCGTCATAAGGTCGAGATTCGATTTTGTTTATTTTGATTTCACTTCTATCCTAAGCTAAGCAAACTAATATTTCTCTAAAGAAGTTATAAGCGGATATCACATTAAAAAAAAAAAAAAACAGTCTATTTGCCAACTAACATGATACCATAATTCAGGTCTCAAGCCACAGCAAAGGACTGTAAAACCAATTTCTAGGTTTTACAGTCCTTTACGTTAGCTCTCTAGAAAACTGGAACCGCAAAAAAAAAAAAAAAAATGATCAAACATACTAAGTTCCCTTCTGCTGAAGTAACTGTCAAGACAGACAAAAACTAAAGTGAATGTTAGATCTGTATTATGCTTTAGAACATTTTTTTAAAATAATTTATAATGAAACTGATTTATTTCCTCAGTTAGACTATCGTTATTTTCTTATATGTTCTAGTATTTTAATTTATTAGGACCTGTAAATTAGCTCTCTTCCCATTGAACTCCTAAAAACCTTAATTAAAAATAAGAGGTTCAACTTAACAAAAAATAAAATGTATACACATTTAATAGGTTAAGAATGTTATACAACATTTAGATTAAGAAAAACAAATAAGAAAAGCAAAAATTAAGAAAAGTATTAATGTTAACAAAATTTACCTTTAAATAATAATTATTAATGAATTACAAAAAGTTTAGCCTATTTTGTGTTCATATAATTTTAATGACCAATTACATGTAAATTAATATTTTTTAGCTAATCAACTAATTCGGCACAAATATAAAAAAGTTAATTAATCCCAATAAAATACAAAAGACGTTTCGAAACTTGACAATTAGTTTGACTGACGACTCTCGTAAAGGGAGGACGCATTTATCTTTTAAAGTAAGGGGGGATTTCTTTTTTAATAATTTGATAAAGAAACAATAATTGTCGAGTTTCGAAACGTCATTTTGTTTTATTGGGATTAAATAATTTTTTTATATTTGTGCCGAATTAGTTGATTACTTGTTATATTGTTAACGGCACATTAAATTGTCTCAATAATATTTTTTAGATTCAACCTTTTAATTTAAGAAGGCTAATATTGTTTTTTCCGTTCTGCTGTAACGAAAGATATTCGGGGAATTACATACCAAGTGTCTTTTTTTTAATTTCCTTTTGTTCATTTTATCCGTCATCTTACTGCAAGTAAGACAACAAAATAATCTCGCAAAAGTGTATAAAACTTTAAAAGATATTTATTTAAAAAATTTTCGAAATCTAACATCAGGCATGTATAAATAGATGTATAACTAAAATTATTTAGAATATTGTGAGCACGATAATGCAAACAATGAGAACTAATTTCGTATCTAAGTTGTATGGGTCTGATTACCCACTACATCTGATTGGAATTTATATACCGTATATGCTCCAATAGAGGCCCCCGGCGTTTATTTGCAGAACTAGCCTCGGCTCCCGGCGCTTAATAGAGACCGGCTGCTATTAGAGGCCGGCCATTATTAACAAAAATCTTTAGAACGCAATATTTTACACATAAATACCGGCTAATATATACTCATGGACAAAAAAATTAGCGCACCAAGAAATAATTGCGGGATCATAACGAAACTTGCAATGAAGGTACATGTCGGGAAGATATGCAAATGATTAGAAATGCAGCGTGATTGCGCATTACGTATAGCCGGTAGAGGGCGTTGAACATCGTAGTCTGTGGAGTATAAAACAGGTAACCAAAGCTTGTTTGAGTGTGCTGAATCATTTACCAAGGAAGAGCTGAGGTAGATATGCCATTACGCCGTGTTCGAAGACAGTATACGCAGTTGTCGCAGTTTGAGAGAGGGAGAATCGTCGGGATGATGGAAGCTGGGTGGTCAGCTAGGCGAGTAGCTCGTCAATTAGGCCGCTCTGATTGTGTTGTGAGGAGGTGTTGGGACCAGTGGACCCGAGAGATGTCATGTACACGAAGACCAGGCTCAGGACGCCCTCGACAGACCAGTCGTCGAGAAGACCGCCACATAGTCAGAAATGCACGCGTAGAGCCAACTGCTTCATCGGCTGCCATCCAGGCACAGGTAGCACCTTCACTAGGGGCCGCTGTGTCTTCTCGAACCATACGAAGGCGCCTGGCTGAAGGACAGTTGGTATCGCGGCGCCCATTACGTGTGCTGCCCTTGACGCCCACCCATCGACGCCTCCGTTTGGAGTTTTGCCGCGCACGAGGAAACTGGACTGCAGCGGAATGGAACCAGGTCGGCTTTAGCGACGAATGCAGATTCAATCTCGGCAGTGATGACAATCGTGTTCGTGTGTGGAGAGCCCGTGGTGAACGCTTCAATCCTGCCTTTGCTGTACAGCGACACACCGCTCCCACAGCTGGTGTGATGGTATGGGGTGCCATTGCCTACAATACACGGTCACCCCTAGTATTGTTCCGTGGCACCATGACAGCCCAGCGGTATGTTCATGAAATCCTGCAACCACATGTGTTGCCACTCATGCAACGGC
>JAFIDM010000003.1:23743689-23755079 GCA_023159025.1 Thereuonema tuberculata | reverse complement strand
ATTCACATTCCTCTATTTTTTATGTATCTATATTTATTATAGTAGTTATGTCTACTACTATAAGGATATTTAGTATCCTTAAAAGTTTTAGCTGAAAAGCTCAAAATTTACGACAGTTATCCACGTTCCAACTTTGAGGTCGTGCCCGACTTCTAAGGCCCGCTCCTTAAAAACCCATTAACAGATTTCGACTTTTTTTGTAACTTATTAGTTAAATCTTTACCCTGAAAGTTCTAAAAGATCTTTGACAATAGCTCTAAAAACAACATGAGTACAGTGAAACTTGGATAATTCGAACTTGTTTAATTCGAAATTCTGGATAATTCGAATATTTTGCTCGGTCCCTAGAATTCTGCATTAAAATAATGTTAAAAAATCGTGGATAATTCGAATTTTATTTTGGATAATTAGAATTTTTCGTACGATTGTCCTTAAAATATTACGGTAAAAATTGTTCCGGAGACTTTTCTCAGCTAAGATACATTATTTATTTTAATGGTTTTTTCTAAGGAAAACGAAAGCGAGGATTGGAATATCACTATGTGAAAAATACCAAGGATTTTTCTGTCCACCCTGTTGTTACCCTCCCCCCTCCCACACCTTGTCGGTCTTAGAGTTATGTGCGCTTCCTGTGAATGCGGTTATATACATTTTTAGTTTTTGTGCTTGTGCTTTAAGTATTGTTCATATGCTCTTATCATTGTCAAAAGCTAAAGCTCCTTAAAAGTCATTAATATGCGCTGAAAAGGTAACGGTGATTAAGAAAGTGGAAAAAGGCCTTAAAAAGAAATCGGAAATCGCCAAGGAATTTGGAATTCCATCCAACACGTTATCGACATATTTGAAGAACAAAGATAAAATCTTGATCAGCAAAAATGGCAATGCAAAAATTAGAAAAAGAACGAGAGGACCTGGCAATCCAGAGGTTGGAATCGAATGCTAGGACACAAAGATTGCATTCAATGAAGCAATTAAAAGTATCTGCCTTTTTTTTTTTGAAAGTGATGAATAATTACGATAGTAAAAAATGTTTGATTTAATGAAAAAAAAAGTATCAGTATTCCTAGATAAAGTTTATGTGTTAAATCTTTGATCGTGGAGTTAATCTTTTTTATTTATCTCCTCTGTTTGAGAGAATATATGTAATTCGAATTTTTGAATAATTCGAACTTTTTCTCTGGTCCCTTCAGCTTCGAATTATCCAAGTTTCACTGTATAAGGTTTTGAGTATAGAAAAAATCGTCAAAAAGTGAAAATATACATAGTCTTTTTTGTTTATATTACTTTTTTATTATATTAAAACAAAAAGATTTTTCCATGCATTATCATCTTTTTAGTTTGATATTTTTAACATTTTTTTTTTTTTTTTAATTTCCACAAATTCTTATCACCTAAGAACTTCGAAGATTGTTACATCACCAAGTACTCATTTTAATTCTCGCTTCCATCAACTTGGAAGATTTTGCCTCAAACTTCCGCGTACGCTATTCTCTGTACTTTATTTATTTTTTTATTATTCTCTAGAAAAAAAACAAAACTAAAACCAAAACCCTTTTAAATGTTTTTATGAATTTAATATTTCAAGATGTATTGTCTAATTTGCTATTATGGAAATGGGGTTATATATTTCTGTATTGTTTCAGTTACATTAGCCTGATTGTTGAACTTCTGTGATTTAATGTTTACGATTTTTGGTTCAGATTCTAAACCTTAATGCTTTTAGCTCTTGCGCGTGACTCAGCGAATTTTTCTTTCCTTTTTATTTTTTTTTTTTCTTCTTTGTGAAAACAAAAGATCAAGGGATAATGCAGGATAAAAATATGACTCTGTGCAATCCAAAACCAAATACAATTGTGTAATCATTGACAATCTTTCTCTTCTCTTTCTATTTGTTTTTTTTTTTTCTTCTTTTCCTCTTTTTTAAACAATCTATTTTTTTTTTATCTCCTCTTTTGTTTGGACCAAAATATTTTGCGAACATAAATAGCAGTTAAGTGTCCTTGTTTCTATTATTCAATGAAATAGAGACAAGAAAATCCACTTAGGGGCATTTTATGAGAAAGTGTAGCCAATTAGAAACATTTAGTTGAAGACGATCGTTTCTTGGGGAAAAGTTATAAATTTTGCGGCGTCTCCTGAAAAATCTCAACCAATTTCATCGAGTGCAAGAAAGCAGGAGAAATAAAGACCGTCCCGCGTGATTTAAATGTTGTTTTCTTTTCTTTTACGTTAGCAGAGATTTTTATGCATTTGAAGTTCTCGAGACATTGCAATCCATTAGCGACCGCTTGGAGACATCGAATGCTAGCTTTCAATACGTGATCTACCAGAATGCAGTTGTATCAGCGTTACCTCATTTTTCTGTTCTTTTTTGTTAATTCGCTTGTAGGCAGGAAATTGAATGTTTGGTCTGTAGTAACTTTAATCGGAGAGAAGAAAACAAAAGATTACAATAAAAAAGGGTTTGCGATGCCACTACAGTCGAACTACACAAGTCTTTCTTTCCCTTTGTGATAACTCCCTATTTGTTCCTCAAAGCTCAAATTGTAAAGATGGGTTTAGATTCTTACAAGGAAGAGCCTTGGCGATTTTCCGTACCAATTGAACCAATAAATAAGAAAGAAAAAAAACGCCGAATTTAGAAATAAATAAATAATATAATTTAATAGTTAACAAGTGAATATAATTTTGTGATAAAGCACCATTTTAAAGGCTATAACGAAAACATGTAAAAATAATAATAAAAAAGGAAGTGTATTAACGAAGGAAATAATAATAATTATAATTATAATATAAAAATCTAATGGTGGTAGGGAATTTGAATACCTGAGAAACAAACGACCGGTTTCGGGTTTTTTGTTTTTAAGAAACAGTGGAATCTTCCATCATGCACCAAAGAACCCAAAACAAATTCATGGTTAAAGCTTAACGAAGTGGCGTTTGGGACGGCCTTTTTCAACGAATCTTCAGCCAAAGTTATCATCTCGATGATAAGCAATGAAGGCTTGAACGTAAGCGGAACCCAAATCCGCTCCCAGATTGTGCCCAAAGGCTGAGGGCCGATTTCTTAAATCCTATTTAATTTTCTTTTGTTGTTTTTGTTGTTTCTGTCGGAACTCACATTCGGGAGCGGATATGGGTTCACTTATGTTTACGTCTTCATTGCTTATCATCGAGATGGTAAGTTTGGCTGAAGATTCGTAAAAACGATGAAACGGCCGTCCTAAACTCCACTTCGTTGACAAGCTTTAGGTATGAATTTATTTAGCTTCTTTGGTGCATGATAGGAGATTTCTCTATTTCTTAAATATATCCCCCTGCATGTTAAGCTCATGTTCTCTTATAGTATTCTATTGTACAGCATTTATTTATCTATTTATTTTTTGTTATTTCAGAGAGGAATTTAAAGTTAAGGAACCGATATAGGACTAATCACATGTAAGTCGTTTTAAATATATATATATTTTTTATTTGTTTCCGCTTTTCGTTAATACTGAATACGTAATTTTAAAAAATAACAAATCAAAAAATTTTGACAAAACTTAAAAAGCAATTTTCGAAAATTGAAGATGAAATTGTAATAGACTTTTAAAGGGAAAATTACGTTTCTTAAAGTTCCATTAAGAAAATGATAAAGAAAATGCAGTCTTAAATGTAACAACGAAAAAGGTCAGTAACAACTGTCCTCACTTGTGAATATTTTTTCGCTGATCTCGACACAGACTTAAATTATATTTCTTCCAAAGAAAAAGTTTCCTTCACTTAAAAAGGCGAGACTGTTTCTTGTATTTATCCATAAACAAGTCAAAAGTTTCAAGAAGCTCCGTTCACTGATTGAAAAGTTAATAGGGCCTAGGGATCCAACTGACCTTTGCTTCTGAAAATCTGCTAAAAATTATTGAATGCTAAAGTGTAAATGCCCTCTTTATTTCTTTCTTTTCTTTTTTTTTTAATGAATATTTTGAAATTAAATTCAAATTAAAACTTTGGCTTTAATTTGAAACTCCATATTTTTTTCTACGTCCTTTTCGTCTGCGTTTTCGCTGGTTTCTATCTCGTCAACCAAACAGACGGAACGGATTTTTCGTCCTTTTCTATTAATAGGTTTCCGATCGCAAATTCCTCGTCCCGTGAACAGTCTATTCGCGTTTTAATTCTTCCTGAACTTTTGGCAGTTTCCACAGCGTTTCTACATTTTCGGTCGAAAGCTGGTTCCATAATTCTCCGATGCAAAGACTTAAATTTAGCCCGCCGTGCGGTAACAGCCGCTGCGATCACAGTTGCGTTGGCCGGGCGATAATGTAGTCACAATCTCTCACTTGAGGCGCTGCCAGATTTAACTCTTTCTCGCTCTGCGCACAGGTGACTTTTATATCAAACGAGACAGATAAATCATCGATTAAAATAAATCCCTCCGCTCTTATTTCTCCGGGACTTTGCATTTTCTTAATTCTATTTCTTTCTCGTTTCGTATCCAATGGTCCGTAACAAGAATGCAATCATCATCATCACTATACCGAGTCGTTTATCTTTGTCCCGAATATGTTTCGTTCGCACAAAAGAAAAGTTAGTCCAGAAAAAGGAGGAAAAGTGCTCGGAAGTTTGGAAGGCATTAGCATGTTAATTCCGTGCGCGAAGGATATTAAGTCTTGCAGATTCTTTCTAGATGCCGAGTTCACAAAAGAAAACCCTCTTGGAAACCGAATAAATTTGCGCGGTGCAATCATTAGCGAAATTACAAATGTGGAGTGGATTGGGGTTACACCGGTCTGTTCCGATAAGGAGGCAGGACTTCTAAATTATGTGTCTGTACATTGAAGAGAGATGATGCCACTGGCACTGTACCTCCAACCTGCTTTCTACACCAGAAAAGAACCCCGTTACCCAATAAAGAGTAACGTGGATGGATCCCAGGGCTTCGTTAGGATGGGAATTTCTCTTCAAAAAATCCCAACGAACACCGAGATTCGATCTAAACGTATTCTCAACTGTAGACGAATGTTCTTTAAGAATTGAAATTGCAGTATACTGGGAAAATAAATAGTAAAAATAACATAACAAATAAACCAATAAAATATTTTTTCGAAAACTCAAATCTCTTCATTTTAAATCAATAATAGAGAAATTTTTATAATTGTAAATGACTCTCTAATATTGTTTTTTTAATTGTTGTAACTACGGACAGTATGTCTAAAAATTGTTTAAAGATTGTTACTAGTTATTGAACGTGTTGTAATCACAGACAGTATGTTTACAGATTGTTATAGTTAAAATTCTAAATATTATATGGAACTAGTTATTGTAATTGTTACGGATTATTACTGTAAGTCTACAGATTGTTTACAGAAGAAATTCTAAATGTATAACGAATTTTACAGGAATTTTTAGAATAACATTTTCCTGTCCTCCATCACCTGAAGAAGTTTTCTTGCTTAAAGAAAACAAAATATAGTGATTGAATGTAGATTGCTATTAGAAGTTTGTCATGTTGATTTCCTTATTTCTTTATTATTTTTAATATGTTATTCTGACAAAAACAAGTTACTGATGTTTTGTTGTATTCCTGATTTTTTTTTTCATATAATTTTCGTGAATTAATATAACAGTAGTCGTGCTTAGCTGCTTACTTGTTAAAGATGGATTGTTGAAATGTTACATTTCTTTATATTATTTCTAATTACTGTGATTTTTTAATAAAGCAACTGGATACCTTCTGCTTTACGTGTTTCCTCAAAAATAACTAAATACCTGAAAACCATGATGATATTTTATTGATATATCGGTGGCGCAGTGGTGCCTCAAAGGATAAAACAAACAATGAAAAACTCACCAATGAACCATTACTGAGAAAATTCATGTGCCATCAATGTACAGGTCTCAATGAATTTTTTTAATGCAATAAAATTCAAACGCGCAGTTGAATTTTATTGCATTCATGTGAGTGGCACATGAATTTTCTCACTAATGGTTCATTGGTGAGTTTTTCATTGTTTGTTTTATCCTTTGAGGCACCACTGCGCTACCGATATATCATTCTTACCAGCCTCAGTGCGAAACCTTATTATTTACAGTGACAACTCCTGGCTGATGATCGCCAACGAGCGTGAACAGCTGTTCCAGGATGTCACTTGTAAATAATTTGGTCTCATCCATTCTTCTTGATATTTTATTGCTTAATTAATTCCTCAACTCTGAACGATAATATTGACAGCAAGAATTGTCTCAGCCATGTGCCTGCAACGTCACTGCTATATATATTTTTTTAAATTTTTTGATGCTGTATATATTTTTCATCTTTTTTTTTTACTTGCTACTTTGGGTTCTTACCATTAATTTTTGTTTTTCTTTCTTCTTCTTCTTTCGATTTTGGCCGACTGGGGACCACGTGAAATAACTGTTCATGATTTCATCTTCTCCTTCCTTTTTCTCTCCTTCCAATACTCCTTCATCCTTTCCCTCTGTTTTTCCCGTCTTTCCAAAGTCCAAACTCCGCTCCCAATCACTTTCTGCCTCCTGTGGAAACCCTTAAAGTCTTTAACTTTTGATCTGAATTTATTTCTATCTTCTATTTCCTCCTCAGTAATGTTCATTTCCTCTAGGTCGGTTCTGATCTCTTTGAACCAGGTTATCTGTGTCTTTGGGTTTTTGTCGAAGTAATTAAAGAGGCGTTTTGTCATTCTACTCTCTTCCATTCTCTTCATGTGTCCATAGAATGTTATCCTCCTTTTCCTCATTGTATTCACAATTCCCTCTGTCTTCTTGTAGACTTCTTCATTACTTCTCATTTTCCATATTCCGTTATCATATATGGGCCCAAGAATTTTCCGTATTATTTTTCTTCCCTTCTTTTCTATTTCATCTAGTTGTTTGGCTGTGTTCATTGCAAGACACTCCGATGCATATAAACATTCTGGTTTAATCACTGTATTGTAGTGTTTAAGTTTAGTATTTATGGAGACTGATTTTTTGTTGTATATATTTTTAGTTAACTGGAATGCCATTTCCATTTTTCTTGATCTTGCAAAGTGGCTTCTTTGTCTAATGCATTAGGTTGGATTATTTCTCCCAGATATTTGAATTTGTTGACTTTATTTATTCTTCCATATTTTGTTTTTAGGTGTTTGGGAGCATCCTTCACGTTCGTCATGTATTCTGTTTTTTCAAAGGAGATTTGTAGACCTGTTTTTTATGCAGTCTCTTTTAGTATGTCGATCTGTATGATTATATCTTCTGGGCTTTCTGCAAAGATTGCTAGGTCATCTGCAAATGCCAGACAGTCAAATTCTAGGTTGTCTTTTTTTCTGCCTATTCTGTATTTCTGTATGTCTTTCATTTTCATGGTTTTTCTCCATTCTCTTATGACTTTTTCTAACGTGCAGTTGAATAGCAAAGGGGACAGACCATCTCCTTGTCTTACTCCTGTTTTGATGTTAAATGGTTCAGACATTTCCCCCTGAAACCTGACTTTTGATTTTGTATTTGTCAGGGTTTGTTTTATGATGGCCACTAATTTATCATCGGCGCCAAATTCCTCTAGGATGTTAAATAGCGTCTCTCTGTCGATAGAGTCATAGGCTTTTTTGAAGTCAACGAAGGTAACATATATGTCCTTGGCTCTTGATCTTCGATGTTTGATTATAAGTTTTAGGTTCATGATCTGTTCTGTACAGGATCTGCCTTTTCTGAATCCTCCTTGATATTCACCTAGTTGTTGGTCTACTTGCTGTTCCAGCCTGTTTTGCAAAGCTTTCGAGAGGATTTTGTATGTAACTTGCGTGAGTGATATTCCCCTATAGTTATTGGCATCCGTTCTGTCTCCCTTTTTGTAGTTTGTTTTTCTTTACGATACAAGAAAAAAATGTCTGCAAACTTTTATGCTAAGCAAGATATCAGCTAAGCATAACAGAAATATTTGTACATTGTGAAAGTGAATTCAATTGTTGAGACCCGAAGATTCGGTAGTAATAACTTCAAGTAAAAATTGTTCACTTAAATGTGTTACAAAAGAGCGTAAGGCTTAGCACCCAAAAATAATCTTAAACATTAAAATCTAAATTCTTAAATATTTATCTCTTTTATTTTCGTTTACTTCAGACAGCAGTGTTCTTTAGCACTTTTGGGCTATGAAGTGGACAATAATAAGAAGCTCATAAATATATAAATTCCAATCAGATGTAGTGGGTAATCAGACCCATACAACTTAGATACGAAATTAGTTCTCATTGTTTGCATTATCGTGCTCACAATATTCTAAATAATTTTAGTTATACATCTATTTATACATGCCTGATGTTAGATTTCGAAAATTTTTTAAATAAATATCTTTGAAAAGTTTTATACACTACTAGTCGGCTACCCGTCGCTTCGCTCCGGAAGCCTCCCTCTTTATTTATTAAAAAAAAACACACACACACACACACACAAATTACATCCTGGAAACTAAAACTAAAATTTTTTAAAAGCTTTTTTTTAATTTAATTTTTGATGTCTATATTCTCTCAATCTACGACTGCTTTTAGAACCACCGTGTAAATCATATATCTATGATATATTTTTTATTTTTTATAGAGATTAGAATGTAGGCCTAGTGGTCTAATGGCTAAGACGTCTAACTTCTGAGCAGTATTCTACCTAATAGAAATAGTACATCTTTCTTTCTTGACTATCTTTTTTTTTTTATTCCTATTGATACTTTTCAGTGGTTTTCGAGTTAGAAATAGATGGTTTTTTAGTTACAAATAGTGATTTTTCAGTATTCTAGCTAATAGAAATAGTGCTTCTTTCTTTCTTGACTTTCTTTTTTTGTTCCAATTGATACCTTTCAGTGTTTTTGAGTTACTAATAGTAATTTTTCAGTATTCTATCTAATAGAAGTACCGCTTCATTCTTTTTTGACTCTCATTTTAATTATAATTGTCACTTTTCAGTGACGTTTGAGTTACAAATATTGATGGTTTTTAAGCTGCAAATAGTGATTTTTTCGGTATTCCACCTCAAAAAAAGATTGCTTCTTTCTTTCTTAATTCTGTTTTCTTTACTCTAACATCTGCCGTGTACACGCACATATTTTTCAATATTACATAGAATTTGGTTAAGTAAGAATATTTAAAATATTGGAATGTTTCGGCAATTATAGTTCTAATTGTCAGTTTCGAATTACAAATAAACTGACGGATGGGAAATAAATAAACAATCTTGAGATTGAAAAAAAAAAGGTTCAATACATTCCTTATTGATGGGGGAAAGGAAAGGAGATATAAGTCAAAAAACAATATGAATAGAGTTTTACTCCCTATGGCCTAATGGATAAGGCATCTGACTTCGGATCAGAAGGTTGCAGGTTCGATTCCTGTCGCGGATGTTTCATTGTAAAAATTATTTCTATTTTCCATTCTCTCAGAAAATTGCGCCGGACAGACACACAGACAGACAGACAGAGAAATAAAAGATTTTAGTAATACAGATTGCGAGATTATTTTGTTGTCTTACTTGCAGTAAGATGACAGATAAAATGAACAAAAGGAAATTAAAAAAAAGGCATTGGTATGTAATTCCCCGAATATCTTTCGTTGCAGCAGAACGGAAAAAACAATATTAGCCTTCTTAAATTAAAAGGTTGAATCTAAAAAATATTATTGAGACAATTTAACGTGCCGTTAACAATGTAACAAGTAATCAATTAATTCGGCACAAATATAAAAAAGTTATTTAATCCCAATAAAATATAAAATGACGTTTCGAAACTCGACAATTATTGTTTCTTTATCAAATTATTAAAAAAGAAATCCCCCCTTACTTTAAAAGATAAATGCGTCCTCCCTTTACGAGAGTCGTCAGTCAAAATAATTGTCGAGTTTCGAAACGTCATTTTGTATTTTATTGGGATTAATTAACTTTTTTATATTTGTGCCGAATTAGTTGATTACTTGCTAAAAAATATTAATTTACATGTAATTGGTCATTAAAATTATATGAACACAAAATAGGCTAAACTTTTTTTAATTCATTAATAATTATTATTTAAAGGTAAATTTTGTTAACATTAATACTTTTCTTAATTTTTGCTTTTCTTATTTGCTTTTCTTAATCTAAATGTTGTATAACATTCTTAACCTATTAAATGTGTATACATTTTATTTTTTATTAAGTTGAACCTCTTATTTTTAATTAAGGTTTTTAGGAGTTCAATGAGAAGAGGACTAATTTACAGGTCCTAATAAATTAAAATACTAGGACATATAAGAAAATAACGATAGTCTAACTGAGGAAATAAATCAGTTTCATTATAAATTATTTTTAAAAAATGTTCTAAAGCATAATACAGATCTAACATTCACTTTAGTTTTCGTCTGTCTTGACAGTTACTTCAGCAGAGGGAACTTAGTATGTTTGATCATTTTTTTTTTTTTTTTTTGCTGTTCCAGTTTCCTAGAGAGCTAACGTAAAGGACTGTAAAACCTAGAAATTGGTTTTACAGTCCTTTGCTGTGGCTTGAGACCTGAATTATGGTATCATGTTAGTTGGCAAATAGACTGGGTTTTTTTTTTTAATGTGATATCCGCTTATAACTTCTTTAGAGAAATATTAGTTTGCTTCGATTAGGATCGAAGTGAAATCAACGGAAATAATCAAAATCGAATCTCGACCTAATGACATACTAAATTTGATATTTACTTTTTTCGTTTGAAACGGATGATTATGTTTTTACGAATTACTAATATTCATCACAAAAACAATTAGAATCTTAAAAAAAACAGAATAGGTTCATGAAAGTAGAATCTATAATAATAATAATAATAATAATAAACACATGTCTGAGATAAACACATGTAACTTATAACAATAATAATAATAAAGTGACTGCATTAATCCGATTACATAAGAGACACGTTAGGCCTAGAGTTGCGTGTCTCCCACTCGACAATCACGACTTAAGCTTAAATTAAAGCTATTGGAAATGAAGTTGAAGATGTTGTGCCTTTGAAATCAGAAGGGAGTCCCAATTGCAATGCCAATTAGTGGTCTCATTGTGTGTCAGCCAACTGGTTCATTGTCTCATCATCAGACTCTGGAATTCCTCCAGCAAAACAAGATATGCTGTAGCTTCTTGGCATCACAAGGTGGGTGTTTCTCCAGAAGAAATGGCGCCACCTTTCT
Organism: Thereuonema tuberculata; assembly: GCA_023159025.1. NCBI lineage: Eukaryota > Metazoa > Arthropoda > Chilopoda > Scutigeromorpha > Scutigeridae > Thereuonema > Thereuonema tuberculata. The sequence goes on along the minus strand of JAFIDM010000003.1, from coordinate 23,743,922 downwards.
TTCTTAGGTTCCAATTAAACATAGCCAAATAATTCAAGGATCTGGTGACTAGTAATTTCGGAAATTATTATTATTAATATGGTTAAATTTAATTGATACTTTATTATTATAATAAAATTTAGACTGCATGCAAACTTACCACTTATGGCCTGCTTTGATGTAATTGACTAAATTCAGTTAAACTTGAATGCATATAATATAGTTTACGTGTTGTAGTACAATCTACTTCATTA
>JAFIDM010000003.1:23712875-23723849 GCA_023159025.1 Thereuonema tuberculata | reverse complement strand
TATAAGTATTAGGATTTGTGGAATACCCCAGTATAGTTTATAAACTTGGAAACACCCACATCTTATCTCCGAATCACCTCTAACCTAAATCGAACATGAGCCGCAGCCATTGTGGTTCAACGGAAATAATTATGTAGATTTAATGCTGTTACCAATCTTTGACCAACATCTGATAGTAAATATTTTACTGCCACTAAAAAACCCTTAAAAGACTGAATTACTCCCAGAATAATTCTAAAATTATTATCATCTAAGAAAAAAAAAGTCATGTAATATTTAATAATAAATATGGTAAGTTATTGAAAAAGATTGCTTCTCGACATTGCAGTAGTGCATGCAGAGGAAAACAATAGAAAAAAAAAGATGAAATCTGGAGTCGAAACAATTGTAAGGATACTGTCAATAGAGTTAATAGTAATGCTTAGTTTCTTTCTATCTATCATACATAATTAAATTAGCTTTGTTGTTTTTTACTTTCTCCCTGGCATTGAATAGTAATTACACAAAACATTTTATTCCAATATATGTAATCTTTTTAACTTTTTAAGACTTATATTAAAATAGGATATTAATTGTACTAAATATCCTTGTTTCGATTTTAATGGCAATTCACGTCATTTGTTCCCTAGAACTAATTTAGACTTTCTTTTGAATGATGTACGTGTGACGATGTCTGTTATTAGAATTTAATGGACGCGATAACTCTGAAAGTAATTAACCTAACATCACCAAACTTCATATTTTTAAGAGTTTTACCGTTTTGATCTAGATCTGACTAAATTTTGGAATATATCGAGATTGTGGACTATATTGAATTTACATTAAGGATCAAAATTCAAGCATTAATATCTTGAAGAAGAAAACAAAAATACACTGATCAAGATCAAACTTTATATATGTGAGTTGTATGTTATTGTGCAACTCTGATTACATTGGTTACTGTTAAGCACTATTTTTATTTAGGACAAAGTTTTTCTGATTGAATAATGCATTTTATTTTCTGAAACGATTTGCAGTTACTTAGGATGGAGAAAGTCTTGCAATAGTTCTATTTATTTTAATTTATTTGTCCTTAGAATATTTCATTACAGTCGAGTAGTTCATAGTAATCATATTCAGAATAACGCATTTTTTTTTTTTGGAATAAATGGGTTAGGTATTCGACAATTAAACTACATTATGATATTTTTTTTTCCATTTTAATATTATTTTTTTTTCCATTTTAATATTATTTTTTTTTTTCTATTTTAATAAAATGACAAAAGATATTCTAAGGTGATACTAAAAAGATCTATTAAGGTACATTATGTCTTATTTGTTTTTAAGTAAACAGAAAACAAGTAAATAATTTCTCTCTCTATTTATAAATACAGTGCAACTTGGATAATTCGAAGCTGAAGGGACCACTACAAAACTTCGAATTATCCAAGACTTCGAATTAAACAAGTTACATCTTTTAACTTTAATTTCAGGTCCACTAAATGCTTGAAAAGATTATTCTGCCAATAAGTAAATATTTATTCAGAAAGATCGTGGTATGAAAGACTTCAACACTATATGTATGTAAACAAAATAAGATTTATATTACGTAAGCTACAGTACATATTACATTCAATACAGAAAATTATAGTTTTTCAAAAAATTGTACAATATCTGATTGTTTTGTAGAATTCAGTCGCTTAAGGTTAGCAAAATCATCAAGCATGTATAGTGAACGGAAAACAGCTTCACTTACGTTGGTTTGTCCTTCAATGTACCGACGAAATTCGGCGATTACTCGTTGGCGATTTGGCATTTCTTCTTCACACCCTTTTCCACCTCGCGAATGACGGCGACGTTTTCAGCGAACGTTAAATTCTTGTACACGCGTGGTTTACTGAAAGACATGGTGACACTGACAGCAGGAAGCTCGAATGGTGTCTGAAGCGTCACGTGTCGAATGGCGTCACGTGTCGAACGGTTGGGGGCAGGAGATTTCAGTTGTCACGTGTCGAATTTCTTAATGATGAAACGCCGAGAAGTCGTTATGGTTCGAAATTTTTTATAAAAAACTTCGAATTAAGGAAGTTGAACTTCGAATTATCCACGATTTTTTAACATTGATTTAATAAGAAATTCAAGGGACTAAGAGAATCTTCGAATTAACCACGATTTTGAATTAAAGACGTTCGAATTATCCAAGTTGCACTGTAATAAGATTGATTTTTATCTAATGTATTAAATTTTCCGAAATCAGTTATATTCGAGACATTAACTATGCTTCGAATTTCATTATTTTAGAAAGTCGATTTATTCATTTATAAATATATTTATAAATATTTGCTGAAAAGTTAGTGAATATTTATATTTATTGGAATTTTATAAAACAAAAAAAGAAATAATTAACGACTGTAGGTTTAGATTTGAACAATGAAATTGTTTGCTTATTTAAAGAATTAATTATTGAATTCTCTACAAGTAAAATTTCCAAATTGTTAGCTATGATTTAAACTTGATACATTTAATAATAAAAGATTGATACTTTGTCTTTCTTTGGTATTTATTTTAATTAAATTTGTTTATAGTGACAGAGGCCAAACATGATTAGATGACATCGAACAGCTGCAAGTTAATTGATTACAGGAAGAATCAACTATTTCCCCTCAAGGTAAATATTCAGTTCACTACTTTCGCTATAAATGTCCTATAAGCTGTACACTACATAACCAAATGCTTTTGCATTTCACTGCATTAAAGTATAAAGCCGATTGAACCTCTTTACATTTTACATTAAAGCCTTGCCAATCTTACGACAATATCCGGAGAAGGCTTGGGTGTTCTTCTTCCTTCTGCGATCATCTCAGCCAGAGTAACTCTACAATTCCCGCATTTCTCTTGTTTGAAGGTTTTTAGGCGCAAAATGAATTCCTTTTATCGATGATAATTTGGTGCCAGTTAAGTCCCAAAGAATCAAAAATGAAGGATAAGATCAGGATAATGGAGTTACAGTTATATAATGCTTGTATGATGGTTATAGTTTGAATTAACCATTATCCCAAGATTATCTTAACAAAAAGAGACTGTTAAATGTTTTGTCAAGCTTTTTTTTACCGTGTTTTATACATATGCAAGAAAAGTAATGAAATAAAAATAATATTGATAAATAATATATATTCGTGAGTGTCTGACGGCGATGGGGTGAGGCACCGACTGCAGTTTGCCCTGACATCTTAGTTCGAATAGAGATGGATGATGGTTGGTCTTACAAGACCTTGTGGAGTGACGAGGCACATTTTGATTTGAATTGCAATATTAGCACATACAATTGCCGCGTTTGGGCTGCAAATAAATCTCATATGTTCCGTAGACCCCCTTTTTACTCACCGAAAGTCACTGTGCAATGTAGTTTCACTGTATCGTTTGTCATCGCTCAGTACTTTTTCGAAGAAATTCATCGGACAGGGAACAGTAACTTGTACCGTCTCTGCTCTTGGCTGTCGAGAGATGATGCTTAACTTTGTTACCCCTCAATTTCAGCCGCGAAGATGCCTTGATTCTACAATATTCGTGCAGAATGGAGCACGATCTCACATTGGATTGCTGCTACAGCGAATAGTCACAATTCACAGAAAACAATGATTAGTCGTGATATCCCAAGGCATGGCCACCTCGGGGTTTTTTTTTTTCTTTTCAGTAAATAGAAAATTTGTCCTGTTGTGTTCAGTTGAAATTTCATTTGAAAATAAATATAGGCTTTTTTGTTTTTGTCGTTTTAACAATTTAACAAACCAAAAAAATTACATCTTAAAAAAATATTATTATTTGTTTTCTTTTTGTTCCTATTAGTAAATTTTTAAGTTTGCTAAGCTCAATACAGTTTTTTTAAATCTGTAAAAAAAGAAAATTGTATTTCTTGAATATTTTCTTTCCTGTCTCTGTCTTTCTGTTTGCTGCTATAGTTTAGTTTAACGTTGACCAGAGGACGGGAGGATAGATATTTCCTATATTTGTTAGCTTTTAATGAATTAATGACTACTTTTAAAAGTGATCGAAAATTTGCATCAAGCCGGCAAAATGCTCGAAAAATCGCTGCTTGCTCGAAAATCTACCACTTGCTCTTAATAGGAATTGTTCTCATTTGAAGCCAGTGTTCGGAGCAACTCGACGCCAGCACGCCTCGCGGCGCCAAAAATTCAGTTGAAAATCTGCTGCAGCGAAAGCTACACGTAGAGTGCGGATGCCTCTTGTTTATTTCTATCCACGGTTTCATTTTATACCTTCTCTTCTACCTAGGCCTTTTCTTTCTTTTTATTCTTCATCTCTGCTGTAGGCCGAGTCGAACATTAATACCAAACTAAAGCAGCTAAACCAGTCTCTTCGTCACTTCGCCGATATGCCGTGTTTCGTTGCATTATCAGCGAGAACAAAACGTGACTTCCCAGTTTAATATTCCTTTCTGTGGCTAAGGCAACTGGCAAATTTTTGAGTACATATAAAAATGCTATAAAACTCAAAGTCCTATATATAATTTTTTTGTTTAATAGCAAGTTTAAAATAGTTTATGTGTTCAAAAATAAAGCCTGCACACCTGCTTACTGAAACCATGGTCGAGTAAATTTTATATTTTTATTTTTATTAATTAAATTTTTTGTCAATAAGCAGGTGTGCAGGCTTTATTTTTGAACATATAAGTTCGGTTCAGCACACACAAAACGTTCTTGAATTGAAAATATTTTTATTGAAAAATATATACACAGTTGAAAAATATATATATATATATATATATATATATATATATATATATATATATATGAAAAATATACATATTGAAAAAAAATATATATATATCTGATGGCCAAAATTCAGTACCTTTACCACTAACATTAAAAATAAGCCTCAATTAGACTTTGTACAAAAGTTTTGTATAGACTTTTGATTATTTTTGACTGAGCATGCGAAAGTCGTACTAATCCATTTTAATTCTTTTCTTCATTGTTTATCTATTTGTACGGCCATCACGTTAAACGGCTGGGCGGATTTCCACAAAATTTATATGGTTCAATTTAAAACACAGCCTCATTTAATTTTGGTCCCGACCCCTCAAAAATGACGCCGGAAAACTCTCGCTAAAATAGTTGGCTCATTTCTTTAAAATTTGCTATATTGCGAGTTTATGGTCCAAAGTAAAAAAAAAACGCGATTAAAATTTTGATGTCCATTCTCCAGCCCTCAAAATGGACACCCCCAGAACTGAAAGCATTACTGAAGGATAGCTGAGTATGTAGCTAGTTCCTATTTATTTTTACTTATTACATAATATAAAATCATTCATAATTTATAATATAAATTTTTACATAATATAAAAATCATTCATTCAGTAGAAGAGATATTCTTTCATTAAAAATAACATATAGATAAAAAAAAAGCATGCTCAAAGTTTAATCATGTCTTTATTTAAAACATCTAATTTCACGCGTCCCTAACTTATTCGACAGATTAGGAACACAAAGCACTGTCGAAAATCGAAATGTGGAACTCAGTCTTTTTTTTAACTCGCAAAAATATTTTGACCTTAGAAAACTTAAGTAATGCACTACAGATCACTTGCGATTGCGTGCAAAGACTAAATAACGTATCATTTTATATGTGCAGTAGAGTCCCGTTAATCCGGACTAGATGGGACCGACCCTGACCGGATCATCGAAAGTCCGGATTAAACGGAATTTGCCTTAAAATGCACATAACACAAGTTTTAGATGAGTAAAACTAAAAAAAAAAAAAAATGGCGTTTTTTCTTTTCCTACAGCTTACTTTTAGTTTTAATACTATGTACTGTAAATAAGGACCTAAGTTTTTAACCTATGAACTGATGTAGGATTATCAAATGTAGGTCCATTGGTTGAATCAAAGCAGTGATGTTCGGGGGCAGAAATTACACAAAAATGTCCCCTCTCGCAATTCTTCTTCAGGAGGGTGGCACGGTGCATTGACTATTAACAACACATTTTTCTGGGAATTTTTTTTCTCTTTTTTTTTTTTTTTTTAATCCCATCCGGATTAACTGGATATCCGGACTAGCGGGTTACGGATTAGCGGGTCTCTACTGTATTTTATATATTCATACAAAAGTACAGTAAAATGAACAAAAGCTTAAAATGAAACAAACTTACCTGTATTTTTGAATGATGCGCGTGAAAGATCATAGAAACACGAGGAAATACGTCGTAGAAAGGATCGTCTAAAAGCGGACCGTCTAAAATCGGTGGAAGCCTGTAATCCAAGTAAATTTCATTTAATATAACGTTAATATTTCTGAATGTTATGATGTTTGTATACTGTTCTGTGTGCGATCTGATTAGGATTTCTGTAACTGTCACTGTCTTGAAAAGACAATAATATTGTTCTCCACAAAGCGGCACGAAATCATTCTTGGTTCACTTTGACAGAAAAGTTTTTTTTTTTTAAATAAAAATTCCCAATCAAAATCCCTCACATTTTTTTTTTTAAAAGGCCTAATGCATAAACTCTAGCTTTAATTTCACTATCTACGAATATTTATCTGGTTTTTGAATATCATCAAAAATCAGACAAACAATTTGGTTTTTGAGATTATCTTTTTTTAAAAAAAAATGTCTTCTTTGTTTAAAACAACAACAACAACAACATTCTCATTAAATATTGATTTCAGTCTGTTTTATTTTAAGTGCTGTTTTCCACTCTTTTATGTCGTTCAAATTTAATTCTATAATAAAACATCCTTTCATTTGTAAGGATTTTTGTAATCTTTCTTTTTATTTTGAATCATAATTAAACAGTTAAGTTTTTAATGATAGTTTTATTTTCTTGTGGTTTTTAATGTTTTGTTTTATTGCTGTTTGGTCGTAAAGTGTTTCCCTTGTGCTCTGTACAACATTCTCTAGAAACCTGAATAAATAAATGAATAAATAGGAGAGGTGGAATCGTTTCCAGCCATATGAGGTTTATAATCGACTTTTGGCGGCCAGTGTTCGCCAAATCGCACCTGAAGTGCGATCGGACAGGTGGGTATGCCACCTGCGCTATTCCATTCCCTCTATCATCCTGCCTCTTCTCCTCTACGTTTCTATTTTCTTTTATTACTAAATCACCTAAATGGTTCCTAACTTCGCTGATACTTTTTTAGATTTGTAGAAACTTAAAAAAAATATTTATACATAATTGTCAAATTTTGAATAACCAAAAAATAAAAAAATAATAGCAAAACTAAGTTTTCACCATCTTGTGAGGGGTAAAAACACTATACGTATATCAGTGATTTTTGGGTCCTATGGATCCCATTCCTATCAAAGTCAATAGGGAGAAAATGTTTTTTAAATGTATTTCTAAAATAGTTAACTCGATTACTGCATTTTAACAATATGTGTTTTGACATTTTTTTTTCCTGCTTTCCTCTTGAACCAATTTTCATCAAAATCAAAATGGATCTAAAGCTGTGTTTTACAATTTCAGACATGCATTCAGACACATAGACATGCATTCTATAGCTTCTTCGTTTTAAATCTTCATTTTCTTCTTTTAGAGACGTATTAATTGCATCACAAACGTATTCAAAACTTCTCGATTCACGGATAATTAGTGTCTCAGCAGTTTTTTAACGGCCAATCTACAATCTGAAGTTCTGTGTTTCCCTCGAAAATTACGAAACATCTCAACTGAACTGGAATAGAGTTTGCGAACCACTACGTTAGATCAGCAACCATTAGAACACCTTCTAATAGTACGAACATAAAAAGCCTGAGATGTTATCTCTTGTAGCTCTACTATTGCTGTAATTTTTTTGTGTATGTATATGTTTGTCTATGCGTGTATACGTATTTTTTATTTTTTATAATAAAAATGTATATACACACACACACACATATATATATATATATAAGGTACATGGGCCAAATAAGGCCCGGTCTCAAATAAGGCCCATCCTTCGTTTTATTAACAGAACGCTGACAATTTATCAAGATTAGTTATGTTTGAGACAGGTCCTGGCTTCTAGCGGCTACACCAAAAATTAGGTCCGTTGAAGTGGATAATTTCACCATGTTTGTTTCAGTTGAACAGTAAAAGTCGCCCGAAGCTTTTGTCGTTACTATTTCAATTTAATTTGATAAATCGTCTGCATTTTTTGGCAACTTAATATACATAAACATGTTTTATGTCATTTTAAAGTGTGAAATTGATTAGAATATGATACTGTATTTGATTTTTTCCAGTTGACGTGCATTTAAATACTTTTTAGCAAAACAATGCATGAAAGCGTGGGTTAACAGGGGGCTCCAAATAAGGCCCTCCATTCTATAACATAAAGTAATTATATACTTGTATAATTAGAAAAAATATTAAAAAAAATCCTCAAAGCTAGTTTTAAATTCATAATTTTATAAATTAATTACTAATTAATTATTAATTTGTAGCTTAGTATTTAGTCAGAACTAAATTTTGGAAATTGGCTGTTTTCACTGCCAAGCTCTTGTCCCTGTGGGCGAGTTTGCCTGTGAGCTACAGACCTTAGGAATCTCGGAGGGAATGCTGAAACACCCTGTATTTTATTTGATTTAAATTTAATTATAATAATTATTTTGGTTTAAATATAATTATTCTAATTTAATTGATTTCTGCTTTTTTTCTTCTTCTTATTTATTATTTATTTACACATGGGCCTTATTTGGGACTAGTAGTGGGCCTTATTTGAAACAAGGGGCTCCAAATAAGGCCCATTAGTTGCATTTTCAAAACTGTATTATTACAGAAAGAATTTCAAATGTCACTAATTCTAAGTTCACTTTTTCATAACAGCACACCTTAAACTACCTTTCAAGACAGTTTTCAGAATTTTCACTCTTGCAGTAAAAATATAAAAAATCTTTAAACGTTAGGTGGGCCTTATTTGGTGCAGTTACCTTATTTATATATATATCTGTGTGTGTGTATGTTTTGTTTTCTATTCTTTTTTGACTGAGGTGTAGAATCTGCCCTGCTGTGTTTGTTCGATTGTCTCCCCTAGTCTATTACTTTATTTCCACTATTAGATATGCAATTTCATTAGATATGTAATTTCAAATGGGATATCCGGATAACAATATATTCCTGGAGTCGATTTTCTTCTTCTGCATTTTCTTTTTTTTTTTTCCTCCCTCACCTTTTATCTTTCTTTCCTCATCACATCGTTTGCAAATAAAATTGAAGAAAATTAAATAGAAAAAAACAAAAATCTTCATTCATAATATACTTACTCCATTTATCAAAAAATTTAATCTTGAAAGCTATTATAACAAATATGTTGTTGTTATTATTATTATTATTATAATTATTAAAAATATTTTTCAAACTAATTTTAGTAAAAAGAAAATTACAATTGAAGAATTAATTAAATACAAAATTTTCACACCTGAACAAAAATTTCTGTACAATCTTATTTGATAAATTATTATAAATATATACATCTGTATAATCGAGTTGGTAAATTGTATAATTTTAGGAATGACTTAAATTTAAAACTTGACTATCCGCAAATATATAATAGTTATGGAGAATGTAATAGGAAAATTTTTTTACAGGATATAATTAATAAAATATGTATAAAAAACATAAATAAAATTGATAAAATATCTTCATTAAAAAGATTTCTTAAGATTTGGTTAATAACTAATATTAATCCTATGGTTAAATAAGAGAAAAAAAAAAACTTTTTTTTTAAGAATGGTGATAATTTATGTTTTATTTTGTCTGTAACTCTTTGATTGCATCAAATCAGTGATGTATCATTTACTTTGTTTTATAATCTGATTTTTGTATGTTATTCTATTTTTGTTTAACTAATGTATTCGAACCTGTTGATGGGATTGTTTTAGTTCAATCCTAACAGGACGAAAAGAATTTAATGAAAGTAAAAAAAAAAAAAATATATATTATTATTATTATTATTATTATTATTATTATTATTATTTTATTTCAAATATTTTTAGAATATCTAAAGGTAGATATTGAACATATGCAATAACAGTTTATATTTCAGCTTTTTAAGATTTTGCTTTGTTAATACTGTAAAATAATTTAATATAATACAGTATTGGCTAAACTAAAAGTAGTGACAGACAGAAACCAGGAGCGGAAGCAGGAAATATAATTAAATATCAGTTACATTGTACAGGTAAACCCTAACTTAGCATTATCCATCCAGAGTGTGTCCGGCGGAGAAACAGTTTATACCGTCCCTGCAAATTTTCTGTTTTGAGATGACACTGCCAAGAAAGTGTTCATGAAGAAACTGCTTTCACATCACAGCTATACAACAGCTCCTGTTCCAAGAGACGGCCATGATTCTCGTTTGTTGTGACGGTTCATGGCCATCCCGTGTACTCTTTACGCTGTGTCAGCATACTACGTGTCCGTCGGAATTTTTGGATGACGATGACGCCAAGAAACACACTGTCACTTGGGCGTGTTTCCGAAATGTAAGCTGAAAATTATCCTTCACATATGCAAGGCTGGGTCCATCTTTTCGTCCTAGACCGTAATCTTCGACTAAAAATACTTTTTCTTCTGTGCTCAGAATCAATATTGCCTCGACTGATTCAAAACCTAATACCAATTACTCATAGTTTCTTTTCAACTAGAACATCACTTTCGGTCACCCCCTATTATCGCGTGGTGATGTGGAATGTTACGCTACTGTTTGTTTTACCCAAAACTGTATTACACATTGTTGTAGTTTTTGATTCTCTCGTGATCTAATCTGTCCATTGTTGTGTAATCAGGAAAAGTATCAAATCTTTTTGTATTGTCATTAATATTAATGGTATAGAATATTTCGAGTAGTTCGATATTCAAGTTTTAAAGGTGATGGAGTACGTATAACAGAATTGTAAGTCAGTTTTACTTTTATTGAGAGTTAACAACTTCTTATTATTATCGCAAAATTAACAACATCATAATATTTAAAATAATCTTTACTTCTCCTCG
>JAFIDM010000003.1:23685374-23700473 GCA_023159025.1 Thereuonema tuberculata | reverse complement strand
CCCCCCCCCCCCCCCCGGGCTCCTTGTGTTTGAAATAAACCCAATGGAGTCAATATTCCACTTAACTTAGCCTATTCTAATCTCGCTTCCCTTTCTTTGCTCTTCCCGGTTGTGAAGGGTGCTAACTAGACCATTTTTTTTCGTAGGGGCAGAAAAAAGGACCCCATCATCCGACTCACAATCAAACGTTCGATCCGGAAATCCATGCCCTGTTTTACTTTTTTTTTACACCGAATTGACAAAAATATTTCGATGTTCGTTCTTTAAAGGCCTATTTTTCCAGTACTTTATGAATCACCCTGTCTATAGATAGTGATATTAATGTAGGAATAATAATCATTTATTTTTTGTTTTTAATTGGAGTAGCTCAAAACTTAACCAAAAAAAAATCAAAGTTGAAAGATAAACAGTTTCCTATTCCCTTTTATAATTTTTTATAAGTAATTTAGTTAACAAAAAATCACCTTTAAATATTATGTCTCTTCGTACTGATAAGTGCTGAATTTCTTTTAATAATAGCATGAATAAGAAATTGAAAGCCATTAGTACAGAATAATCTGTGGAAGTAATAAAAACTTTTAAGAACATCGAAGACCTTAAAGCCTACTTTTCTTAAAATGTGATTTCTTAAAATGTCTTAAAATGTCGTGAGATACTTCTGGATCAGATAAGCCTGACCAGGAAAGTGACGAAAATTTTTTTTTAAAAAAAATGAAATGTTTTTATATTGAAATAGTAAGTTAACAAAAATATAGTATTAACAATTTAATAAAAACTTCCCCTCTCTCTCTCTCGGTTAACCAGCAGCTAAATAACAATTAGTTAAATTGATTCCATGCCTCTCTCTTTAAGTCAATCCTCTTCATGTTATTTAATAAATTCATTATTTCATCTCTAATAAATTACTTATTTAAAAAAATAAATAAACAAAGCAAATTTGTGGAATGATTCTCATTTCTTTTTCAAGCTTAAAGACTAATAACAAAATGAATGTACATGAATATGACATATTATCCTTTAAAATACTTAAGCAATTGTTCCAATAATATTATGCTATCTCGGTGATTATTTTATCACAGAGATATCATAATATTATTGGAACAATTTCCTTAATTATTTTAAAGGATAATATGTTCTAGTCAAGTACATTCATTAATAAAAGGTTTATTATAACCTTTAACATATAACATATCAATATTATTTTATTAATTTTGTTACAATATTTTACATTTTGTAACAAAAAAGCTATAAAGCTATAACTTAATAAATCAATTCTTTAAAGTCCGCAGACTGAAATGGCGTAAACAATCCATTGCAAAATTGTTGGCTAAGAAAATAATTTGATTATTCATATCAACTCCTTCGTATCTATTTAAGTTCACCACCTTCGTGTTTCTAATTAACAGATTTTCCATGTTCTTTCTTTTTTTATTGTCATATTCATTATCAGCCAATACCTGAACTTTTGTGTTCAGAAGATATTCTTTTTCTAGGCAATGTTCAGCAAGTTCCGATTTATCTGTAAGTCTATATTTTATGTACATATTGTTTTATACGTTCTCTTAAGGTTTTTTTTTTCATTTCCCCTAAATAGAACTGTTAGAATTTGCACATCCAATCTTGTAAACTACACCATTTCATACTCTAAATCACTTTCATTAATTTTGGAACAAATAATATTTTTGAATCTATTATAGTAAACATATGTAACCTGAAAATCATATGAATTATAAATTTGACCCCATTTCCTACTATAATTATTAAAATAAGGGATGACAACTCTTGAACCCTTTTTTTTTTAATTCTTTGATTTTAAAATTATTAAAACAAAATATTGTAGTCATGTACATTCATTATTATTCTTTAAGCTTGAAAAAAAGGAATGAAAAATCATTCTGAAAATTTGCTTTCTTTATTTAATTATTTAAAAAAAAATACTGAAATAATAATTAGTTAGATTGTTTTGCTTATAAATTCCTGGAAAGTTGATAAATCAAACCGTGACTCCTACATTTCAAGTTCGATTGACCTGCAAGACCCACAATCATTGCCGAGAAAACATCCTCCACTCGAATCATCCAAACACATCCTGAATTTCTCAATCAATTCGAAAGGGATTTAAATAATTTACGGGCAACCCATTTGCATTCATAGAAATAGAAAGAAATATCTTTAGAAAAGAAAAACTATCCATTAAGGAAATAAGATCAAAATCAATAATAATAATAATAAGACGTGTGGTTCAAAGGGGAATGGTTAAGACTGACTCGACTTCTCGATTTATTTCGATTTTTTTTTTTAATCAAGCCTTGTTTGTTTTTGTTTTCTGTTCGTCACTGAATTGTTGATCGCTGAATGACTTGAGGCTTTGTATGTCTCCTAGTTCCATTTCAAAACTTGTGAGTTTTGTATGTTATTGTAATTTTATTGAATACTTAAATTTTTCTAAAGTGTGATAGTGCTTTTTTAGGCTTCTGATAGGAAGCCTACTAATCCCGGTTATGCAACCCACAACAATCACAACAATCGCAACAACTGCGCCTTTTGCATTCGCAACAATCACATCTACAATATAGCTCAGCAACAATCACAACAATCATAGTAATCGCAACAATTGCGCATTTGGCATTCGCAGCAATCACATTTATAATAATAAGGAAATTAAAGGAATAATGCAACATAAATGACGTATCAGAAGACGTTGCGAAGCATTGTGATTGGTTTACTAATCGCTATTCCCTACCTTGTTTTTCTTTGGCTTTGTTTTACTTTGATTAGCTCATTTCCTAACGAAATAAGGTTTCTATAATAAGTGCGTCACAGTGTAACTATACGTGAATGATGTGTGTTTCAGCCGTAATACCTTTTGAACCACTGAATATATCTCCTTGAAGTAACGAAAAAATCTATGAGAAAATTGAACCTGCAGAACCCACAAATCATTGCCGAGTGAATTTTTCGTCAAAGACGAGTAATATGTTGATCCTTTGACAATCACTAATTTACTCATGATTCGATAAGATTAAAATTAAAGGGTAAAGCCTTATCGTTCACAATTGTTGCAAGCATTGTTGCCCAATGATAAAGTGCATCGCTTCGAGTTTTGTGCACGATTTCAAGAGCTTATGGAAGAGGATGAGTTCTGTGATAAACTAGTTTTCAGTGACGAGGCAGCATTTTTCCTGAATGGCAATGTCAATAGAAACAATGTGCGAATCTGGGAAACCAACAATCCCCATGCTACCGTGGAGCATGTTCGGAGATCACCAAAAATCAATGTTTTCTGTGCGGCCTCAAAATTTAAATTTTACGGTCCCTTTTCATCGAGAAGTCCATTACAGGAACCATTTATCTGGATATGCTGGGGAATTGGCTCATTCCACAGCTGAAGACAGGCAGAATGGACTTCATCTTCTAACAAAATAGTGCTCCGCCACATTTCCATCATGACGTTCGTGACTTCTTGAACTCTACACTGCGAAACCGATGGATTGCTCGTACGGATTGCTCGTGATGATCACGCACTGCTGCCATGGATCCACGCTCCCCTGACTTAACCCCTTGTGACTTTTAACAGAAGCAAGAAGAAAAACAGGCTGTTAAACGAAACAGATTTATTTAACATATGCAACAAATTAACGAGTATACGAGTCAGAGGAAACGGTCAGGTCAACAATGGTTGAGAGGAAGTATTTAAAAGATATCATCTCAGAACGGCCGTTCCACGCTTTACTGGCAATCATCAGCTGAGAGTAATATCTTTAAATAGCGGAGGCGGGAACATGAATTTTCCTGTTTTATTTTTAATGTGTATTTATTGTTTTATTTTAATTTTTGGAGGCACCACATCCTTGTTCACGAAACCGTCAGGAGACTTCAAAGTGAAATAGACCCAATACTCTTATCTTCCTTATCTCTATGGATATTTTTCTAATTAGAATAAGATGATAACAAAATTTTAGACTCTTTTAAAAGTTTAATGACAAGTTACCGTTTTCCTAATGAGATCTTTAAAAATAAATAAATCAAAACCTCAATACAACAGTAGAGAGAAGTTGGCTTGTAATGAAGGCTTTGTGCCAAATACCGTCCAGTCACCATGAATGGAGAAGGCAGACGAGCATCTATCAATCGAATGCGACAAAGCAATCCTTTGGAATCACAAGGGCAGACGTTAAAGTAGTTCATGTGAAGCGCTGTACGACGTCTCTTTCCTTCTTCCTTTTCTCTTTTTTTTTTTTAAAGAATCCAAGTTTCTGGCGATCGAACCGAAACCTTAGTTAACAAAAGCAGTCAATCCAACTCACTTCTGCAGCAAAAATCCCTTCGTCTTTAAAGCGGGGGGAGGAGGGAGGGAAATTTTCCAGAAGGAACTCGTTGCGCCGAAAAGCACTCGACAGCGGCTGATGAAGGAGGCACGGCAGCCGATTCACAACACGTCATATCGGGCAAGTGTTTGGTCAAGTGCGAGAGGTCGTCGTCGCTTTCAACAATAGCCACACGGGTCAGACACAACTCGAGACTTTAAACAGCTTTTCGACTTAAGCAGACCGAAAACTTCTACAAAACTGCCGAATTGGAAACTTGAAATTGGCATTCTATTATTACTGTTAAATTACTGCTGGATTACCAGATTTAAACGTTAGAGACTGGTTTTTTATTAATTTTTAAAGTAACAGTTTCACTATCTGTCAATTTCAAGTATCTCATGTCACCAATACATTCACGTCAAATTTATAAAGTAAATAAAGAAGAATAGACCTGTTAATAAAGGAATTGATTATTTACTAGCTCTGCACTGAATACTTGTAAAAACAAATAAGAATAAAACACAGCTTCAAGTCTTTCTTATGCTCGTAGTATATAAAACTGCAAAAGTGTTCTTAACTAAATGTTTGTTCTTGTTCATGTCTGTTGTTGTTTCCCTTGAAAGTGATAACTTAGTAGCCATCGAAACTGTCTATATTTTCATTATTTTTTTGCTTTTAAATCTTTTTCAGTGATAATTTGACATCAGTTTTCTTCGCTATTCTCATCCTCACCCACATGAACTATATCTTAACTAACTACAATCGAAATTTCTCCATTTCTCAAATCGAGATATAAAAGATATTGATTACTAGGATTTGAAAAAGAAATTATGAAGTATCCTAATGACGTTTACCCTGAGATTCTACTATTCAAACAATTCCAATTAAATTAGATTAAGGAAATTAAATAAATAAGTTAGAGCTGCGAATGTTAAGCTATTTTTTTTTTTTTTTATTTTAGCATTTGTATTTTATTAATTGTCATAACGAATTATAAATTCGTATTATTATTATTATAAATACTTTAATATTTATATAAACACACTATGTTTTTCCCGTAAGTCACTAATGAATGTATCCTTTTTATATTAGGATTACATTGTGTACTGTTCTTTGCAGGTGATGATTCAAAACAATTTCCATCCCAATTGAAGCCAATTTTTGGAATCTATTTTTTTGGAATGTTTCTGCAGAATAGATGGAAGTTTGGATTGAAAAGCTTTAATTTTTTTAATTTTAAAGTTTTTCTGGACATTCAGCGAATATATAGACAGTCTGTTTTACAATATACAGACAGTCTGCTTTATGTTGATTTCTTTGAAATTTCTTTGAAATGAACATGAATGAGCCTTTAAAAAGTGCTTTTCTTATTTATTTTTTTGTTTCTTTTGTTAGAAAAAAATTATATTTTAAAGAAAAAAACCCATAAAATATACATAAAATATTATTGCTCATTTCTTAACTTCACTAGAAGTGGTAAGAAATGCGGATTTTTCGTTGCTGGGAATCATTGGCCGTTGAATCATCAAGTATCTTTGAGTCTGAAGTGGGGAAAAAGGAGACTGTTCTGCAATTGAATCCCTCATTGTCGGCATTCCTGACAATAGCCTTAAGGTTTTTTAAGCTTATTATCGAAGACAATAGAAAATTATCTGCGAGGAAATAAATTAAATGCTAATCATGCTAAAAGATTTAAGTTATATGTCATTCAAGAATGCAAAATTCAATAAGTTTCAGGAAGGCAACTGCCTTAACCTGAAAGGCACATCTTCAAAGAATATTTGACGTATCAGCATTTAAGTTATTTTTAGTAATGAGAGAATTACAGCATAAAACAAAAGTTCTTATATTTAAATACTTTCTATTTTATTTTTTTTAATTATAGTCAATTGAAAAACAAAATATTTAGTCTACACTAACTAATCAGCTATGAATATAAGTATATCCACTGTTTATTTATATCCACTGTATTCCATCCGTTATAACCAAGCTCATCTTCGAAATCTACAATGGAGATTTACTGTGAACAATTTATGTTGCTTCAATTCTCGTCTAAAATAGAAATAATTTAGTTATTTAAAATATAGCTAGTAGAGATGTCTGCAAAAGATATCTGTTAATATGATCAACGATAACTAGAATTTTATTCCAATTTATTACAATTGTGTTCCTATAAATTTCGAGAACCTTCCTCTATTATGTTATCCCACCTCAAAAAAAAAAGAAAGAAAGAAAAAAAAGGAAATCCTTGGCTCTAAGATTACAACTTCTCCGCGGAATGGCATCGTAAATACCACTGTCTTCATTTCTCACGAAGAATCCTGATTTACCATACAACTTAACTCAATCCTTAGATGTAATTATTATTTTTTTTTGCCTACTTCCCCTAGAATAATGAGACTCGTCGAATTAGTCAGTTTGTGTGTGTGTCGCCTAATAACTTTCGAAACGCTCGATGGGTCTTCTTCAAATTTAGTATGCATTTTTAAAGAGCACAGATGATCTGAAGTTTACATTCGAAATCTTTTTCTAAGTGAGTCCTTGTCGAACAATTACCACGGGAAAGTAAAAAAAAAAAAAAAAATTCTATAGGAAAACATCAGAAACGAAACGGCAATGCGTAACCATGAATATTAATCCGTTTATTTTGTAAACCGATTTCCGCGCGTTTTGATGCGATCAAATTTAATCGGCTTTAGACGAGTAATTAATACGGATTTAATTAATTGTTTCAAAAACAAAAAAAAACAACGAAAAATAATAAAAAGGTAACAGCTTAAGGTAAGTAGATTGTAACTTCTCTCGGGAATTTCTTGTTGAATTCTTTGTATTCTTACTTCAATAAAATAATCTAATGTATAATACAACCTGTCTTGCAATAATCTATTGTATAGAAACCATCTCTTCCACAATTATTGTTCAATTCTATTATATAATATTTTAACATTCACCTTGAGTATAAAGGTTACTGAAAGAAAATAGAATTAAAATAAAAAATATATAAATAGCAATAAATCAAAATGAACCTGCAAACGATAACAAGAAATGATCCACAAACATTTAATGCGCTGCAGATTTTACAGTTAGAAAAACAGCTTGTTGCAAATAGCTCAACAGCTGGTTCATGCTATCTGTATTTTATGATCAAATTCTGGTTCGCATCAAATAGAACATCTTTTTTTTCTAGCAGACTTCCATAACAATTTTCATCTCAAGAAGCCGCTCCGTTCTTCTAGTTTTAACATTACCGTCCGCACGTAGAGCCTACAAGTGCCTATTTACAATTCTGAAATTAGAGCAGTAATGTTTTTGCTGTTTGTCTGAATTCGTCATTTTGTTTACAAAAGGAGTTGCTATCTGCTATTGTTTTTGGTGTTATGCAATCGATATGTGTTGTAAACAGGATGAGCTCCACAGTCACATGTGGACGAGAGAATCAAAGCGTGTTCTAATCAATTAAAACGACTGAGTGACTGGCGCCAACAGAAATTCACGCCCAAACAAAGATGAAATGCTTATTGCTATCCCCAAGTATCTTTATCGACCTCCAGAGCTGTACAATATATTCTTCCAAACAAAGGAGCAACCATAAAAACTTTCCAGCAGTCAACCGTAACATAACATAATCAATGCCTTAGATGGCTTCTATGATATCTGAAAGGGTATTGGAACTCAAAGTAGGTATTTGGTTTGCATACTTACATACAAACATATATACAAACGTAAGTGAATAAATATGCTTTTGAATGCATTTCCTCAAATAGGATCCCTTACGGATTACATTAATTTTTCCCTTAATTCCGATATTTTTAAGGAAGTTTTGAGTTTAATTTCTATTTCCCCTTTAAAACCCAACTGAAACAACATGAACTACTACTGCGCAATTATAGGGCGTTGTACACATATTGAAAATGGAAAATAAATTGACAAAAAATCAAGAAATGCATTCAGAAAAGAAAAAAAATAGTTTAACAGGAGTTTATTATTATTTCACTAAAAAAATTAAAATCAAATCATTTTTTTGTAATTCTAAACAAGAAGAAAAACAGAAACCTATTAAGGACTGAAATAAACTTGATGTCGGCTGCAGCGTAGTTATATTGAATTAAAGAAATGTATAGGTAATGATTAATAATCACCAGCGGATGTAACATCTTTGCCATTAAACATGGAAGCCCCAGTTACAAGAATTTAGTCTTTAAAATGCTTCAATTCAAAAAACATTTGTAATTTCATTCATAAGTCTCTGCGAAGCAATTTTTTTTTTTTAGCGACCTCGTACACGAAAGGGTAGAAGAGATAAGCTTTTATATTCATTTAGTCTATTTGCTTTTTTGGAACCATTATGATTTGTAGAAGTACAGTTCCGGTCTGCCGTTATTTTCTGTCTTAAAGCAAGTGGTCGAAATGAAACATCTACGGGGTCTCTGTGGTTTCGTGCACGATAGGACTACTTTTTCGCTTTGTTTAGTAATTGGCAACAGTCAACAACCGATTACAAATTAACGAGTATAAAAGTGTCGTTCTCTAAACAGAGGTCAATCAATTCCTAAAGTAAAGGTGAATCTAAGCAATAAAAGGCTGCATTTTGAATTTTCCGAATAATTTTAAGTGCTACCTTTGCTCTCGGCCTCAGAGTATCCAGCCTAACAGTGGTACGTTTATTTCAAAGCAAATCTTACAAAAGATTTGACTCAAAAAAAAAAAAAAAAAGTAATGTTGCTGCCTAGAAGAAGGACAAAACAAAATCTAAAACTTAAAAAGGAATCAGATCTTGGAAATTGTGATTATACAAAATACAGATAGTCAATAGATAATGTTAGGCATATTTGCATTACAGTATGTGATGAATTATTACTTAGCATCTCCTTTTTTCTCTTTGTTCGCCATCCATTTCTGCATCACTAATGAACCTGTCATACTCCACTTCTTTTCTCATTATACTTTAATGCAGAGGTTTTCGACCTTTTTCCGACCCTAAACCCCTGGCGATGAGTGATTTCTTACATGGCGACCCTGTAACCTTTTGCAGCTTTGTGCAGAAATATGATAGTTATTCCGACTCAGAGTTGAAATTTTCATTTATTATTCAACTTCTTTTTCTCTTTTTGATTTTTGTTTTTCACACCAGTTCCAAGGATTCCTGCTTTAAAAGATTAAGGCCTTTAAGGTTTCTTTTATAAGTTTCAGAATTACAATTTTAGCTTTTTTTTTTTTGACATCCTTTTTTTTTTAAAAAAAAAAAAAAAAAAAAAAGTATTCTTATATCTTTAATCTTTCTTTAATTTTCAAATTAAGTAAAATATTTGAAATATTATCTAACTATAGGCAATTTGTTGACTAAAGACAATATTGTGGATACGTTACTGAGCATGATCAGTCTTATTTATTCTACTTGAACGATTTTCTTTTCTATTCGTCCATTTGTCTGTGTGCATGCGCACAATGTAGATATGGAAATACACATAAACGGCTGGAGGATTTCCATAAGATTTAATATGTTACTTATTTATGGTCAACTTAAAAACTTTAATTTTGTCTATCCCTTCCATCCCTCAAAAGTTATCCTCAAAATTTCTAGCTAAAATGGCATGGTGATTTCTTAGTGTGCAAAATGAATCCCCGGCATTGCATGCTTAGACCTCACTAGCTAAATATATTTATATTAATATTTGTTATAATAATATACAAACTTAAAATATAGTTTATTCGTTATCAACCTCCGTCTATATTTCTCTTCAAATATTTAGACTTCCCAGTTTTAAAAGATATATCTATTTAAAAAAAAAAAGTGGCTTTCAAGTTTATATTGAGTATTTGTTCAAGACATTCACAATCATCTACTGAGTTGTCAGATATCACACATTATTTGTAGATGTATAACTAGACATAATTCAGAATGAAATTCTATCACATTAATCTCTCAGCATTCTGCTAAAAAAAGTTTTAAAGCCTTAAACCTCTTCTCTGTTTAAAATTTCAATTGTTTTGTAATTTTTCAAAAAAAAGACAATAAACATATGATCGGGCTGATGAGTCCCAAGTAGGACGAAATGGCCGTTCCCGATTTCTTCCCGATAATCTGAAAGGCAATTTGGTTAGATTTGTGCTGAATTTCATTCCTTGTTTTATTTAATTTGAATCATTTCACAGCACATTAAACTCCTTTGACTTATATGTCTGGGATTTTATCATTTTTCCGTAGTTTCTAAAGCAAATGTGAACGTCATAATAATCAACACACGTCTGTGTTTGTGTGATGGGGGGGGGGGGGGTGTTTCTGTTAATAACTTTGGAATTGCTAAACGAATCTTCT
Organism: Thereuonema tuberculata; assembly: GCA_023159025.1. Lineage (NCBI taxonomy): Eukaryota > Metazoa > Arthropoda > Chilopoda > Scutigeromorpha > Scutigeridae > Thereuonema > Thereuonema tuberculata. Next base: position 23,689,847 of record JAFIDM010000003.1, on the reverse strand, counting down.
TGAAAATTACTTAAAAGAAACGATTTAAACTTTCATTTGAATTTTTTTCTTGTAGATCGCTATCGAGAAATTGGCGCTTGAAAGTGACCAAAATTTTCTCAAAAAAGAAGTGAAACAATGTATTTTTATTAAATCTAACAAAGCCAATCAGTCATGCTTATTTGCACGTGCTTGATGTGATTAAAAGCAATTATATTTAAATGATGTCAGTAAGCAGATTAAAATAATTTCAGCAAATGATAAATTTTAAAATAATATTTGGTATTTAGCATGCAATAAAATTAACAAATATCAGAGACTTTTTTCTCTTTATTTTCAAGATTCTAAAAAACAAAAAGTAAATAAAAATAAAATAAAAATCATTAGAACTTGCTTTCTTGAATTTCTTGTTTTTTGTGGGTTTTTTTATTAGAATAATTTTAGTAAGAAATCATAAATGATAAAATGATTCAAAAATGTAGTAAAAATTTTCCCTTCCACAAAAAAAAAAGGTAAAAAAGGAAGGAAGAATAAGAAATCTGGTAGAATTAATAAAATAAAAAGAGGGGTAGGGGGTAGGATCAATAGGAAGAGGTTTGGTTCTGATGACCTTTTCCCCTTGTAATTCTGCTGTGGGAAATGAAACCTTTCAAAGAGAAATACGAAACCGATATCAACTTTGAGAAATGCTCGGACGGTTTGGTTGCGTGAAAAGTGTTCTCCCGTCTTCGGCCGAACGACTACTGACAGCAGAAACGATCCGGGTGGCACCCGATGAGCCATAACCTAGGAATTGCCATGTCCTTCTGCCGCAGTTGACCCACGGCTTTATGGAGCGAGAAAAGACCGGCCTCAGTGTAACCAGTTCCCCTCGACGAGATACGGACATGCGGGGGCAATGATGTAGAGGAAACCACCTTTCGCTAACTGTCGACAAAATTTTACATGGTGGAAAATTCCAGGCATTTTCTATCCAGACCGGTCGAGTCTTACAACCTCAACTTCTCCTCATTCATTTCTTCCCCTCAAAGAACTTTCGGAATTGAAAAAAGAAAATACTGGTTTTGGGGAAAAAATATATCTTCCGGTAGAATAAATTATTTTTAGAAATTACTAACGGTAAAAAAAAAAAAGCAAGCTTTATACTGAGAGCTTATTCTGCGTCTTCCAAGCAAAATTAAAAGGTAAAAACAAAATGCATAAACATCTGTGATATAAAAATCACAAAGCCAAAAGAATACCATATTTGCATACAATAATGCCAGATCTTGGCATTTTTGATTGAACGTCAATAAAAGAAAAAGATATGCGAAGAAACGTTAAGCGAGAGGTCACAGAAGGCAGTTCTCATTAAACGCGGAAAAGCACAAACAGAAAAATAAAGAGACAATCAAATGATTTCCGAGATTACAACCTAGATTCAGATAAATTGCAGCTATTATAAAAAGTTAAAAATGTAATCCAGCATTGTTTAGCGAAACAATTAATTCACACAAAAAAAAAAATGCTGTTTAAGTTTTCACATTTGATTGGTTTATTCTCGTTAATTTCACTTCATCTTGGGATATGACTTGTCGTAACAAATTCAAGACGTTATTTAGAGAAGTCTTCTTCTTGTTCTAAGGGTTCATTTGTAGAGGGGAGATCGAGAATATATTAGAGGAGATGATTATTGCCATAAATTATGAGTAGGGCTAGCTGAGCCGGGGGAAAGGTTGATGGAGACTAGCAAACCTTCGTCACTGCATCTACAAAAACTTGAAAAGAAAGGAGGGAAGGAACGAAGGAAGGAAAGGAAGCAAGAAAGAAATCATCGGCATAAAAATGGTGGTAATATTATTTATTTATTTTTATATAAAATGATTTGACTCATTGACTTTTTTGTGTGATTCAACCACTCTGATGAATATGAGGAAGTTACTTAAAGAAAACAAAAACCTTTTTAACCAATAATTAAAGATAGACCGAGCTGAAACGCTGCCGTTTAAGATAATAATACTGACAAAGTTTCGGGGTTCCTTTTTTCGGGGTTTTAAGGTATCAGACGAACCTTCTAAAATACAAAGCAAATTTAAACTATCAGAGCATTACTCGTCCATTACTGTACGGTACAATCTATGTTTATTTTTTATTTTATTTGAGATTGTTTCACTTAAAAAAATGCCGAAATCCCATTACGGTTCATAAGTCTGTCCATAAGCATGAATTTGATTCCGATTGAATCAATTTTGATGAAATATTTAGAAAATTTAACAAATATCTCCCAATTTTATTAAGATTGGATGAAAATAAAGAGTTTTTAATTTTTAATTATTTTTTTTTACTTAAAACCTTTTTTCTGGCTAATACTATTACCAATGGAATATACCTCCCTCTAGTAATTTCAATTTGGAAATTTCTATTTTTTTCAACAGCTCAAACTTGGCGACAATTAAACATTAACATTAATTAATAAAATCAAAAACACATAAATAAGTGTATAATTATTATTCTAATAATAATTATATATTCTAATAATTAAGAGTATATTACTTTGAAATTTTTGTAAGTGCAGAAGCCGAATACGTTCTCTAATTGTAAATACAGCCATTCCTTAATCTTTAATCTACTTAATCCCTAATCCTGAATCCGGCATTTAGAAAATTAAATAAGATTATGAATTTTTTTTTCATAATCCTATTTAATTTGCTAAAAGAAAGCAGTTTTTCTAATTTCTCACCTTCTGGGAGCTTTAACATAAAATATTTATGTTAACACGGAGATCAAAAACGATCATTTGTAACTAAAATTCATTCAAGTTTTCCTGAATAGTTGACGAACTCCCTGCATTTCACCTTGCTTCTACATTACCTTCATTTAAAATTCAATCCAAATCTATTAATGTCACATTCTTCTAAGCTTCCAACATTACGTTAGCTTAGATGGGATGTATCCAAACCATTTGAATTTGATTGGAAATGAACTTGTCACAGCTAACTTTGTTCGTTGAATGCAAGTTAGTGTCAAATGAATGTCAACTGGGAAGGTCTGTAGATAAACGCACTGTTATGTAGTGCAGCCAATAGATGTGCTAATGCAAGATCTAATCCACTGATCTAACCAGATTTAGTTTAGATGGTTCATCACTGAAAACGAAAAGGGCAAACCAACAACGACGCGTAAGGTATATTTTATGAGACTAAATCGTGGATCAAAACGAAGTAAGTGAAATGGTGTATGTATAATAGCAAATGATTTAAATATTATACAGTAAATCAAAAAAACATACAGTATTTATTTATCTATTTACATAAACATGTATCTGATATTACAAGTAAAGTTCATTAAAACAGAAATTAACTCAAGTTCGCACCATAGGTATAATACTATAAATGTTGCAATACCATGCAGTGACTGCGCAGACCATGACTGAAGGAGAGAGTAGAATAATACTGCTTGAGTTTAAATAAGACCATAACAAAGCATCGTAGCACACTGTAGTGAAATCGTTAAGCTCTTTTTAGCGTAATGTGCTTAACAGACAAACATCATGGTATGTTGTCAAATCTAATATGATGATGTGTAGTCATTAATACTTATAATATAAACAGTGTAGATGTTTCGAGATCTATTCATAATTCTCTTTTTCAACTACAGTGATAAGAAATTCAACAACCATTTTTTTTAATTGATTTGAATGGCACAAATTGACAATGCCCAGCAACTTGAACCGTTATTTCGTGAGTGTCTGATCTATTTTGCTATAGGCTGTGATGTTGACAATGAATATCATTGAATAACTACTGCGAAATTGGATTTTCCGATGAAAGGAATGAAATCAGTTTCTGCACGAGATTTTACCAAGACGTTGGATGGCTGCAAGCCTTAGGGATGGATCCATCTACATTGTTTGATAACTTCAATACAATATCAGACCAATCAAAGAGGATTCTATCGTCTTAATATTTGCTCAGACACTCGTACATATGTGGATTTCAAAGAATTAAGAGTCAGTGTCTACAGGTGACCGGAGATCTTCATGTCCAAAAAACAAAAAAAAAGCTTATTTAAAAAGAACTAACGGATGATGTGGATTGGAACTACAAATAGACTGTGCAGTAATTAGCTTTTGCGATCATTAAATCTGATAAATCCTTGCAAACCTATTTTCCTGTAGGCTACCAAAGACGAAGAAGAATTACTCTGTTCTGCATATCTACGAAGTTATACCACCAGAAAACTATGTAGCATTAAACCCCCTTACGTAACGTCTGCTTCCCTATTTAATGAAAAGAAATGACGTGAATCAGCTGCTCTCAAGATTATCTGTTGTCGTATCGTCAATCAGATAAAGAAAACAAAGAAAACTAACCACAGATTTCGAAAAGAAGAGTTCAGAAAGAAATCTACTCAGACAAGGTTCCAAACTAAAGATTATTATTAATAATGGCAATGCTAATGAGAAGGATGATGTCTACTTCTTTTCAATTGATAAAAAAAAAATATCTTGAAGTA
>JAFIDM010000003.1:23660784-23675374 GCA_023159025.1 Thereuonema tuberculata | reverse complement strand
ATCATTATCACTTCAAAGGTTAGGTGTTTCAGTTTTACTTTTAAGATAGAAAAGTTTACTAACACAAGTATAAATTTGCTCAACAGAAAATAAATCAAATGTATTTTCACTTACTTGTTATTTCACTTTTATTTATATATATACAGTCGGATCTCTATTTAACGAACCTCTATTTTGTGAATTTCTCTATTTTGCGAACTTTTCTTTGGAACCAAGAACATTTTGCTAATTTATTCGTAAAATAACCTCCAAATAGCGAAGTGCATTTTCTATTTAACGAACTTTTTCGTGGTATCTATTTTTTTTTTCTCCTTGAAATGTTTTTATTATCAACATTCCATTAGAGGAAATGAAAGAAATTTGGATACAGTTGAGGGAAAAAGAAGAAATTGACGATGATGGGCTGATTGATGATTATCTTTCACTTGGATTTGAAGTTGAGACCTCGGAAACACTAAATGAATCGGATATTTTGGACAGTGTGAAAAATAAAAACAAAACAGCTATGAATTGCGATGAAGATGATCAAAATGGAAATGATCATGATGCAGAAATAAAAAAAAAAAAAAAAAACCCTTTGTACGATGAAATGCTAAAATCATTTGAAACAATCCGACGCGGATTACAATTTGAAGAAAATACTGAAGGGATTTTTAGTGCATTGCAAAGATGCGAGACATACTAAAAGCGAAAACACTTTTCAACAAAAAAAACCTTAGACAAAATTAACAGACTTTATTAGTAAAATTTAAGTACGCATCAGGTAATGTATGCTTCATATCATAGTAATTATTACTTTTTGTAATAATATTTATTGTTTATGTGTTATGTAATTTAAAGTAATTTTAAAAGGTGAATCTCTATTTAACGAATTTTCCATATAACGAACTTTTTTTCGGAATTTAGCGACTTCGTTAAATAGAGATCCGACTGTATTTATAAATTTGCTAGAAAATTCTGGGATTTCGATGGCGCCATAAAACTGGTGATTTATTAATTTCTGATGTTATACATGCTAGTAGAATAAATGAAGATAACGCTTTCTTCTTATTGCACTAAGCAATGGATTTCAAGCTATCTATCAAACCATTTAAAAATAGAGAGAATCATTTACCTTGTGAAATCTTCTTGAACTCCGAATTTCAGGGTTTCATCGTTGAAGCGGTTCTTGATCCACAATCGTTACAGGAAACAAAAAATTAAAACATCAACATTGAGAAAGACTTCCCATTGTTACTTCTTGTAATGCTTAAGCAGGAGCCTGTACAAAATTCTTTAAATCGAATAGAAGGGTCAATAAATTTAGCTTTAAGTTTCTGTAGATCGTTATTAGGTAGAAAGGAATGTTTTCTTTCCACTAGGTCACAGTAATAATTAAAAGTGTTGTACAAAATTTAATAAGGCTATTCAACTTCTTTGTTAAGAATTTAAAGTTGATAAACACTGTTCTTTCCGGGCTTCCATTTCGTCTCTGTAACACAGGAATTCTTGATTTTGTATAAACATCGCAAAAAAAACAATGAATTTTGAATGTCTCAGTTCTTTTCACACTTTGCCAGAGATTCGAAACAAAAATCTATTAAAAACTATTACAAACCAGCAAAGAAAATGCAGACTTTTTTTTTTTTTTTTTTTGAGATCTTCGAATTTATCGTTAATGTGAAAAAGTCACCATCTACATATATGGTTTCTTCTCAACTCCAACTGGTTTCTTCTCAATTTAAATCATGGTAGCTTCGACCATTCTAAAGAAAAGGAAGCTTTAACTTAAGGGAAAAGAGAAACGCTAGTGTCCACACTTTAAAGAAATATCGGCAAAATTTTAAGGGGAGAAAAGGAGAAGTTATCCGGTCTCTTTGAGTGACGGGCTACACGAAGATACTGTTATGGATTGGTGTGTTGTTGAAATCCGCCTTTTTACTTGGTCTCTCTCTGCTTTAACAAGAATATCGATCGCGGTGCGGAGGAGCTGTCATTCCATTCACTCACTGCTCCACTAATAGTGGAGTTTCATTCACAGACGGCAATAAGGACGTCCAAAGGTGGAAGCGACTCGAAATATCGCAACGCTCAAATTACACACCTCATTTTACACGACTTAACTGTTAATATGGACGAAGCTTGCCTATGGCGGAAGCCAAATGGATTGAAAGAAATTTCCGGGTTCGGGTTTCCGCCTTTCGGAGGTACGGGGGAATTCGGAAAAAAGCTGGAATAATAAGGCGGAGAATTTTTCAGCCGTCGTTGATTTCCGGTTTTGACATCGGAGTACCAAGAAGCAAAGTCTAAAAGCAAACTGGAGGTTTTTTTATCTACCTTCTCTGGGGGTGGAAATCACCAAATCCGGAAATATTTGTTGTTTAAGCAGATTTCGGCCTTTAGGACTGTGCAGGCGCAACACATGTAATGAAGAATGAAGTCACCCAGTGATTGAAATAGATTCACTGACGCTATTCGCTATCCAATGTTCTAAGGCCAAACCATGAAGGAATTTCCAACATGGCGTTCTTCTTTCGCTATTCCTTTTAGCAATAGCGTCGTAAGAATCGCCTTCGAAAAAAATTCTAGGAGGATTTCGAGAAATTACCGAATGCTGCAAGAAGAAAGTAACCAATACCTCCGCTTTAAAAAATAATACTGTAAATAAAAATGTAATGAATATCAAGAAACATTTAACATGTGCCAATGTCATAATTAATAACTAAATAATTAAAAAAAATAGTGTATTAAAAAGTTACTTCAATTAATTATACTGAAATATACATATTTCAGGATTTTAGTAGATATACAAAGAATATGGTTATCAGAGATTCAGTTATCCTACATTCCAACTCACGATTTAACTCTATATCATCCTCTTTCAGTGAAGCTAGTTTATTTAATTAAAAGTTTTCCTTTATTTAACAGTTCTCTAATCTGTTGGTTTATCTTATAAAATAATAATTGATAAGCTTAAGTTCATATTTATATTGGATTTCCATTGTTAATCCTTTTACTTTCGTTATCTGCGATCTTCGTTAGTTTGACTATCTGTCATCCCACATCCTATGAATAATCGAGTTTATGCTGTATCGAGTTCTGTTCCAGTTTAGTTTCAACATATAAGGAGGAATGTCGATGAAATAAATCCTCTATATCCTTTATATCCTCTAAGAAATTAAGTAACTTATCAAGTATGCTGAATAAGATGTAACAATTAACTTAGTAAAATAAAGTTATGAGATTACTTTGATCGTTCGTGGTAAATCAATACATATTATACGCTGTAGGATGAGCCCTAAGTGACGATCGGAAATATTATATGGTGAGGAATAAAATAACGAAACGTGAAAATCATTTCAAAAACTTCATGAAAAAAGATATATGCAGATACATCAAGTAAAGGAAATATGACAATGTCCATACTTGTGTTACTGCAGCCCTGAGTAGCTTAACTTCTCGGTGTGTTCGCCGTCATCTTCCGCATAGAGTTGAATTCGCGGTCATGTTAGTCTGCTCGTCCGCAGGAGCATTTCGGAAGTGATCGTCGTGAAGACACGGTGAATCTCATCTTGCAAATCTGCAACAGAGTTCATCCGAATCCCACAAGCTTTTCCTTGACATACGACCACAACCAGTTATCGCACGTTGTCAGATCAGGACTTCGCGGAGGTCGCCTAAGAGATGCACCTGGAAACCAGATGCTCAGCCGTTATCGAACAGGAGTTCAGGAATGCCCTGGAGCCCATCCTGTTGAAGGATGACAGTACAAAGAGGACCAATTCTGTCGAGTTCCGCGAGCAGCCAGTGCGACCACATATCAAGATACAATATACCAGTAATAGACAATCTTGAAAAAAATTTCGTTGGTAACTCCAGCCCACATCGTAACATGAAGGGGACGTTGTTGAAATTCAGATAAATGAGGATTATTATTAGCCAGAAATAAACATTCCGAGAACGAGAGCTCCACATTCATCTGTCATTTTAACCTTACTTTAATCCATCAAGATGGGAAAACAGCCAGTAAGGTTCCACAAGCCTAACGCCACTTCTGGCAGCGAATCCAAAGGATGGGAGGAAAAGGATAGTCAGTACACCAAGAAGTTAGGCGACTGAGGGCTGCAATGACACCAGTATGACATTATTAATTATCACATTGTCGTTATGTAATGTATCTTCTCGAATTTCAGAAAGTTTTTGAATTGATTTTTCGCATTTCAGCGCATCCTATAAAATATCCGATCATGACTTATAGCTCACCCTGTATATTTAGATTTATTCCGTCTGGTGTGCAATGTATGCCAACTCAAGAGTAAAGATGAAAATGAATTTAAGTGCCTTTAGATTGTTTTTTTTTTCTTTTATATGTACGGGAAGACATTATACATACTGGTATGTATTTTTATATTTCATACATGTATACATGGGTTTATAATTATGTATGTTCGTTTAACATCCTCCATAGCCCAAACCGAGAATTGGAGCCCGATGATTCCCGAAAACATGTGTGTGTGTGTGTGTGTGTGTGTGTGTGTGTGTGTGTGTGTGCATGTATGGCCCTCCAAGCTCAAATCTGCAGTAGGAGCGCATAAGTGATAGGCCAATTGGACTTCCCTTGGCTTGGAGGTTTAAGAAAAAAAATTTGGTGCCGGTTACTCCCGGTTTTGGATGGCGGTTGACCGGATCAACAAAAGTGGGGTCTATCTATACTGAATCGACTACATAGGGAAGGAATGTGATACTCTCGATCCAATATGGCCACTTATTCGGAATCCTTCGAATGGTGCAAAAAGGGGTTCTAGACATACTGAATGAACTCAGAGCATACCTTGAAATTGTACTTAATCCTTGAATAAATGAGTTTTACTCACAAGGACTTTTAGCAATGCAAACATTTGATAGATAGGAGGTCGCTTGGTTTTGTGTTTACGATGAAACTGTTAATTATTATTTAATTTTTTTTTGCTTCAATATTTCTTACTCCCTTTTCTAAGCGTTTCTAATCTAGATTCGAAGAATCTAGATCAAAACCAAATTAGAAATCGAATTAGTCAAGTTAGAAATCGATTTCACTGATTCTCCACAAGCTTCCGTTTCTTGAACACGACAAGAGCTTTTGCAGAAATGATTTTTTTATTTATTTGTAACTTGGATATGCCTTAAACATTTAAAAGCCTTAAAAAGCTTTTTAAAACTATGAGGTCGTGGGGTTGGGGGTCTCTCCTTACGATGTCTTCGTTTGATGAACGCTGTTTTCGGTTCATATTAAGAACCAAACAAGGAGAATTATGGTAACCAATGTTACGGGTCACCCTGTATCTCAGAGAGGATATACAAAACAGAGTAATAATTAACGCAATCGGAAGCCTACACCTATAAAGATAGGTGATGAAAGCTTATGGAACCGCTGGGCCCAATTTAATTCCACAGCCAAAATCAGTTAAATATAATACCAAAAGAGAAGTAAAGAAAAGATAAACAACTCGGGTATATCAAACAACAAAATGTATTTGAAATGAGCTTGATATAATACAATCACACACAACAAATCAAGACTAATGCAATAGAAATTACATATCAATAAAAAAAAATATATATAATAATAACACACACTGCTTTGTTCATAAATTCGGCAATTCCAACAGATTACAAATTAAATCGAAATTATTCAAGTTGGTAATTATCAAATAGTAATTCACAATAATCTTATCAATGCAATTTAACAAAAGTATAAACTTAAGACATATTCTCACAAATAGTTTGAGTCACTTTATAAGCAGAGTCTGATCGAAAATTGTTTATGAAACAGACTTTCTGACCATAGAGTATGTCTGAAGAGTTCACTCCCGGACTTAATTTCGCCAAAGAAAATATACTCACAGTTCGACGCTCTGTCCTGTTTACATTGTCACAAAATATATGATAGCTCCGACAAAATTCACTGTTCATGTCAAAGTATCCAGGTAAACACAAATGGCACACAACACATTCTTTTGCACTACACGAACGTTTCTACGAATAACGATGGCTGCTCACTACAACTGAACTATCCTGAGGGTATATGGCCTTTCTTAATACCTCACAGATATCCAATAAGCCGACTTCATATCAAGAAGCACATATCTCAAAAGTATCCAGAGATATGTGCACCACAGGATGAGATACAAGTCTTGCCATTAACCGTGTATAGGTAGAAAAGAAGAACAAAGCTGTTTTTCTCCTAACAGCTTCTCCGCCCTTCCAAGACGGAAGAAAAATACGAGTGTCTCGTCCGGCTACATCGTGAGAAGTGACTCTGAAGTTTCAAGAATGCATCTCATAGGGATGGTGACGTAAACAATGTTTTACCAATGGCCCTTCAAGAAATAAAGAGTGTCTTGAAACTCCAAATGACATCATAATAAGCCCCGTATAGAAACAAAATGGCCGCACCTTTTCACAGCACAAAAATTTCGTTCCAAATAAAGCAAAATTACATATAATAATCTATATCATCATTTATAGATAACAATTATAAAGGTTACATAAGGTGGTATGGTTCAAGAATAAATATTAAAAAAATGATAAATAAAAAGTTTTAATGTGAAAAACCCGCCGTTTCACGATCAATTAGAAAACAGAAAGAAGAGATAAAAAAACATGGCGGATCCTGCGAAAAGAGATAAACAAGGCAAAGGTCACTTTTCCCCAACTAAGTGACATAACCACACAGAATTGCGTCATAGAAAGTAGGAGAAGAAAAATAAAAATAAGGAAAATTAAAAAGACCGTAACACCAATACAGCCTAATTTTACTCCAAAGTTGTTGTGCTTATTTAGGTTTATTATATCAAATCGTTTTTATTATTCTATTGCTAAAGTTTCAAGGAAATGTTATCAATTACATTAAAAAAAATACTATTAATTTTTTATTTTTTTTTTTTCAAAAATAGCAAGTACAAATTTTTTAAAACTAACAAAATACCTGTTACTAAAAATTGTGTCAAATTATAAAGTTTTCATGCGGGTATTTTTTTTAAAGCAAAAAACTAAAAAAAAATTAGGACTTACCAGATGAGAATCGTTTACCCTTTTATCTTCTCTGAAAATTTGGAAAAAAAAATATTTTTTAAAACAATTTGTTAAATATATATTTTAAGATTTATATACTCTTACTTAAGTTATGTATTAATTTAAATAAATAAAAAAAAATAAAACTAAAACTATTACTTTTATATAAACTATTTGATTAAGAAAAACTAATCTTCTTCCTAAATGTATTCAACACAAAAAAACTCACAATAACTCCTTCTTCATCATTCTAAACTTCTTTAATCGATATTTTCAACTTCTTTAGCAGAAGTTTTCTTTAGGAAAAATTACAGTAAGCCTAGAGAAAACCCTAAGATTTTCTACTACGATTACTATAATTTTTTAGTATGAAGAAGGAGTTATTGTGTTTTTTTGTGTAAAAACTATTTGATTGATTTTAAACTATTTGTTTTTTGTCCATTACAGTATTATGTATTACAGTATTATAATTGCAATAGAAATTATTTACAATATTCTTTAATTCGTATTTTATTTTACTTTTTTTTTTTTTTTTTTTTTTAAAATGCCCGGGCTTGTAGCTTGATCAGCTTTCTTTAGGCTACAACTAGGGGCGAGATATTATGCCTTTAACTGACGAATCTTTTGATAGTTAAAGAGTGTTTTTATCATTTCTTGGAAGAATATTTAATTTTAAAAAAAAATAAGCAAAAAAAATTCACAAAAAGTAATTTTAAGAGAGCTTAAAATTTCGTATAAAAGGAAAATATTTGTAAAAAAAAAAAAGTTCTACGACAGATATAATTTTATGTTTATATATACACACTAATTATTTTGATCAAAAAAAAATTATATTTAGGCAGGCCAACACACTACCGTAGAATAAAAAAACAATTTAATTTAAAACAGAAACCAGACGTTTCGTCCTGTACTACGGAAAGCCATTGATAAAGTCCCGTAGTTCAGGACGAAACATCTGGGGTCTATTTTAAATTAAATTTACGCTAGTGTATTGTCCTGTTGCAATTGACTTTCATATATCAACAAACACACGTTAAATTGTTATTAAAAAATAATTAATGTATCGAGATTGCTCGAGTAATTTTCGTCACAATGAATAATGACGTACAGAAAATTAATAATATAGTCTGAAGTAAAATTATGGTTGAAATTAGAGGATTTTGAAGTAAGTAGGGACTCATAAATAACCATAGAAAACTACAAGAACATCGTTAAGGAAACAATAATAATTAAAACTAAAAAAAAATAAAATAAAGATAGAACGTTTGTAAAAATTTAGCAAACGTTATTCCTAAAGGAAAAATAAATGAAATAATCAATAAAGTAATAAAAAAATATCAATTTGTAACGTGCATCTGTTATAACAAAATTAGTCTTTGCATAATAACTTAATGAATGTTTTGAAATAAAAATTGAAAAAAATATGTAAAAATATGTCATTTACATTATGTAAGCAAATTGCCAAAAAACTAGTGCACTCAAAAGCAGGAGTCGAAATGCAATGGCACTTGGCATCGGCAACGAGATTGTTGATGCAAATAACTGATTACAGTATCAGAGAAAATGGGCCGTTTATTCGACAAAACACTACAAGTCCCTTTAGTACTGGGTCTTACCGCCCCAGTGGATATATACGACGATACGGCTTCGTTTGCAGTTATGGAGATGTCTAATGCTATTCTGCGGAAAATCCTCCTATAGCTGTTAAATTGCCGGTCCAGATCATTCGCACCCGGTGATGGTCGAATCTGCCGTCCCACCTTGTCCACACATGTCTAATGGGTGCTAATTCTGGAGATCTGGCGAGCCAAGGAAGGGTGTCGACAGCACGTAGCCAGTTTAGGGAATAATGCCCGTGCTGTATGTGGGCGGGCATTATCATGTTGGAAAATGGACCGCTATAGTCGTTCCATGAAGGGAAGCACATGAGGTCACAGAATCTCCTACAATTCCGCTGCGCCATCAATGTTCCTCTGATCACTAACTGTGCAGACCGAGAATCATAGGAGATAGCTCCCAGCACAATGATACCACCCGACCTGGCAGTGTACAGCTCATTGGATTTGAGCGCTGCCTAATGCTTCTCCATATGCGAGTACGATGGTTATCCGTGTCCAGACAAAACCTGGTTTCGTCACTAAATACGTTTCATTGCCATGTGCACAGCCGTTCATGCCACTCTCTCACTACACGACTGCAAACGAAAAAGCCGATCGTGGGGTAAATGGCAGACAGCGTAAGGGGCGCTGAGAATGCAAGTCTCGTGTGCAAATCACCTGACAATCACAGGGGTTTAAATAGTGATGCCGCCACATGTCTCACATGAATGGTGGACAGGGACACCTTTGGATCAGTTCGCGAATGTCGGACGATGACATTATTCTCTCTTCAAGTAGTATATGTAGGTCTTCCCTGCGGTTGTGTTCCCTCACGTCTCCATTGCTCCCAACATTATCGCACAGTACAATCGGAATGGTCCACTTCTGAGCATGTCTCCTGCAGTGGAACGATGAGCAGTGGAACGAGGAGCATGTCTCCTGCAGTCGAACGATGAGCAGTGGAACGAGGAGCATGTCTCCTGCAGTCGAACGGTTAGCAGTGGAACGATGAGCTTGGATCATTCGTTCTGGGTGCGCTATTTTTTTTTTGTCTGTATTTGAAGAAATTATTAATGGACTTATTAATGAATTTCTCAGGGTATTCATTTATTTAAAAATTTAGTTTCATCTTATTTATTTTACTGTTCCATAATTTTTTGTTTAATGTATTATCAATGATTCTTTTTAGGGTAATTATGGATCAATGCTCTTTTAGTCTGGATATTGTGTTTTGAGTGGAAATTCAAGACGTGGTTACTTTTTAGTTCTTTTTCGTAGTGCTCATAAGTTATTTTGTTCTTGTTGTTGGTTAACATTAGGTCAAGGAATGTTATTGAACCATCCTTTTCTTCTTCCATCATGAAACTTAATTTTGGGTTAATTTGATTAACAAATTGATGAAATTTAATATTGTGATATTGAAGATATTAAAGTTTTTTTGGAGATGAAAATGTGTTGATATGAAGATCTTTAGAACATTTACGTGGATTATTTTGTTGTTATTTTTTTGTTTTTTTTTTTTTTGTGGGGGGGGGGGGGGGGAGAAATTATTTTAGGAATCTGGATATTTAGCATCTATTTCAAGTGTCTTACTGAAAATGTCTTATTATTCAATTTTATATTAATAATCTTTATCAAATTTGAATATACATGTTTATATTATTATTATTATTCGCGAATGGACCCCCAACGGACCACGCGCTAGCCCCTCCTGACAACGTCAGAACAAGTCTATGAAATCAGAGACGAGAAAGAATGCACTTTCTCGTCGAGGATACACCTGAGAGAGTGAGTCCCAGGGGGAAACGGACGAAACACAGAAGGAGAAAGAAACATCCATGCCACTACCGGGATTCGAACCCGGGAACTGGCGCTCTGGCCACAACGGCAGACCGTCGTCTAGACCGCACGGCCACGCTAGCATGGCCATGTTTATATTATTTTTTTTATTGTTATTTTACTTAATGTTTACGTGTTTTATTAATCAATTCCTTGCTCTGACTATATCAAGCCGTAATAATTCGTTTTTCTTCCACTTTGTAATTTGATTTACGTAATGCATTTATTCATTCCATTGAAGAGATTTATTCGAAGCATAAAATAATTTTATTGAAGTTACAGTATTTTACATATAGTGTCTTCATCATAAAGACAAAATATTTTTTTATTCATTTTACGCTTGTTAAAATGTTTCTAGCAACTTCTAATCGGGTAAATACAAATTTTAATAAAAAAAAAAAATAATTTAATGCCTAACTTTGTTCCTGCCTTTTATACTTTTAATCAAAACAGTAAGAAACAGTAAAAGCAGAAAACCCATATTCTAGAATGAAGAAAGGTCAAAACTCTCACAGGTCAATGTTATTTTGGATGAAGACTCATTGACTAATATAGGCATCGTTTGTGTACGTGTTTGTTTGTTTGTTTGTTTTTTCACACTGATTCCATTCGTTTGCAGATTTGCTGTTCATCAGTAACGCTCTGTCTTTGAAAACCGTAAATCCCTGAGGAATAGCATTCGGGAATGCCAACTATTCGCAGGTAGAAGTCTAGCCAGTAATTACAATGAGGGACCGTGACTAAGCGAGCACAGAATCAAATCACTCCTCCTTTTGATCTCGTTAATAACAAAAGATTTTCATTTTTAGTTGGAAAATGTCATTTCAAATTATATCCATTAGGTTAACATAAATTGAAATTTTATTTATTTATTTGAAGTTTTTATTTATTTATTTTTGTTTTGTTTTATTTATCATTAAGTTCCATTAATAATAAAGCAATGTCACATGAGAAATGAAGATCGGAAATTGGCAAAAAAGAACTAGAACTGATTATACACGGATTATTTTATTTTTGACAAACACAAATTCTTTAGGATTTTTACAAAGATTGGATTGGTTAATCAATAGTGAAATGTTTTGATAATAGTTGGATAACATGAATTTATTTTAACCTTCAAAGAAGATAACGGTTAAATTAACGATAGCAGAATAGAGACAAAATACAAAGGCTTAAATTTGATTAAATAGTTTGAAGGGTACATTAAAACAGCAGATCAATTTTAGGAACTAAAAGGAATTTATAAGAAAACTAATAATTCATTATAATATGGTTTCAATATTAAGAAAGCTAAATGCTATGAGCAGTTTGCAATTACGTTTGCAGCTTCAGTGACAGAAAATTATCAAAGAACTATTTTCTTAAAATTCTTCGTTTTTAATTTTTCTCTGTAAAAAAACAAATCAAAAGATATTCAGTATCCACAACGAACCCTGAAAAGGAGGATTACTTTTAAGGTAGGGGGGGAAAAAAACTTGAGAAAAAAACCGTTTAAGTTGAGGTTTTGAAACGTTGTTTTATTGGGAATTTTTAATTGTAAATAGGTGTCTGAGTAGTGGTTTTTTTTTAAATATTCAGTATTTTTAAATTGCCGTACCGATGGAATACATAAAATTCGACTTATTGAAATCAATTAAATCCGAAAATTATGTCAATTACCCGATCTACATCGAATTAATTCTAACCAAATCCAAGAACTGGGAAACAAAGGATTAACTTCAATCCGTTCTTTGCATATCAATAAAAGTTCATTGTTCTCATCAGAGATTAGAAGTTTCAATTCTAATGAGAAATTTTGACCGCTTTTCAGCACAAAATATTGTATAAGAATCTGAAAGCAGAAATTTTTGAAATATAAGTCTGTTCTTCATAATATCAATATCAAGTTTTAAAATTATTTCTGTGGTAAAGCACACATAATATACTAGATCTCCTATGTCTCCCTTTCCTTCGGAAACTTGTTAAAAGCGAACTTTTTTTTTTTTTTTTTTTTTATCCATCTTACAATATCTAAATTTCTAAATATCAAGCAATCTTCACCTGAGGATACTTGACGGCTTTTTCACTAGTGAAACCGGTCGTGTTTTTAATTGTACATATTCTTTATTTTTAATTATGTTTATTGGCGTCATTTTATCTTAAGTAGCTAAATATCTGTTTGTCCGCTCACTGTTTTCTTAGGATCACCCGAAACTGTATTTGTAAACAAAAAGATCATTATCGTATCTGAGTCTTCGTGAGAAAGCCGGAAAAAGAAAAATATGTATTTTCAATTACCAGACAATTGTTTTTCTATTCCCTTTCCCTTTTGTCCTAAGTTACTTCACTCGCAATAATTACAATGCTATGCGAAAACAATCTGCTATTTAAATATTAATTAATAAATAATTTAATGTATTTAATGACTTATACATATTTCCTCACTTTTATTAAGCCGAAGAAAACTCAACTTGAAGACCTCCAAATGCCTTTTACCGAGAACGTCTGAGTTTCAAGACATAAATAATTCACACCAAAATTATTTGTAATCAGACTTGCACGAAAGGGATTCTTCAAATAATAGCAGTAATAAAAATGCATTTAAAAAAAAAAAAAATAGCGATGTAGAATTACATACATATTCTTTGAAACTTTAAAAAGAAAAAATTGAGTTTTACCTTTGAGTAACTAAATTAATTTAATTTACATTAAAGTTACTTACATTAAAAAATATTTACATTTATTTAAATTTCTAGCATTAAGAATCAAAGGCATAACTGTTAGTTTACTTTCCTATGGAAGTGATGCTTAACAGATCACTCAGTCTGTAAGTATGTGCGTGATCCCTTCACCTGTCATTAACGTTTGAACCACTGGATGGATCTTCTTGAAATTTAGCATGCTCATTTAAGGACTAGACACGATCTTACGTTTTACATAATTGAAATCTTTTCCGAGTGGGACCATGTCGAGAAATTATCCACAAAAAAAGCAATGGAATCCAAACAATGGATTTCTATCTTACTTTTCTATTCCTGCCCTCTATTGTTTTAAGCAAGGAAATTTAAGGTCTTTTAGCTAACCCATTAATTACCGCACGGTTTATCTGATTGAAGATCTTTATCGAATGAGTGATCCAATTTTGAGAACTTAATTTCAACGATTTCATTCATTTCTTTGTCTTGAAATGGAAAACTTTTACTAGCCGTATTCAGTAGGTGTCATAATATGAAAACAATCCTACGCTTTTGTTTTTTGTCGATTTCATGACTTTATAAAGAAAAAAATAAAGAAACGCTAAGAAATCAAATGTTAAAGAAAGTAGGCTTTTAGTACTTTGAACTCCATGTTTCGTTTCGTTTTGTTTTTCCAGTTATTATTAACAAGTTTCGATAAAGCGATTTTTTTTATGATGATCTCGTAGAATCCATTACATGAAGTTCTTGAAATTTAGTAAAAATTTCTAGCCGTACAATTTTAAAATAATTATTTACTTCTTAATTCAAATGAAATGAATTTTAATGAGTATTAAAAACGTCATATAATAATAAATTTGTAGATTAAAAAATTTATCTCTCTTATTGTTCGGTGTTTAGAAACTTCAAAGCTATAATCATGGAATGTGCACAGTATTAGGACAATAACAGCTTTGTAAAAGTTCGAGCGTTGTTTGAAATATTGAGGTTTTTCTTGTTGAAAAGACAAAACTTTATTTTTGTTTTTGGTAGATCTCTTTGCGAACTTCCATATGTAGCATTAAAGATACTTAGAAAAAAAGATGTAACAGACGTCAATCTTAACGACAGTAATGAAATCACCGTGAATAAATCAATTAAATTCGAGACTTTACAAAATCCTTTTTTTTTTTTTTTTTTGTATTTTTTTTTCCGGGCAACTGTGTATTATATTTTATTTAAAAGTAATCTGAGAAACCAGTTAAAATATCTACAAGCAAAAGTTAATCTAAACAGTATCGGGGGAGGGGGAGTTTATGGAAAACCACAAAGAACATTAAAGAATCTTAAGATATTGCGTTTATGAAACTTGTATGAGGGAAAATAAAAACGCTCCTTAAGACTAAAGTCCAACGCACATGTAGAATCTCTTTATTTAAAAACACAGGGAAGAAAAAAAAAAAAAAA
>JAFIDM010000003.1:23638568-23650784 GCA_023159025.1 Thereuonema tuberculata | reverse complement strand
GCTCGTTTCTGCTTCCAGCCTAGACCAATCTGATTATCAATAGTTCACAGGATCTGATTCGCTGTCTTGCATTATTAATTATATTTATTTTTATTTCCAAACCTTCTCCTCTTCATTTGTATTGAATAAAACATAATTCTTCTTCTCAAATAAAATTACTTATTCAAACTTAAATAAATAAATAATATAAAACACAAATTTTCCAAATGGTTCTTCGTTCCTTTTTCAAGCTCAAAGGCTAACAATAAGTAATTAAACAATAAATAAAATATATATATATATATTTATAATTATGCATATTAATCTGTGATACAATTGACGAACACGTTATAATAAAGTAATTAAAAATTTGCAAGCGGACAATAATACATTATTTAAAAAAAAAAAAATATCAATAGCATAAACAATCAATCACGATATACTGTTCGTTTACAAAAGCGAGACCCACCACTCGCGGACGATTCTACTCCGCAAAGGGGTGATACGCTGAGAGGGGCACTTCCCTAAGACCTGTTTTTTTTTTTGTTTTTTTTTTTTTTTTAGTACCTGTTATTTTTGCAATAGTATTTATTCTTTCCATAATTCTTTCCCGAAAAGCGGGAAGAACGCAGCTTTTTCAGTAAACTAACACTGAAAAAAAGTAAACATCCTCTCTTTATTTCTCCTCACCCCTATTTCGATAAAATCGAAGGAGACCAGACGCATGCGCAAAAGGTTTTCGGAAACAAAAACAGACAATATTACAATTAATAAATTAAATCATTGAAAACAAAGTAAACAATCTTTAGTTATACTACTAGCTAAGACGTGTTATTCTTTCATCTACTTCTAATCCTTCATATCTTTTTAAATTATCTGTTTTTAGTATTTCTAATCAATAAACTTTCCATGTTCTTTTTTTGTATTTTTCATAAGCCAATATTTTTAAAGTATTTATTTATTTAAGTTTAAATAAATTATTTATTTAAGAAGAAATATGTTTTATTCAATGTAGTTATTTTTAATTAATATCATATTTTTTTAAGGAAAAAAACTTTCTAAAATAATTTAACGATCAGAAAAATGTTTAAAAAATGAAAAACCAAAGCCAACACATTACTAAATGCAGTCTCAAACTCCTTCGAGTTTATCAAGAGATGTGCTATCTTTGGCTTTTCATTTCTTAATAATTTTTCTGCTCGTTATTTTTTTTTTATTTTTTATAATTACATTGCCTTATAAGTTTGAATTTTCTTTATTATTAAATGCCTTTTGAATCCTAATGGTCGTTAGACTAAAGCTGCTTTTTTTTTTGTGCACTTTCGCACTTATTTTTAATTTACATTACTAAAATCTTTCTCTGTCCGGCGCAATTGTGAATTATTAGTTTTCCTTGCTGAGAAAGTCAGATTATAAAATTTTCTTTTTTTATATATTTTTTTTCGCCTTGCGTGGGATTCGAACCGAGGACTTTCGTTCTCGCAGTCAGGAACGCTAACTATTGGACTACAGCTCCCTCCAATATCCAATCCTACTTCTATTCTATTTGTTTGCGCGCTATCAAATAATGAGTTCATTCAAAAAGGAATGAAATATCACGTTTTGCCATAACCGCTTGGAATCGATTCTTCTTGGATTATCTCATACTCACCAGGGGGGAGACAGGGGGATGGCCTAGTTGTTGTGAATTTTGTTCGGGAGTCATTTTGGGAGCGAAGGTGATTTCCATTTCTTTATTCACGCCTTTCGGGGTTTGTATCAAGGGTGGATCGGGCTAATGAGTCCCTAATAAGGACGAAACGGCCGTTCCCGATCCCCTCTGTTGACAACTTCAAAGTTGTGATTTGTTTATTTACGAGAAGTCCTTGGTTTTTAAATTTTTAAAAATAAAAAAAAAAGGGCTTTTTTTTGTTTATGCGCAAATGCTAGTGGATTAATATTCACTGTTGGATATCGATCGATATTCGTTGTCTGGTTTGTAAATATGGGGCCATTTTATCAAGATTGGGATACACATGGAAAAATTTTCGAGTACAAAAGATGTCTCACGTTCGTAGATCGTTCAGTTATTCAAACGTTAATTCGAGGGAGCGGAGGTTACACATACACACAGAAACAAACATGAATTTTATGTGACTTATTTCTTTCACAGAAACTAGACATAAAAATAAAAGGATTAAAGAAATGCCAATGAGAGATTATAATTATTATTTGCTACAAATTTTAATTTTAATAAGCATTAAAAATTAGTAATATGAAAGAAAACAATTATTTAAAATCTTAATAATTTCCTAATTATCCTAAGAATCTTTAGGGAATGATGAAAAAAATGTCTTTTTGTATTTAACTATTCACAAGAGCACACACGTAACCCAGTTCACCAGGACTACGGCCATATTACTATGGCCTTTCTCATTCTTTGGACTCCTTTCAGAAGTGTTTATTCAATGGCACCATTAATGATATTAATTTTTTTTCTTTCTCCGCTGTAATAAATGGCGCTGACTTTCTTCTCCAGGCAACTACAACCAATCGCATGATAAATCAACATACACTCAAATAATTTTTTTTTTTTTTTTTTTTTTATGTCTGTATTTGATATCATCTCAGACTGCAACAAACAAAATCTCGTATATCACCAACGATAAAACGGCTGCAGCGAGACGTTTCATTAAGACCCGGGTGGGAGGGGGTAATGTGTTTGCGTTTTAATTAAGATCAGCATCAGTGTTACTCTCATGTTTCACTGAGATGAGTCCCTTCTATTATACTCTTAATGACAATGATTGGCTAAATTGAAATCCGTATAATGACTGTCTTTTCTGATGTCATCCAAGTACAAGGGCTAATTTTACATAAGTTATGCATTTGATAAGTTCAAACCGGAAATTAAGTTTGCGACATAAATATAGTTCAGTCGATTTAAAGAAAAAGATAAAGGGAGGACCTTAACTACAGAACACTTTCTTAATATAAGACATAGCCAATAACCAATTGAAATATGAACGCTGCAATGATGTAATCGAATGCAAATCTGGAAGACGAGAAACATTTCAGAATAGAGAGTTTCTAAATAAATGTTTAGTTTATTATTAGAAACAAGAAGTTCGAAAGAAAGAATGTCTACTTTCTTTAACATGTTTCTTTAACAAGTTTTAAAATTTCTTTTATTTTTTTTTTATTTTTTTTGTGTATGTGTGTATGTGTGTGTGTATGTGATTGATTTTTTTTTTTTTTTTTTATCGTGCTTATAATAGTGTTTCTGAACTTATGTTACAGAAAAAAATGGTACAAAAACAAACAGTTTTCATTAAGTAATGTTGTCTGATCTTGTACCGATGCGGCGCTACAGTCGTTTTATAGTCATTTTGTTGTTTTTGTGGTGTTTTAGTCCGGCCGCCACGATCGCCGGATCTTAATCCGATTAACTTCTTCTGTTGGGGTCATTAAAGAGCCTCGTGTACGACAAATCTATCGATACAGTCGATGAACTGCGTCAACGAATTGTCGAAGCCTGCAACACCATCCATACTACATCTGGCATTTTTGAACGATGCCACTTTAAAGAACGAGAGAGGAATCACTTTGAACATTTTCTCTAATGCACAACACTCCAAAAAGGCAGATGCAAATGTATGACTGTCTACCAGCCATAACACTAAAATGACTGTAGCGGTGTATCAAGACCGGACACATATTACTTAATGAAAACTGTTTGTTTTCGTACCCTCTATCTATCGTATGCTTCTGAATAAAACTTCGGAAACACCCTGTGTATATAAATATACACGTACAGGGATCACTTAGTATATGTGTTTGTATATATACAAACACACAGACTGAATGATCTGCTAAGCCTCAATTTTCCTAAGAAGTAGCAGAAAAAATTTCATTTGAAGTTAATTTTAAAGTAATTTCTAATATAATTTCTTGGAAAATTAAAAAACTTAAATGTCCATGAATGTTCTACCAATTCTAGTACAAACTGCATCCAGAAATTAAGAACTGAGAGATAAAAAAAAAACAAGTATCATACCATAAATTAACTATATTAACTACAGTAGAACCCCTCTAATCCGTCACCTTTGGGACTGGGGTCGGAACGCAAAAAAGGTCGGATTATCAGAAAATACAGAAGAATACGGATTTACAGTAAAATATACGGATTTATTTCGTTGTCAAGCAGTTCAAGTTTAGGCTTTTTCAATGTTTGCGATTCTTAATAGCGTTTTCACCATCTACGTCACTGTATATGCAAGTAAACAACACAATGGCGCGACGGGTGGTGAGTCACCGACGAGTCGGGGGCAAGTTCGGCCGGCTCGAGCACCGTCGGATCAACCGGAGTGGCGGACCAGCCGAGGGCGGACGAGAGGGATTCTACTTTATTAGGAAATGAAATTAATGAATTGAACACAAGCGAATGATAATAATCCTAATAGTAAAGCACTGGAATCTAAACAATGGCTTTTTCTATCCTATTTCTGTTAATACGTATTTCATTAACTTAAATAATGAATGTTAAGTTTTAATTGGATCAAACTTTATACAACTCAAGTAAATACAAGCAGCCCTCGTTTTACGACGGTTCAATTTACGACTTTTCAGATTTACGCCGTTTTAGAAGTCAGGCCACAATGAGGAAAACAATATTTAAAAAAAAATAAAAAAATGCGAAAAAAGAAAATTTCTTGAAATGCAGCCATAAACGGTGAACGCAGTCAACTTTAGCTTCTGTAGGTCCAAGTGACACCTTCCCTCCTCCTTTTTGTTTCCCGCATTGATTGCCTGTGAATGCTGTGATAAATACGTATTACAATTAATAGTGTTAAAAGTTTTTAGAAATAAATGAGCCCATGTCTGTAAAAGGAATGAATCCTAACACACTTTACATTGTACACAATATTATATATTATAAAAGCGTTATTTTGTCTGTCATAAGACTTTACGTTTTTCCAATTTTGTGACCAAAGAGATAGAGTGGTCATGTAAATAAATAAAATGTAGATCTTTTTAAGACAAACAAAATGCTACAAAAATCTTTCGAAAAAAGTTTTTGGTTTCCAAGATGGCGCCTTTTAAAGGGTCAAATTTTGACTTTTTCTCAATTTACACGAAAAATATAAAAGATGGAAGAGAACATTATATTGAGAAAATGTTGGTATTTGAAAGTTCTATCGAACGATATATCACTTATTCACAAACGCTTCAGCGTTTGCAAGATACATGCAAAAATGTGAATTTTCGGTGTGTGACGCCGACCCGCAATACATCCGAGTTATTCGGAGAAGCCACAACGGGCTGGAAAGTTATATATTCTCCGACGATCGCAACATTAATTTGCTAAATAAATTTTTTTTTTTTTTTTAATGCTATATATGCAAGGGTTCCGGAGCGAAGCGACGGTACCCGGCTATTATTATTATATATTATAAAAACGTATATTATAAAACGTTATTCTGTCTGTCATTCTGTAAGCAAAATGCTAAATTACAAATTACTAAAATGTTACTGAAATAGAGAATCTATTCATAAAAAATGAAAATATATTAAACAACTGTCCAACTATACTTATTGGCGACGTAAATATAGATATTTTCAAAATGAATAAAAACAATGTAGTACAGAAATACGTAAAACTTATGTGCAATAATGGTTTCAAAAATCGTCTTTACGGAACAACAAGAAACTGTACAATTCATGGAAATACGAAAACAAATATAGATCCTATTTTCATAAATAAACATGATATCAAAACACCAG
The DNA here is from genome assembly GCA_023159025.1 of Thereuonema tuberculata. Lineage (NCBI taxonomy): Eukaryota > Metazoa > Arthropoda > Chilopoda > Scutigeromorpha > Scutigeridae > Thereuonema > Thereuonema tuberculata. Next base: position 23,645,042 of record JAFIDM010000003.1, on the reverse strand, counting down.
GAATAATATGTAAAGAACGAATCGGATAACAGTTGAAAATGAGAAAATAACACATTCAAATATAATCTACAAAGAACTAATCAATGATGTTAACAAAACAAAATTCATGAAAATCTACATACATAAAAAGAAAAGTCCTCACTCACTCACTCACTCACTCACTGACTCATCAACGCTCACCCCAAACCCTTGGATCTAGAAAGCTGAAATTTTGCACAGAGGTTTCCTTTATGATGTAGACAAGGAATAAGGCCGGATTTTTCGAAATTCGGGATAGGGAATAATCTGGCAAACTGACGATGAAGTGTATGGCGGCAACCCCAGGTGTGTGGCGCCAACCCGCAATACACCTGAGTTAAGTCGAGAAGGGCACAACGGGCTGGAAAGTCGTATATTCTCCGATCTCAATATTAATTTGCTAAATTAAAGTTGTTTTTTTTTTAATGCTATTTACGCAAGGGTTCCGGAGCGAAGCGACGGTACCCGGCTAGTTAATAATAATTAAGTTATTATTTATGAGTTTATCTAATTTAATAGGCCTAAGAAAGTATGTAAATATTTTACAATAATTTAGTCGTAAAAACTTATATTAACATTGTTTAATTAATTGCGTAGACTTATAATTAAATACTGATTAATGAGTTAACAACCCAAATATCAAAAGTAGCCTGGCGACGAAGTTGCGTAGTAATTCTGAATTGAGAAATAAGAGCATGGGTGTCGCAAATCATCGCAAAAAAGTTTTTATGTTCCTGTTAGTCTACGAGTTCATCTTCAATAAAAACATAACAAAGGTCAATATAATGTAATTAAAAAATTGAATTGTATCTCGATGAAGCATTTTTTTTTTTTTTTTTTTTTACATACTGAGACATAATGTTTTAAAAAAAAAATCTTATAGGTGTATGAAACAGTACTCAATGAAATAAAAATATTTAAACTTATCAAGACAAGCATAAGATTTTAAAAACGCCTCACAATCACCACAAAAGAACACTTATCCGCAGTACCCGTCGAGCAAACTCAAAGGGTGCCGTTCGTGGGCACTCGACGCCCTGGTGAGGTAGCTCGATCTCACACCTGTTTCCTAAAGTTTTGCGCGGCTTCTTAGAAAAAATTGTAATACTACCTTTTCAAAGGAATGTTCTAGTATCGAAACAAGCTATTTATTTTATGATAACCAGTATTGACTAAATTCAATTTTGTCTCGCTATTATTCAAATTTCACACCGTGCAGCAGGTCAGAAGTTGTTAGGAAACACAAGTACATCCACCCACATCCCAAGACAAACCTTCCCATACTCGCTTTACTTGTCTTATTTTCCTAGGATATTAGCCGAGAATCTTACGATGAAATGTATTTCTCGAAAGTTGCGATATAAGCAAGTGAAATTTATTGACTTATTAATGCCCTTTAAATCCACTTAAAATTTTCATTATAATCCAATAGTTCACACAAATATCATGAATAATTTATGCAATTTGATGATCAATAATTCCAATTACAATTTACTAAAGGAAAACTATATTAAAATTATACAGTTGGTTTTCTTATTTCAATTGGTTTTCTATTAAAAAAAAAAGTGAATGTGAGAAAGTGACAAAAATGTTCCGTAGAAATAAAACAATGGATTTCCATTATATCTAACAATGCATACTAATCCGTTTAACAATGAACTGTCTTTCGTGATATCATTAAAATTAATTGCACTTATATGTCAGTAACAACGATTTAATTATCTTTTCTCAGAAAATGGAAAAACTGCTGCACTGTTTCTATTTAGCAGATGTTACAATGTAAAAATAGTTATAATTTATAAAATTTTTTTACTTTGCCTTATTTTTCACGACTTAAAAAAAAAAAGAAGATAAATTAATGCTTTTAGACAGTATCAAAAGCAAAGCGGCCCATAATATGCACAATTTTATAAACAAAATACGTTCGGAAGGGTCGATATTGGGGGGACGTCGCCGTTTTCCTCTTTATCGGAAGCGACCGCTTTTTGACCCCCCAAAATCCGGTCAGGGAGTGATCCTAGAGGTCTGATTTTTTTGAACGTGATCTGATTTTTTGATGCTGAACACAATGGTGAAGGTTTCATTCTAATATCTCTGACCGTTTGGCCACTACAGTGTGTGACATCCAGCATGCATGAAAGCAAGAGATATTAGATATTATATTATGAGATATTATATTATGTTTTACAAGCAAGCTGTAACCAAGGGACCGCTAAAAAAGGATAGAAATAAAAATAAAAAATATAATAATCAACTTAAGTAGGCTTGTACAAGTTCGTTATATATTAAAAAGAGGTTTACAAGAACCTCTTTTTGATATACAAAACTTAAAGCAATAAGAAATCAAAGAGGACATCTTATTTGTTCATTCACAGTTCTATAAGAAAACCAAAATCAAGCTACCCCCATACAATTTACAATCTATCAAAAGCTTGCGTTGTGACGCTACTATTAATTGGTCAAAATACAACAATTTATTCCAGCCTCTGTAATTTAGAGGTTAAGTATAATTTCATTTCGATGACAGCATTGACTTCATTTAGTAGCAGCAATAACCCTTCTCTCTTTTACACTTTTCAGGCGACTTTGAGTAAGTAGCCAGTGGCGTCTTAAGCCGAAGTGGCTATATTGGGTATCATGTTCGTTCGCAGTATATTCAGTGTAAAATATAATTTTAACAATCTTTCCTCAACGACTACTATTTTCCTGATCCGGTGAATGGCTACATAGAGCCTATCGGAAGTAGATTTTCCCCAAACCTCCAGGTCATAGGGAGTCCACCGAGGCTGAATCATAGGTCTCCGAACCCGGGTTTGGGCTGTGGAAGGTGCTAACACACACTCACAGACACGGAAATCATATTAGCTTATCACTACCGAGTTGCATACTATAATTCAGAGGGGTTCAATTTTTTCCTGTTCTGAGTTGTAAAATGATCGTAAAACAGGATTTTAGCGCTACTTCCAACTGCGATGCGTTAATAAAAATCCGAAGCTCCTTTTACAGATTTATCTACAAGTCAAAGGCAGTGTATCACAATCGCAGATCCGCAGAGAATTATGTGGATAATGATAATACATAAGCTAATTTGTTTTTTTGAAATTTAATCAGAACGTTTTTTAACCCTTAAGTAATGTCATAATAACTTCCATATATCTTCGAAATATATATATATATATATAAATAAAATAACGAAACAACTCACTTTTCTTGAATTTCTTCAAAATTCTATATTTCATCCCAATTAAGGGACTTCATCAGGATTAAAAGAAAATACAAATGAAAAAGAGAAAATCCTTCTCTTTCTCTTCAAATCATAATCGAAATGTTACAAAGAAAAATTTCAATAATCATAACATATAACATCCAATAATCAGTAATGAACATTATATTCTAAAAACAGAATAACAATTTTATCTTTGTTAACATAATTGACAACAAATGAATTGTAATGAATAGTAAATAAATTGAAAACAATTGACAATAAATGAATAGTAAATTAATTGTAATGAATAGATATGGGATTATTTTAAATTTAGGAAAAAGAGAACTAGGAAAGAAAATTCACAGTTAGATAGAATGGGAGTAGTGTACGCACTACAATGTAGAGACTGCAGAGAAATATATATTGGAAGCACAGGCCGAACGGTAAGAGAACGGGTCAACGAACATACCACGGCGTATCAAAACAGAAATGACAAAATTTCAGAATGGGCAAGACATTGCATGAGGAATAATCACTGTCCTGATCCGATAGTACACAATGTGTTTAATGTCAAAGATGAAATTAAACTCTTCAAATTAGAATCGTGTCTCATTAATAGTTGTATATGCTTTAATAAGGATAAATCACTTAAAGTGAATGCTGTATCTTTAAGTATTTTTAAGAAATCTTTAATAAATATTAAGAAGATTAAAGATTTCTTAATTTTAAAATAATCCCATATCTATTCATTACAATTAATTTACTATTCATTTATTGTCAATTGTTTTCAATTTATTTACTATTCATTACAATTCATTTGTTGTCAATTATGTTAACAAAGATAAAATTGTTATTTTGTTTTTAGAATATAATGTTCATTACTGATTATTGGATTTTTATATGTTATAATTATTGAAATTTTTCTTTGTAACATTTCGATTATGATTTGAAGAGAAAGAGAAGGATTTTCTCTTTTTCATTTGTATTTTCTTTTAATCCTGAGGAAGTCCCTTAATTGGGATGAAATTTTGAAGAAATTGAAGAAAAGTGAGTTGTTTCCTTAAGTAATGTTTTTTAATAAACTTAAAAATAACTGAATAATAATTGAAAGGACAGATTTACTTACTCTGTGGTTATGTAATTCAGCATAAGTAATATAAATTGCTTACTGAACACACAAGAAAAATTTAATATTTTTTTTTTTATAAGCACATTTTTTTTTTATCTTATTTATGTTGTCTGCAATTCACAAAACTCGAGAAGCACTCGCGTAAGGTTCTATTGTAAACTGTTATTCTGTTGATGCTTCTTTATTCTTAGTTTTATATTTTTTTTAATTTTTATCTCTTAGGAACTCTTCATAAAACCCAGCTGCAAGTGAGGGTTGACAAATCATGAATTTCTGAAAGTGGAGATAGGAATTCAATCAAGTTGTGACGGCTTTTTTTTTTGTCTTTTTTAGGGGGGAAATTATTAATACCGTTTTAATTAAGAAAGGATGAGTCCTAAAAAGAACAACTTATGCTTCTTATTTAAAAATATTAGTATTATTTGATCATTTGTTTATTTCAAGTTTTATCGCGCTACAGTTTTGGAATATTTAGTCTTTGTTTTGCTTTTTAATTATACCAAATACAGAATACATACTAAAATCATTTCTGAATTATGATAAGAATACTGGCTATTCTTATCATAAATTTTCCCTATTTTTTTTATTTTAGGAATAATTTAGTAACCTACGACTACAGAAATCGTATTTTAGAACAAAATATAAATTTGATGTAAATGTGGAGTTGGGGGAGGCTGGGGAAGACTGGCCAAAAACGATGAATGTTTTTTGCGAATTTTTGTTATTTTCTTAACGAAATGAAAAAACTTCTATTTTCAATTTCAAATTACGATACATTTACATTAAATAACATTCATTTTAATTAACAAAAACTTAACGAACTTCATTAACAAAAACAAGCACACACCACTAAAATATAAGTATATTAAAAAAAATATTAAAAATATGCAGTGCAACTTGGATAATTCGAACGTCTTTAATTCGAAATCGTGGTTAATTCGAAGATTTCTCTTAGTCCCTTGAATTTCTTATTAAATCAATGTTAAAAAATCGTGGATAATTCGAAGTTAAACTTCCTTAATTCGAAGTTTTTTTATAAAAAATTTCGAACCATAACTACTTTTCGGCGTTTCATCTTTAAGAAATTCGACACGTGACAACTGAAATCCCCTTCCCGCCACCTTTCGACACGTGACGCCATTCGACACGTGAACCTTCAGACGCCATTCGAGCTTCCTGCTGTCAGTGTCACCATGTCTTTCAGTAAACCACGTATGTACAAGAATTTAACGTTCGCTGAAAACGTCGCCGTCATTCGCGAGGTGGAAAAGGGTGTGAAGAAGAAATGCCAAATCGCCAACGAGTAATCGCCGAATTTAGTCGGTACATTGAAGGAGAAACCAACGTAAGTGAAGCTGTTTTCCCCGTTCACTAAACATGCTTGATGATTTTGCTAACCTTAAGCGACTGAATTCTACAAAACAATCAGAAATTGCACAATTTTTTGAAAAACTATAATTATTGAATTGAATTCTGTATTGAATGTAATATGTACTGTAGCTGTAAATTAAAGTTAAAAGATGTAACTTGTTTAATTCGAAGTCTTGGATAATTCGAAGTTTTGTAGTGGTCCCTTCAGCTTCGAATTATCCAAGTTGCACTGTATTAAAAAATATACATTCATTTTTGGATGCAAAAATCACCGATAAATGAAATTCCCTAAATATCAATATTAAAGCAAATATATTAACAACAAGAAGAAAATAAATTCTGGGATAAAATCTAAATAAAAAAAAGGGGGGGGGGAAGAGGAATTAATAAAGCGGGTGAATTTTAATATCATGGTGTTTGCATTACAAATTCACCTTCTGCTTCTCGGAAGAAAACGCTGTGACCCCTTCCTTCCTCCCTAAAGATAATTTTCATAACGAGAAATAAGTAAATATTAGCAAGCTCTGTTCAAATACCTTTCTCTCTGAGATTGCGTAAGTTAATTCTAGCTGAAAAGAGTCATCTTAAATCTTGCGATTTCCTCATTATTTTGCATAATACTTTGTTATGATTTAAAAAAAAAAAATGAAGTCTCTTCGGATTATTCTCCATCGAATTCTGTAAAACCAAATATTAGCCAAAAACAGTCTATTTTCTTTGTCTTTTCTTTTTCTTTTTGGATTGCTTCCAC
>JAFIDM010000003.1:23579430-23633568 GCA_023159025.1 Thereuonema tuberculata | reverse complement strand
TGTGTTAAAATATTTTAATCTTTATAATTTTGTGTGTCATTATTTTTTAAACGTTACAATTTTAGCACACGTTAAGCTTTTTAATCTACAAATGTTTTTAAGTTTCTCATTAATGAGAACTTAATTTTGATACAAATATTAGAGGCGAAGGAATGTGAACTCTATTTTCCTTAAAATGTTACGTATTCAATTTATCTTATTTTATAAAAATGTCAAAAATAATTTAAAGTCCGAATACAATCTACCGACAACTTTTACATCTGCTAAAAACTTAAATCTGTAAATCTTACGTTCAATTTGTTGCAATCCACTTTAAAGCACGAGCAAATTTAAAAGGATTACTTTGTTTCTACTCTGAGAGCCAGTGAGAGTCAATTATTTTGTTTAAAATTAAAAGGCTTATTATTTGACCCCCTCCCCTCCCTCATCACTTTTGTCACGCTCAACACAACCCTTTCCCTCCTCTGATATGAGTACGTAGTTTATGGACAGCCCTAATATTAATTAGTGCCCTTGTCTAGATTGAACTGTCCTGTCTCTTCAAAATATTACAGAATGTATTTCACCAAGAACACCAGTTCTAGCATCAGTAATGACTGCCTTACTCGAAAACCTGCCTCAAACTGGCAAGTGGCTCGAAAAACTCCCACTTGCTCAAAAAATCTGCCAGTTGCTCTAAATAAATTAATAAATAATCCGATATTTCAGGCAAATATCAGAAGCAAGTCGATACTGTAATTACAAAAACTTTTATTTTTTTTTTTTAAAAATAAAAAAGATAAAAGTTATAAGTTTTAAAATCCGAATCCTCATTATTGTTGACTATACACGTTAACAGATATTTATTTGTAAATCCAATGAAAACATCGCTTATATGTGACACAGTCTCTGGATTGAAATTCGATCTAACGTTTTCCTCCAAAAGTCACCTTCTTGAGAGGGAAAAAAAAACACAAAAAAAGATTTACTTTCTTATCCATTCGGATCTTGCTTGATTCTCGGCAAGTTTATTTCCCTAATTTATTTTAAGTTATTGTCGAACCTAAACTATCTTGGGCCAAAACTCGATAGGGCAGACGCGCCAAAGTGATGTCTTTGATTCAGGGAAGCATCTGCCGAGAAGACGAACGTTCAACAGACTACAGATAACATCTTATCGTGCTCTGATTTTTATTATTGCAAATCACTCGTAATTCGTAACATCTCCGAGCCTTGACCATAGCAGTTGAGAACACTTCGATGGTGCACAGATAGGTTTTTATAAAGCTCCATTTCAATTTGGCTAATGTTTATTTTGAACTCTTTGCCAAAAGAAAAACGTGTTCCTTTGACATTTACCTAAAATATTTAAGATGCTAATCAATGCATGTTACAAAACACTGTTGGAGCGTCTTGAAAGTTTTATTTTTTTCTTATTGTAATGTTTAGCATTTTGTTTTTAAAATGAAACGACATTGTCTAATAAATAGATATTCATCGTCATTTTCACTAAACTCTTCTTTTCTTCTCTGCTGAGAAGTTTATTCACCAAAAACGTTTTTTTCGTAATAATTAAAAAAATTGATAATAAACAATAAAGATACAAACGCACAGAATTAAAAGATCCATTGAGCTATTTTTGGTATTTTTGTACCGGAAATCAAACACAGACTGTTTCGACCTTCCCAGGTCTCATCAGTTTGATTCGCCCAGTACTCATAAAAAATAGCTCCATGTATCTTCTAATTGTGTGCGTTTTTATCTTTATTGTTTATTACTAACTGTTACGCATGTTAAACTCTTGCCATTAAAACAAAATTGATTTTACTTAATCAAAAGTAAATCTATTTTTTTTTTTTTTACTCAGCAGAAAGTATTGTTTTAATAAAGAATAAATGCAGCGAAAATCACTCCATCCAAAATGTGTAAAAAATCACATAATTGTATATAATACAAAAAAACAATTTCAGAATAAAACAACTACAGTTACTATAGAAAATAACTAAAAGTCACATTAAGCTGTAAGTAAAAATCGTATTATGTAGAATAAATACAAATAGCGTTACGCAGAGTAAGTGAAAGTTACGTTATGCAGGAGTAAGTGAAAATCACTTTATACAAATAAGTAAAACTCAAATTATGCAGAGTAAGTAAAAATCACATTATTTAGAGTAAGAGAAACTCGCCTTTTGCAAAATAACTGAAATGAAATTGTGCAGCGTAAGTGAAAATCACATTATATGAAGTAAGTGAAGCTCATATTATGCAGTAAGGAAAACTCAACATTATTCTGACAGACTTACATCAAAGAAATATTTTGAGTTTATTCTGAAAGACTTGACTTTCTTACAATAAGTAAAAAATCACATTATGCAGAATAAAGTAAAAATGAAATTACACAGCCTAACTGAAAATCACGTATGCAATAAGTAGAACAAAAGCGTATTAAGCAGAGTAAGAAAAATCATATTATACAGAATAACTAAAAATTACATTATGCAGAGTAAGTAATCTATATCTACAATAAGGAAAACTTATATTGCACAGAATAAGCGAAATCACATTATGTAGAACAACTAAATTTTAGCAGATAATGTAAAATAAATAAACATTCCTTATAGACTAAGTAAAATATATCCTATAAAGAGTATAAAAGCACCTTGAGCAGAATAAATGAAAAGAATATCATGGTGAAATTCCATGTGCTATTGAAGTTAAGTAATTCCTCTTGTTTTATGTTATCAAAAGTTACCAGTTATTATATGTTGAACAGTTATATTAATTTATATTTTAAAATGCATTTTATCATAGATTCATTGTATTTATTGGACTTAAGATCCTTTTTTAATGCTGGAACACAAAATGAAATTTATATTGTAATCTGATCATAAACCTTTGTCTCTAAAATCTTGGTTAGGGCAATGTAGCACTTTTTGTGTAAAACAATATATCAAGAAAATCATTTTCACGTTTGGTATTTTTTTAGATCTATTTATTAAAAGACGTTTCAATACTAAAATTTCTTTTCTTAATCCATCTGCTTTTAGAGTGAGAAGATCGGAAGTTTGTACAAAAGAAGCCGTTAGCCAAGAGAGAAGACGAAAGAAGCCGTTAGTCAAGAGAAGAGAGAGAAAAAAGGGGGGCAATGTTTAAAAAGTTCCAATTTTTTTTTCATAACAAAATGTTCCGATTTCCTGCATTCCAGGCTCAAAATGATCCCCCCCCCGTTGGCAGTGTTCATAATTAAATGGACACCGAGATAATTATGAGCGTACACACTCAGGAATGCAGCAGGTTTTGGATTCCCCCGGACCAAAAGGCAGCCGGGGGAAATTTTAGGAGCTGACGATTTTGATTTATCCGTGCGCAACACGGCAGTCTGAGTTACAAAGATAGCATTAGGTCGAATGTTTACGGAATCTGGCAGCGGCGCTCGCAAGAATTTCAACCCGTTCTTCCGGTAACACAAGAGAAAAACAGAGCGGAAGGAGTTTTGAATTAAGAGAGTTCGGGACAAAAAAAAACCAAAGGAAAAGAAAAAGGCCCGCCCGTAAAATACCACTTGTTTGAATTTTCGGTGGTGAAACTTTGTGGAATATTGAAGCGCGTCGTAAAACAACAGTGGTACAACCATAACCAGCAGAGGAAGAATGGTGGGGAAAAAAACAAAAAAACAAACAACACCAGTTTTACAGCTACCACAGTTTGTTTTAATTACTTAGCAGACGGTCATTTAAACGTAATATAATTTATCGGCGGCTTAACGGTGATTTATGAATCTTCCCCTCGCTGGCAGGTTCAGTGAAGACAATGGTTCATCTCGCTTCTTTTTTCGTCGTTACTTTTCGAATTAAACGTCCTTTTCGTGTTAAAAATAGAGGAACGGCGTCATGTCACTTGTGCAGGGAAAGTGGCTCTGTTACCGAGAATTCCGTCGCCCCCGGGAGGTAAATAAATAAATAAAATTATCATCGCCGATGAAGGGGTTTTGATGGGAACCTATAAATTCAGAAAGCGAGAAGGGGAAAGGGGCTTAGAAGTTTCTTTTTTTTTTTGCGGGGGAAAAAGGAAAATAACAAGTGTCGTCCCCCTTGTCTGGATGCCTTACTTTTCTATCTTCCCCGGGGGACTCATACCTTGACGGATTTCCAAACTAATTCCGCCGTCAAGAGAGAGTGAGAGAGAGGCAAGGCGAAAAAAGGTCACTTTAATCTGAGGTGGAATGTGTCTATTTCTGAACCTCAAGGAAAGTGACGTCGTTGTTCCTCATCGTAGACTTCTCGCCTCGCGCCATTCTGCCCCTGTGAATCAGCCAGGGAGTAATGCGAAAAGAAGAACGGTTAGGAGGCAAGAGAAAAAAAAAGAAAGTCTAGAGGAACCATCTTGCAGTATATCGCCGCTGGAAGATTCCCTGTTGATACACCACCACAAGAAACTCGATGGAAAAGTTCGAGTCGTCGTATCTGAATACAGATCAAGCGTTGCTGCAGAAAGGGAAAAAAAAAAAGACTTTGCCTAATTTAGGAATTTTTAAGCAAAAAAAGAAAAAGAAAGAAAGAGTAAAGAAATAAAATTCCTTTAGGAGAATATGGATAAGTCAAAATTTTCAGAACTTACGAAATAATACGGTAATGCTTAGCTATCTCAATAAAAAATATTGACTGCTATATAGACTAAAGCTTTTACTTTTTTTCGAAGATCTGTTCTTGTTGTCTAAATGCTTTGCCATTGTCTAAAGATTAAATATGGCCGTTTGTAACATGTGTATTTTAATAATAGCATGTCAACAATATCGTAGAAGAGACCAGTTCTTAACGCTTTTTTCTGCATCAGATCTCACTGTTTCTTATAAATTGTTACAGCTTTATTTAACTCATAATGAACTGCTCATTCTAAAATTTATTGATAACTTTAAAAATTAGCAACTTCAGAATAGGTGAAATTGGATTGCTATGTTTGTATCATTTGAGTGTTTGTATCATTTCATTACATTTTCTACAGTAGGAGGTAAGTCAACTTCAAAGCATAACTAAAGTTTACTTTAGACTTTTAAAAATGTATTATAGATAATAATAATAATAATAATAATAATAATAATAAAATACAGGATGGCCATAAACTCTGGACATGGAGGCAAATACACAAATATATGCATATAGATGTGCTTCTACATGTAAGAGTCAAATTTATTTGTATTCAAAACCTTTTTTGAAACACAGTATGGGGATATACGGGATACTGTGATATATCCAGTTCCATAGACATTCAGTGTACTGACGTCTTCATTGTTTCCGCCATCACCGTTGCCTTCACTTCCCATACATCCTGAACGAGGTTTTTCCATCACATTTCCAGTTTACTTAAATTTTCAAATTTTAACAATTGATTTATTGTTCACTATTATCATAACTTATTGTCATTATCAATAATACACAATTATTATAAATATGTGCTTCTTTGGCCTTGGCCTTTGTGTCCAGACTTTATAGCCACCCTATAATATCTTAATGTAATTGCATTTAATACATTATTCAATTACATTAAATAATAAGTATATTAACACTTTCTTTTCTTTTTTTTTTTTTTTTGAAAGAGTAAAATAAATTAAAGCATGAATGAATGAATCTTGCTTTTTAACTAAACGCTAGATTTAAAAAATAACTGGAAAAAATTTTAAAGCTTTCTTTCTTTCTTTCTGAGCTCCGATCCTGGCAATTCTGCTATGACTTTTGACTAATTCTAATTTAATCCGTACTTTCAGAACTTACTTATTTTTTAATTTATTTCGAACTTATATATTAAAAAGTAAAGATTAAAAAGCAAAATAATTGTGAACATATTTTAATCAGTTTGACGAAAATTTTAAACGATCTAAAAAATATTAAAGACATAAATAGAAAACTCTTTGATTACATTGTAATGAATGTGATAAAATGATTTAAGTAATTACATAACCTTGAAATCCAAGGCTTAGAAAACATCTCGTTTCATACAAAATTCCCAGCTAAAAATACCAACTTTATCAACTACATAATTAACTATAAAATAAAAAAAAACAGGAAATCATACCGATTAGTAATATTTTAATGCATATCCTTTTATTAGACTACTTTAACTTTTATGATATTAACATATGTCTATAATAAATGTAAATATGTGAATATGCACATATATATGCATATATATTTACGCTCCTGGATGTATTCTACACATACAGTAAAACCCCGTTATTACGCTCCCGCTTATAGCGCTATCCCGTTCTTTACGCTCCTTTCATGCGGTCCCTGGAATTTTCTATGTAACTCTGTATACTTTTACCCTCTTATAACGCTTCGAATCCCGCTTGTAGCGCTTTTTTATATCGGAAATTTTGTATCGAAAAGAAATGTAACACTGTAACGATTCTTTTCTTTCCCTGGTAGGAGGGAATCTTCGAACTCTTTGAAGTGCGTGTCTGTGATACAGTAAGTTCGTGCAAAATATCGAAGCGGAAATCCCTTTCTATATGTGAAAAATTGCAAATTCTCCGTAAGTACGACGAGAATTCTACACTAAGTCAGAAGGATTTCGCAGAATCTCTAAGAATTCCCTGACCCAGTCTGAGAACAATAATAAAAAATAAGAATGGAATTACCAATGCAGCGAAGGGTGGTTGCAAACGTAGAAAAGTAAAGTGTGGAAAATATGAAGATGCCGAGGAAATTCTAATTGAATGGATTCATCAGTCCCGTGATGCATCAGTGACATTAAGTGCCCCAATCATTCAAGAAAAGGCGCGTGAAATAGCGGGCAGTGCACTAAATCTGCTCCGAAAATATATTAGTGTTGCTCCTAGTGGTGTATCAATTGATGTTAGTAGTTACTTGAACCGCATTGAAAATGTCATAATTTATAACAGTAGCACTCAGACACGGCAAACCACAATCAAAGATTTTTTTAATAAGAAATAAGCTCACATTTGCACTATATCTATTGCAGAATCAAGTATCTTTCCTGTAAAATGGTGTCTAAATGTTTCCCTATCTCATAAATCATTTCCCCGTTTATAGCGCTATCCCGCTTATTACGCTTGTAGGTCATGGTCCCTTGACGAGCGTAATAACGGGGTTTTACTGTATATATACAGAGGCGTATATGCACATCTGCAATTTCACCTTAGAGTGGATGTACTTTGAAATATGTATTTTAAATTTTAAATGCCCCTTATAGATTGTACCAAGTAGATATGTACATTATATGTAAATTGTATTATTAGTATATGTAGATTATATGTAAATCGTATTATTAGAATATGTAAATTAATCAGATTGTTAACAGTAATTTCCAGAACCTACTGACAGGGAAATTTCTCTAGTAGGACTGTAAAGTTTGAATATGTTAGAAAAATTAATAAATAAAAGGTGACCCGAAAAAAATTTTATTGATAGATTCAAAGTTTAACTTCAACAATTCAAATTATATGATTTGGCACAGCAGATGGATATAATTGCTGCAAGTTTCAAATACGTAGTTCTGTAGTTTTGTTACAGCCAAAGAATTAAAAACATATTGTCTAAAAATTATCATCCCGATGAATTTAAACTTAACATATTTTTCTTAAGCAAATAGTCAATGTGACCACCTCCTTGTTGGCAAACAGTCCTGAATCGTTTCTTCCACGAGGAGATCAGTTTCGAACCTCATGGAAGGTGATAATCCTCCCACGGCTTTACTAATTTTCTTCTTAATTCTATTGTCTGTAAATTTGGCTTTCTGGCCATTGTAAACCTACTTTATGAGGGAATCCAATATTGAAAAGTGTATCGGATTACAGTCGGGGGACTGAGGCGGCCAGTCATCTTTTTGATGATTTTTTTTAATTAGGGGTATCTTGCTCTAAATGATTCGGAGTTACTCAACTTGAAGGGTGCCTTATTGCTGAAAAATGTAGTCCCTGACGACAGTCAATTGTTTCAGTAACAGATTGATTTAGCTCTCAGAATTAACTTTATAAAAAAATATATAATTTTGTTTATTTTGAAGATGACTTATGTACCGCAAATTTATTACAGACATTAATACTTTACTTATCATGCAATCAGAATGTTCAGAGTTATTTCAAAATATTGCACAAGATGTATCTTAAGACATATGTTTTTAATTTTTTAGCCGTAATAAAACTGTAAAACCTACATATTTGAAAGTTGCAGTACTTTTAGATTATATCCACCTGTTAATGTGTGCCAAATCTCAGTCGTATAAGATTTGAATTGTTGAAGTTATTAAAACTTTGAATAAGTAAGGCTGATGTCACACTATGCGTTTCTGCCGCTGCGGCTATCACGGGATGCGGTTTGAGCGGACGGCATGTACGAGTCACACTATCCCGTTAAAAAGGACAGAGGTACAAGAGTTTTCGAGAAGTCAACGTGGAGAGTTGTTTGTATTGTGATGTTGTCGAAATTAAAGATTATTTGTGCGCTTGAAGCAGAGGGACTATTGCAGGAGCCGATACATAGGAGATATTGGGTTCTGTTAAAGTTGAACAGGAATCAAATTCTCCTATTTTAATTTTCTTAATTTATTGTTAAAAATTAATGAATTATATATTATATGTATGATTACAGGTGGACATAAAGATAACCCAAATTACTATTCTCATCTCTCTCTGCTACGTCGAACTCCAGTCAACTCTCGTACCTGATTTCGCCAATTTCTGTCCATGATCTACCACGACAATTTTATCAAAATATCCCTTTTCCCACAGTGCTGGCCTCTCATGAATGCACACAATAAATCTATCCATATCGAACGTTTTTGACGTTAAAAACAAGGTTGACTAGGGGAAAGCTTTAAAGAAATAAAAAAAGAAGTTAAGTTATCCCACTACCAAGTGACCAAGTGGTTCTTCAGGTCTGGGGAGGTTAGGCCGGGGAAGGTCCCGGGTGTTCATGACGGACGGGAGTTTGGGTGGTCAGCTGACCCCCTCCGTCTTTAATTCACAATAAAGAAATCCGGTTCCCATTTTACAGACGTCTGGGTGAACCCTAGGATCGTTCTGGAGAAGAAACACCTAGGAAAACAAAAATCTCTTGGCTCTCTTAATTTCCATTTCATTGAAACCAAAAATCACCAACAGTATTGTTCTTGTAATTTACTTCAACGGCAGCAACTCATATGCTTCAATTTTTTCATTTCACTTTTTTAAAATTTCATTTATAATTATATTTACAAAATATTTAATACAGAAGCTTTATCAAAAATATTTTTTGTCTTTATTTTGTTAGAAAAGTTTGTTTTAGTCATTATTAGCTTTATTTACTTTTTGGAGCCAGTTGCTCATTTTTATAGTTGTTATTTATTTATGTTTTTACTTCAAATTATTTACGATTATTCAGATAATGGCATGTTTATTTATTATTTAATTTCTAATATTTGTTGTTCCAATTGCTCGTTCGCGAACCCAAAGGGTATACAGTTGGAAAAATTTTACAATGCCATCTTCATCAAATAAGATAAACTCATGAATGAAGTATTGTGAAAGATACCTTGATGCAGTTCCCTAACAGCGTTCTTCATTATCTAACAAAATTACATTCTTCTTCAAAATCATAATTTTATTTGATCCTTGAAGTTCTGTGTATTCTCTTTTGTATTTATTTTCACAGAATTTAATTCTTTCAGCCTACTTTCCAAGCCAAAAAAAAAAGCTCAGAAAATGATCATTCAAAAGTGTTTATGTATTCCAGGAATAAATTTTGAACTGACAAAAGGATCTTCTTGAAACTGGACATGCGCATTTAAATCCATAAATAAGACACGATCTCACTTAATAATTTGAAATTTTTCATTGTAGATCGTTGTCAAAAAATTACGTCGTACAGGTAACAAAATTCCCCCCCAAAAAAGCAGTAAAAACAACTTTTTTCAATGAACAATAAATTTCTACCTGTGCATAGTAATCTATCAGTGTATGTAATTAAAATCAATTAGATACGGACAAGTTTAATTCGCGAATTTAATTATTTTCCTAAAACTAAAAGCTTGTACTGTTTGTATTAGGGCAGATAATTGAAAAATTGTAATTGAAAAAAAAAATACATAATAACTTTTCGTTTGCATTGTCACTATAATTTCAAAAGCAAAATTTAAATAATACAGGCATCAAAAAGAAAGTGAGCTTCAGTTCTTTCAATAAATAACTTCTTATTTAGTTCTAAGTGTTTGCGATTGACTTATTTCCGTTAAATATGATTGTGTCCCAAAGTGTATTTAGCGTTTTAATGGAACACAATTTCATTCCTTCCCTGAGTGCAATGCAGTTCGCTGGGAATGGGAGCACACAGGTGTTCGTTAGCTCAGAAAACCACACATGGCCATTTCAGTTGTAGCCGCCGCAGAGGAAGCAATATAAATTCACAGAAGCCAATGCAGTTTGGGAGTGCTGGCGCGTCAAGATGGTGACTTCTTAAGACTCTTCGATGAAAAGTTTTTATTTAATAGTAACAGAACTAAAGAAGGGGGGGGGGGGAAAGAAAAATACTCATGTATAAAGTGATCGCCCAAAATGGAGTAGGCAGACAGAAAAAAAAAAGAAGAAAAAAAATCGGTTCCCCTGACAACGGAAACACATGGTACTCGCTGGGAGAGACTAATTTTCTTCGTGGGAGAGAGAGTGATATGAATATCTTGATTTAATTTGAACTTCCATTGAAGTTGTATTTTGAATTACTTTCAACGTCTGATTAAAATTGAATAAAATCAACTTAAAAAAAAAAAGGGTGGGGAGAGAGAGAGAGGGTTGGCTTAAGGAGTAAAGAAACGGCAGTTTTCCCTAGATGAATTAGAACCGAGAAATTTTTTAGCAAAGAAAAGAAAAAAAAAAATTCGTTCGTGTTTCAGAATAATTGCATTGGAAAGTTAATACTTTATGCAATGAGCAACTCGCTTTCCTACGAAATTAAAGTTTGATTTCGCATCCATTTCGAAAGTTACCTCAAGTTTTTTTTTTCTTTTTTTTTATAGATATTTTACAGAAATTTAAATAAAAAAGTCTATTAGAAGTTCAGCCTAAAGTTTGTTATATCACCTACTAAGCACCGCCGAATGAAAAAAAGAACAAAATGTCTTTAATTCCTTCTTTCTTTCTTTTTTTTTTTTTTATATGGACTTTAAAATGGTCTATCCATTAGTTTGTGACCAAAGTATCGCAGCAATTATTTTTGATACAATACATTTTCCTATGATTGTTGTAAACTTACAATTATCAAGGAGATTTTTACACATTTTGCTACCGATAAAAACTAGAGATCAATAAATTGCCAAAATAAGTTACTGTTCCATACTTCTTCAACTGCCTTCTACTTCTTAGCATAATTATTAAATAAGTACCTCATCAACTCTTCATAATATATTTGAAAAATATATTTAATAACCAAACGAATTTTCGGAAGACATTACTTTTCTTCCTTCTTCAAGTTATAACAATAAATCTCGAGGTGATACTTTTCAATTACACTTCCTAGACATAGTTAGAAACAAACCTATTAAATAACGTTATTTACAATTGGTTGAACTCTTCAATTTTTACAATTTTTTTGTTGTTATTCATATATTTCATTACAAGTTCTTTAGCCATATTTATTAAAGAATTTTTCACTTCTAATCCATTACTTCTATTGTAAAATTGTTACTCTTTGTGTTTTTTATTATAATACTCTCTATTAATTTTCTTATTTTACTATCTTTTTCCAAAAGTAATATTTTAATTTCATCATTAATATAATGTCCCTGCTTTCAACAATGATCTGCCACATCTGATCTATCCCGTTGTCTATTTTTAATGAAATAAACATGTTCCAATGCGCGTTCACAGATCGTCCTTTTGCTTTCTCCTACATAGAAAACGGTAATGAAATGTATGAATAACAACAACACAAAATTGTAAAAATTGAAGAGTTCAATTGTAAATAATGTTATTTAAATAATAATCACAGATTGATTATTACAATAATATTCACAGGGTAAATAGTATTTATAAATTTTTACCTCATAAATTATCATAGAAAACTATAATGGTAGAGGGAATTAGTCAATAACAGGTCCCCAATAATTTTATGCCTTTAGATAGATGTATCTGAACATGGGTTCGAATACCAGCATGAACATGCTTTAATTTTGTTTCCTGTGGTCGTCAGCCACTTGTCTTCCTCAAGGAAATTCTGTGGTTTACTCATAAAATTGCCGAGAATACATAAGTTAAATCCATAGTTACATATTTAGTTACAAAAGCAGATAGCTTTCAGTAGCTTTCCCATCTTTCTGAACAAGTTCATTTTTGTTATGTTCTCAATTTGGTAATACTTCAGACAGCAAATTTTTGCTGAATTTATTTACATAAACAATTAAATAACTAAATTCTGTTAATCACAGTCTGTGACGACCATCATTGATCCCTCTGAAGTAGCGATGCACCTTTTGACAAACACTGCTCTACCAGTAAAAAAGTTAACCAGGCATATAATAAAGTGAAGAAATACAAAAGAACCCTTTTGTTTACTTACGTGCAGTTTTGTATTTCTTCACTGCTCTACCATTGTTGTTCCGTAACTGTCAATTCAAACTGCAGTTGGATACTTACAACATTTAGACCTAAGTAATGCGCATCAATTTTAATTTAATTTTAATTAATATAAGCTTTTGGTTCAAAAGTTTTTCATGTCCTTTAAGGCCCGGTGCGATTAAAGACTTGAACCAGAAAATCATCAACCTATTAACTTAGATTGTGACTAAAACTGACTTAAAAGAAATCTTTTTCCTTGGGAGTGTAAAAAAAAAAATCAATTTTTAAGATTTTTCTGACAAAATTGCAAACTTTTAAACTTAAGCAAAGTCTCTTCTTCTAAGTAAACAAGAGGGCAACCAACAGTCATCCAACGAATTGGCAAACTGCCCACAACAGCTCCATCGATGAAACTTAGCACGGATTTACTTCTCTTAGGGGTATTTTTAAAAACCATCATTTTATCATTAGAGGCAAATTGAAAAAAAAAGCAACAGTAACTGTAAAAAAAAAAATTAACGCTCCACTATCCACATTTTCAATGGTAATAGTGTCCTTTAAGTTGTTTTAGCGCCAAAATAAAAAGAGAGAGAAAGAAAAAAATTCAGAAATTTAGCTATGACAATTTTAGTTGGTGCACAAATTTTCGAATTCTACAGGGTAAGCCTCAAAAATGTTAGTGTACAACCTAAACATTAATTCTTTTTACTTTCTTTGTTATCGTTTTCTGAACTAAAAGTTAATAAGAGCTTGTATACAATATACATTTCCTCCTTACGTTATTCAGTATTAACAATTAGCAAAACAGAAAGTTCAGTGTTAATGACCTTGGTCGATGTGTTGGAGATTCGAAATCATTTTCTGTAAAATATAAAAAACAACAAATAATAATGTTTGTTGGACTGGAAAATGATTGCTCATCTTATGTAGTCGAAACTATTGTCGTGTAATTCTTTCTTGCGATTAAAATTGTGTAAAATTCATTTAACCAGGTGTAGCGGCTTGACTTCTTGGGGTGCAATAATCTTTGGTTATATACTGATATCTTGTATATTCTATTCTATTCAAGTACGGGAATGCAAGGAAAAAATAGTAACTTCAGTTTTTCACTCCTGATGCAGAAATATATCCACTTTTCTCAGACCACGAGATCATGACTATACTACTTCTGGGATGTCATGGAAATTACGAAAAGAAACACGTGATCTAAAACCAATTGAGGGGAGGGGGGAAAGATTTAGGCGACGAAATTTAAACTGGATCCCCTAGCTTGTCAAAAGAGTATTCGATTAGAAAAGGATTTTATTTGATATCCATCCATGAACCCCATAATAAGGAAATAATGTAAATCAAAAAGACTCTGAAAAAGTTAAGAATTTACAATGAATAATTGTAAATAATTAAAATAAATAATTACAATGAATAATTTTAACTTTAATTAATTTTAAGCTATCGAGGTTCAATAATTTTAAGTAAAGAATGACTGAAGTAAAGACTAAGATGTTTAAGAATTAATGGGGATATTCCTTATATTAATAAAACCCTACCAGCAAGTTTCAGGTTCCAAGGTTAAATAGTTTAAAATTATGACGGTCACAGATGTCTGGGACTGACATGTGTATTCCAAAACACGCATGTCTGTTATGAAGTTTTATTTACTGTAATGTTAAACTATTTCTTTCCCTCTTATTAACAGTTGTTAATAAATATTAGATCAAACCCATGTTAATCTTTGTCGTGCTAAGCTTAGCATACGAAAGCGAAACATTTCAGAGACCTGATAAGAAGATATCAGCTATTATTCAAAATATTTCTAGGTCTCGTTTATTAGCCCTTTTGTAGTTGAACGATAGTTATTTCAGTGGGATTTTTTTTTCGGCTTGTCAAGTGGCGATATTTTAAATCTTGCAATGAAAAGAATTAAAACTCTTAGACGAGAAAAACGTATTTCTTAGACGGTTTTAAGTTCTTACCTAACAATTTCATTAAATATTGTTTTATCATTTTCCTTGAAACATCGAATGGAAGTACAATGTGATGGTTCAACACATTCAACAGAAAAATGAAATTTCATATATTTTTTCCTTATTTTGTTTCGTTCCCCTTTTTGTTTCTTCCTTTGTTTTCTCTCTTTATCACAGGTTCCTGTAGATGATACGAAGATTTTAAAGAGTTAAACGAATAAAAGCTGGCTCCATTCCGTTCTTTCCAGTTCCATTTTTCCTGTTGGTAGTTTGTTCCGACACTATTTCCGGTCAGAAGATTAATCCGAACGCTGCAGTTCCTGTTCCGTTCAGAAGATTTCCCTTATTTTTTTGGAGGTGACCGTTGGGTGGCGCTGATATCCATGACGTAACGCACTTAGAATTTTATTGGTTGCAAAAACTTACTTATACCCCCATTATTGTATTATCTTTGTCATTCATTAAAGTCCTGTATTAAAGATGGCCGAAACCGGTCGTGCCTATATGTTAATTTTTAATGTATTAAATATTTTTTAAACTTTATAATATGTGTGTTGACCAAATTTATTTTCTCATGTCTAGTGCACACGTTAAAATCATCCTTTTCAACAAAGAGTTTCAAATACATACGGTAGAGCCCAGAATGTTCTGCAGTCTCTTATAAAAAAAAGGAACTGTTAGATGCTTGAAAATATGCTTTTTGTCTACAGCTTTTATTTTTTTTAAGATCCAATAGTAAAAGCATATTAAAATTCTTTTTACGTGTGAAAATAGATTTAAAAAAGTCACTTAAAAGGTCAGCACACTAGCAAAAAAATAATAATAAAAAAACACACTAGCAGTTATCCACGTCACAACTTTGAGTCCTGTCCCACTTCTAAGTCCTGTCCCTTAAAAACCCGTGAACAGATTTCGACTTTTTTGTTACTTCTTTGTAGTTAAACCAATACCCTAAAAAAGTTCTAAAAAGATCTAAAAAGTTTGTGACAAAAGCTCTAAAAACATCGTGAGTATAAGGGTTTTAAGATAGGAAAAAATCGTCAAAAAATGGAAATATACACTATCCGGCCACTTTATTAGGTACGCCCTTCTGTGCCCACAAATGCTGTGTCTCACAACTCTTCAAGTCGGTGGGCGCAGTGTCATGGTCTGGGGGATGTTTTCCTGGCACACGTTGGGTCCATTGATACCTCTTGAGGTACGTCAGGATGCTAGAGCTAGATGCTAAACATCGTAGCTGACCAAGTGCAACCGTACGTGTTAACAGTTTATCCTCAAGCAGATGGCTATTTGCAGCAGGATAATGCGCCGGTGCACAAAGTCCGGATCACTACGGGATGGTTTGACGAATATGACGATGACTTTTCCTTGGTGCAGCGGCCTGCTCAGTCCCCGGATCTCATCCCGATTGAAAATTGGTGGGATGAGCTAGAATGGGCTGTTTGCTCCAGGTCTACACCTCCATCAAATCTTCAGGAACTGCGTGACACACTCATGTCTGCATGGTACACAATACCTTAACAACGTTTTCAGCATCTTATGAATTCAGGCTGATGGGCTAAAGGAGGCCCAACACGCTACTAGGTAGGTGTACCTAATAAAGTGACTGGACAGTGTATATCGTGGGAAGAAGAATTTAAATGGCATGTATATTCATATATAATTTTCCCTTAAAAATACACTAACAGTGTACAGTTTCCAAAGAGAAAAGTTTCCCGTGTACAGTTTCATATTACAATCGCTGACAACTAAATTGCGATGAAGAATAACAATGTAAGAAGAATATCCATTACTTACCTTAAAATAATATTAAATATGAAGACATGTAAATTTTTGCTCTCATTGATATTGTAATGGATTGTTATTTTTATTATAAATTCCTTTTATTTCTTGTTGCTCAGCTACTTAAATTTATTTGTTAAGCTTTCAAATCAAATTTTAGCTGTTTCAAAACAAATTTGTTTTCATTCTGATACCATTAATTTAACAGTTATCTTTTAGATGTGAATTAAGTGTTGCAACTACAGTAACTAATTAGGTTCCACTTTTCTAGTCTCTGCTCTCCTTTTTTTTTTCACGTGACTATAAAAAATGCAAAAACTTCGTGTAGAATATAAAACTTGTTACAGAACTATCAATCGCACAAAGTGGCCAATCTATGGCGCTACTGAAATTATCAGTTCTCGCTTAGCGTATTTGCAGTTCATATGTGTTTTCTGTATAATTTAGATTTTTTGAGATCTTTGAGCAAAACAATAATACTGGATTTCTTGAAACGAACATTTGGAAACATTTAACATTTGCGTTTCGTTACTTCAACAAATTAAGGTTTCAATTTATAAACATGGTTCCAAAAATCTGAGGAAATGTAATCTTGAGAACAATAATTGCATTTCCTTCCTTTGTGCTTCCAGAAGGTTTCATTGCCTTCTTTGAAGCCGCTTATGGTAAGACGGGATTCCGCCGTCAGTATCTGCGATCTTGGGAACCGCAGACGTTATCTGCAAATTGTGTTTTACGTGCATATTCAACAAGGCATATCGTCACGACGACGACGAGCTACTGCTATCTCCCTAGCGAAAACTCCCGCGCGCGCATGAGGTCATTAGCTCGGAATCCGAAAAGTTGCGCTTTCTTCTTTTGCCATTGCCACTCCTGGGAGCTTACCTCATTGCCAACATCAAATTCAAACAGTCACGCACCAAAGTGCAGCTGCTATCCTTATGGCAATACATGCGGTGATTAGTAAACCTCTAACAGCCCGGCGCGGTCTCCAAATCGGGATATCCAGTTTCAAAACACAACTGAAGAACCATTCAGAAGTCATAAAAATGCGTTGCATCCGTTAGAGTACAAGCCTTTTTCCTTTCTTTCTTTTCTTTTTTTTTTTTTTGTGTTCAAAAGTGAGCTGACTTTGTACAAAGACTAATAATCGTGACGCTGTTTCCAAGATGGAGGAGGTCTCCTGGAATGAGGCCAACATTTCTTTTTCTCTCTTTTTAAACCTGGTTTAAAATCTTTATGTCACTTTTTAACAGAAACTAGAAAAGTAAACAATTTTTTTTTCCACCATCAAACCTAACGAAATAAATCTGAAAAACAAGGTCGTAATAAAATCCAATCAACATTTTCTAGTTTTGTTTATTTGACGTCAATGTTGAAATGTTTCCGTAGAATTGAAATGAAAAAGTAGAATTATATATACAGTAGTGGCCAAAATTGTGGAAACCTTTTAGAAAAGTTGTGTTTTCAAGTTTGCTGGCTCATAACATCCATTTTTTTTAGACTAACACCATAACTTTAAATGTCATTAGAAAACAATGTAATATACAACGCAATTAAATACAATTTATGAGAAAAAAAATACAATTATTAAAAAAATTATGCAGTAAAACCATAACGAAACCTATTTCGTAAGTTCTCAACATTTCTGTTATTACTTCGTCGGGAAATCTTTTGCAGCAATTACGGCATTACAACGGCGTTCCATGGAGTGAACCAAGTGTTTTAGCTCATCAGGTGTTATAATATGGTACCAAGACTGAATTACAGCTTCTATTAATTGTGTTTTATTCTTAGGTTGCTTCTGACTGACATGCTTCTTCAAAATGCTCCACAAATTCTCTAAAGGTTTAAATCAGGCTATTGCCTGGCAATTCTAGAAGTGGAATGTTATTTTCATTAATCCACTTTTTACAGCAACCTAGCAAGGAGCTGAGTCCTGCTGAAATATATAGGTCTCTTTATCGTGAAAAAGGTCACGTGCCGAAGGCTTTAGTTTTGGCTCAAGTATATCCTCGATGTATTTTTTGGCATTTAAAGTGCTATCAATTACACAAATTCTGCCTATACTTTTAGCTGTCACACAACCCCAGATCATGACACTAACAGCATGCTTCAAGTAGGTACAGTGCACTCTGGTAAAAAAAAATTTCCCAATTCTCCTCCTTACATATTTTATTCCATCGCTACTAAATATGGATATTCTGGACTCATCGCTCCAAATTAATTTATCCTATTGTTGACTAATTATGACCAATTAATACGTTTTTTAACCCATTCTAATCTCTTCATTCTTTGTTTGAGAGATAGAAGTGGTAGTCTTTCCTTGGTAGTCTGGAATTTAAACCAAAGTCTTTGAGTCTGCGTCTCCTTGCCCTCACATGAAACCCACATTCTGATAATTCATTTTTAATGGAATTAGATTATTTTCTTCCGTCAATTAAGCTAATTCTTTTAATTCTCCTGTCATCAACAGCTGTTGTACACCTTTTCCTGCCTTTACTGGGTGCGTTGTGAACGGATTGAGTATCTTGATGTCTCTTGCAAAGCTTCGAAATTCCATCTTTGGTTATATTTCCAACAACTTTTTTAATGATTTTTCTCATAGATGTATCCTTCTTCGCGCAAAGTCAGGATTTTAATTCTTTTTCTAGGTGACCAGTCAAACATTTTTAATCTATTTGCCATCTTACAGTACTCTTAAACTTCGAACAAAAAAAAAAATAACAAAAACATATGACCAACTTTATAACGTATTAAGTTCTATTTAGATTATACAATACTACACCATTTTAACATTCTTCCTTCTATATTCCGGTGATATTTCGCGAAACTATATCGTTTCGCTTTTTCAAGCCTTTTGTCTTTTCCAAAAATAACTTTTGAGTTTATCTCAATACTATTCAAAAGCATCCCTCATTATTGAGTTTATGATTAACACGTTATTCGGTCTTTCTTTCCAATAAAGTAACTTAATACTAATATATTACTAATATATGACCAACTTGATTAAACTCTGACAACTGAATAGGACTGCTAATATTAACTAAAATGAGAGTCAATTCATACTAGCACCTTATTGGTTCCTTGCTGTATCATATCAGCACATGATTGGCTTTCAGAACAATCACTCTCATTGGCTGATTTTGACTTTTAAGAAAATACACTTCTTTTTACTGAAGCAGTTGTGTTTTCTGTTTTTGGTTATTTGGCTATAACTTTTGACAGAATAATGATAATTCAATATAGTTTAGTTCATTACATTCTGCATTAAATTACGTTTCTAATAATGTATAATATTACGATATTATTCTAAAAACAGTTGATGTTCAGAGCCATGAAACCTGCAAAACACAATTTTCTAAAAGGTTTCCACAAATTTGGCCACTGGTGTACATACTTCAGAAGGTCTGTTTGTTTAACATTTCAAAAACAGATTCAGGCGTAGTCTGATAACAATGCAAATTTCAAAACGACGCAATGTTTGTAATCTGATGTTAGTTTGAAAAGTAGCGCTTTTTTTTTTCTGAATATTATGTCGTGACCTATGATAGACGGCATCAGGAAAGACCTTTTTCTTCTTTAATTCAATAGCTAGGCACGCAGTGTTATACCATCTGTATAATCAACAAAGAAAAAGTAACAATGAAATGAATGCAACCCAAAAGTCCTGAAAAATTAAATTTAATTTTAAGAATTCGGCAAATTCTCTTATAGATGAACTTTTTTTTTATTATTATTCTCACTTATCTTAACACAATGATCACTGGGTAATCTTGCATTTTAGCCGACTGCGCATGCGCAGCGGAAAAGAATGGAAAGACTTCTTCTTATTCGTTAACACAAATTCATAATAAATTTCTTTAATGGAAATATCAAACATTACATAAAATGCATAATATATATTATATTCGATTCAAAACGAAATATCGACTTACTTAAGCTGAAGTGCAGGATCGCCAGAAAACAATAGCAAATCAATTTCTTCTATAAACTCTATAACACTAATTAAGCGTAAATATTGACAGGCCATTAGCTATACACTTAGAACAAATACAGCAGTTGTTATGACCACACTTATTCAACTTCTGACGACAGATCAAACACGAATTCTCTACCAAGGATGTCAATAAAAGTAATAATTGCTGTTTGAGTAATGTATTTGAAGAGTCATTTGAAGCACATTCAAAATACATTCAGCTGAAACTTTAATGATGTACCTAATTAATGACAAACTTTTGAAATTCGATCCTAAAGGAAAGTTTAGCTAAAATTACAAAGTAAAATTATTTTGGGAAAAAAAAAAAAATTTTTTTTTTTTTTTTAATTAACGACAGTTTTCGATTTTTTTTTTTTCTCTTTTAATTAAATGACGATTTCCGAGAACTAAAAAGAGAAAAAAAAAGCCCAATTAATCTAAATTTTTATGGATTATCGTTTTATTTATTTCTGCAAAGTAAATTTCTTAAACCAGTGTCTCTTAATTTTGTATTGCGAAGAATATTTCCTACAATGATAACCAACTTCTAATCTACAAAAATTACAATTGTAGATTACAGATTAAAAAGCGTAGAATGATTCAGGATAATATGTCATAACATCAACGTAGCATTATGGAGGTATTACAAGTCAGAATTATCATTATGTTCAAATCTTTAGAAAAATGGAGAAAGGTTCTACATCTTGAAGTAAGCCGCTTAAAATAGTAAATAGATAAGAAAAACAAAATACGCCATAATAATAGATTCGGGAATAATCTGTTCATTTTGAGGATGAAATACGAAATAATTGAATAAGTTCGTCTCAAATAGCAAAGAGTTCTTCATAGGCCTTCATAATTATGGTCCCAGACATTGATATTTTCTGTTTTAATTTTTTCATCTGCACTGACTTTAATATGGGATTTCATGCAATCGGAGTTTCCATGAAACTTCCGTATTTCCTTACATCAATGATTTGGAATTTATGAAATTATGCTATTTTGCTGAAATTAAATATGCATCTGTTAAGTTTTGTAACAACATAACTTTAATTCTCTGTGCTTTTAAAAATGTTTATGTAACTTGAGGATTAGACCATTACTAATTACTGTAATTGTTATTGTTACTTACAGGCTTCTTTAGGGTCGATGTAACTTTATACAGATATTTTTACTCATTCACTTTTTGAATTTGTCAATTTTTCATTTCGTAGTCAAGGTTAAATTTACTTATCTATTAATTTACTTTTAATTACAATCAGTGGCGTATATAGAATATATTTTCGGGGGGGGGGGGGGGGGCACCAATAAAAAAAAGAAAGAGGAAAAAAAAAAAAAACAACAAAAAAAATCTATTAAAAAAAAAAAAAAAAACAATGAAAACCTATCTGTTCAACCAAAAAAAAAAACATTGGGAGGACATATCTTCATTATTTCGGGGGGGAAGGGCCCTCGCCCCCCCCTTATATACGCCCCTGATTACAATGTCTTTCCAATGTCGTGAACAGAAGGGCATGAAATCGCCCGTTCCAAAACATTGGTCAAACAACAGAAAAAAACATTTTTTGGTATAATTCTGAGCAGAAATTATCGAAAGAATCCTCCCCCCTCCCTCCCTCTCCCCGGTAGTAGAAGAATCAGTAGTCCTTATCACGGCTTATAAATATAAATTTTGCGATGATTTTTGTATAACAGAATAGAAGGTCAGGGAAACGTATAATACTGTACAATACCTATAACAATAACATGTAATAAACTGCAATTAGAAACTGTCACTACTATTGCCAATGAATCAATCTCTAAGCAAAGAGTAAAGTTTTAGTCCTTCGATGCAACAATAAGTCAATTATTGCTGAATTCTGAATTGTTCAAAATGAAATAACTTCAAAATACTAAGATGACCTAAGAGAACGAAAGTATATATAACGACATCATTATTAACGAATTAATCACATGATCCACAGAAATTTAGGACGAAGTTACATTTGAAAGTTATTAACTAAAGATGCACAAAACCTATCTTATTTAGAATCATTAAGTCACAAATTTACCTTCAGTACTTTCAGAAACAAGTTATCTGAATCAATATTTCTTCCGAGTTTATAAATTAAAATACTTTTTGTAGAATACCTTATTTACAGCAGAAATGGCAAAAAGAAAAGACACAGAAACCAAGACAATAAAGTAAAATACCTCAGGACACCGTAAAACCTAAATCAACTTTTGGAAAAACGGTATTATACCGTAATATTGATCTTTGCTACAATAGTTTAAAATCTCGACATTATATCAATAAATCAGGAACCGATGGGCTTGAAAGAGGGGTTTATTAATGCTAAGAGGTGGGATCACGAAGATTTGAGGAATTGAAAACTTTTTTATTTATTTCAAACTTTAAAGTTAGTAGCCATCATATATTTAAGTCAGCTGGGGGTTAGGTTCTCCGAAGGTGTATGTGTGCCCTAATAAATTTTGAACAAAGGACGGATCTGCTCGAAACTCGGATAAGAGACGATCCGATAAGAACATGGAAAGATAAAAGACCAACTGTAATATCCAAATGTTTATTTTCTACATATGTAAGTGGGTGGGACCTTGTCGAAAAATCAGAAGGTGACAAAAATTCCTATTAGAAAAACATTAGAACCATTTACGTTTAACGATGGATATTAATCCTCTTAACTAATCCACGAATTCGCTTGTGCTTTGATAGGATGAATTTTTATTCTCTAATCTAATCTCTATTCTAATTCTAGTACGATACAAAAAAAAAAAGACGGGCAAAAAAAAAAAAAAATATTAAAATCCCCACTGCGTCATAAGCACACAGGAGATTGCGAAGCACTGTTCAATTCTTCTTGGCGCTGTTCACTGTTTGGACAGAGCTCAGGTGCAGCTCTCGTCATAACTCTTGTGTGAATAAAGCACCGTTACAAGAAAAACCCCGATGGAGTGTTTGGAACCAGATGGGCAACCGCGCTCTGCTTGCTCCACATCCAACAAAAAAAAACCCAGAGTGGAGTAATCGCCATTGCTCTGTTTTGCAATGCTAACGACGAATTTATTGAGTGAAAATTTTAGACACGTCTATAGAAGCCAATTATTCATCGTCGAAAATAGAAAGAATAATAACAATGAAAAAAAAAATCACTAAAACTGCTGCGCTAACGTTACTGCTTCATTAACATAAAAAGGCACTGTGCTATCATCGGGGGAAATTCTCTCCAAACTATTAAAAGTCTTTCAAAAATTACTTACTTATGAAATTCATGGAGAAGATTAACAGGGATCATTAGGCCCAACGATGCTGAGACGCTATTAAGGATTTCGTTGTAAGGATATGTCCTAGTATAATTTTGTCTGAAATCTAGGAGGGGAAAATCGAAACGAAGGAAACTTCGGATAGATGACGACACTGTAATGACTACAAGAGAAAATGGGGGGGGGGGGGGGAAATAACCAACTTTAAGTGCGCTTGTCTTTTAGGGCAGACGCCATTAAGATGGACTAATTAAAGGCCAGCAATTAAGACAGGCTGTAAAAAAAAAAAAAATGCTAACTATATGCGCATATTATGAAGTCAACATTTGGCATAAACTCATTCTGATTAGTTCATAAAAAAGCGATAATGCACTGGCTGAGTAACAAGAAACTCGAAACGGCCATCTCAGGGTCTCAGCTTAACCCAAAAGGCATTTAATTTTATTATGATTATTTTTTGTTGTTTTTTCTTTCACCTTTTAGAGGGTTTCATTTTCCTTATTTTTGTCTGTTTCTTTTTCATTTCTTTTGTGGACCTACAGTATATCTTTTGAGGCGGTAATTGTAACGCCCAAGGTACTTATACTTCACATTCATTGTTGTTTTTATTTTTTGTTCTTTAGTTTTGAGAGGTCATTAATATTGCCACTTTTTGTCATGATATAACAAAATTTTCTTTAACGAGCCTCAGAAATCAAAATCACGAGGTGTCGGGTCTGGAATGCGAGCCGCTCATGTACACGAGATAACTAACAATAAAAACACTAAAAGCAACTCTGAAAAGGTCACGTTACTTTATTTGTTGCTGCTTCAACAGAGGTGAGACGATCTTTTGCGGAACAAAAGATAGAATATAATAGATCTGCTGCGACTTATCCTACACTTCAACTCGAAAACCACTTATGATCACGACTATTATTAACAAGGACCTCACTTATTTTATTTTATAAGATAATGCCGAGATATGAGTGATTCTTAGAGGATCTACTGTATCGAAATTCAGATTCCTGTGATTAGTCATCCTAGGACTTTTGCAAGGACTCTAAGCCTCCCACAATTTTTAATATACATTTCTTTTTTTCTCAAACCGTCTAACCAAAAAAAAAAAAAATAAAAAACGCCAGTCACAATTGACCAACCAAAAGGAGAACAAAAGACGCCAGTACAGAATTTTCCTTGGATACCTTCAGGACAAGGGATTCCCGCACTCTAATTGGAAAGCGCTGATTTAACGTCTCCTTTCTATTTTTCAATTAGATAATTATCTTTTATTCTAAAAAAATCTAAAACACTCTTTTTCTTTTCTTTGGGTTTTCTTCAATTTTTTCAAATAAGATAAATAAATTTGCTATTCTCAAGAAAAGCTAAATTCTATTCCTCTTTTTTTTTTCAACTAAAATAATAATTTTTCCTCTAAAACGGGGAGTAATAATTGCATTGTGTCGGGAGGAAGCAGTGAAATTGCAGACCTGTTATGTAACCTTTAACATAAATTCCATCTTTTGAGCAATATTTTACGTGTGTTTTTAACATTGTTTCAAAAATATATAAATATACACACAATCATAAAAATATAAAAATAAACATATTTACAAAGGCTCCATTTTTATGTAAATATTTTTATTTTTATATTTTTATGATTGTGTGTATATTTATATATTTTTGAAATTCCATATTTTACCACTACAAGATTGCCAATCTGGGAATTGATGTTTCCTAGCACTCAGTGGAGATCAGGCTTGTACTTAGGCTTGCATTTTGAATTCTCAAATGATATTTCTATGGAGTTGTTTTACATCAAGTAAAAGTAACAATGTTAAATAGTGCTCTAACTTCCAGTATCAATTGCAGTACAATTTTCACGAAATTCATTTTTAGCGTAATCCCTAAGGAAAATGATCATTCAGGCGGCTTGCACCAACGCTCTGTCAAATCAGTTGTTAACTGATGAGCCGTTAATCTTAATCAGTCTTCAAATCAAATTTGTTTGCACCAAACACAAAACTTCACTGGTGACTCTTTGACAGCGTATCGTGTTTCTTAAAGTGGATGTGATTGGTTAATAACATTTAACGTCATTTCCGGATGACTTTTCATAGGCACAAGTACGTTTCAAAATGACAGCTTCTGTTGAGAGAAAAAAAAAAAAACACGAATTTTTTTCCTTGAAGATAAGAATTGTCACGGAAAGAATCTTCAAATTAAATTAATCGAATTTAACTTATTTTCGGAACTTTAAGTGTATTAAATTCATCGTCAAAAATCAAAGGAGTCGGTTTCAAGCGGAGCCGTGTCAGCCATCTTCAAAAAGGTGAACGGCACAGAGGTTGTTGGAAGTTGACGAATAATTTGACGGGTGAAAATCGGCCGCTAAAATTTGACGACTCATCAGCGACTTAGTGGAGAAGCTGTTATATTTCCTGTGTCTGTGTATGCATGTATGTAACGGTATCCACAACCCAAACCAGAAGTCGGAGCCCCATGAGTAATACCTGGTTGGACTTCCCACGGCCTTTAAAGTTTGGAGAAAAATTAGACTTGCGGTCAAATTCGGTTTTAAGTGGCCATTGACTTAATAAAAATAGCGGCAATTGGACATAAAATAGGGTATATCTACATTTCAAGCAACGATACTGAAAACGAATTTGATACTCTCAACCCAGTGTGGCTATTGGCCATCTTTCAGAGTCGGCCGAATGGTGCCGAATAGCGGAAACTGTATGAGGGCCGCTTGATTTTGGACTCACTACAAAATTGAATTGACGTAGTTTTCTTCGTGGGTCCTTGTAGAGAAATCAGCGAGTGAATAAAAATTCCCGATAGAAAAATATTGGAACTAAAACCAGGAAATCTAAAAATGAATGTTAATTTCCAGCTGATATGATTAAACTAGCAAAAGCAAGGCTTTGAATAGATTCGCGCAATGTTAAAAGCACTTCCAAAAATTTGCACAGCAAATATATATGCATATTAAGATTGAAGGTATTTAAAAGTAACTGATGCTACGACGCTGTAGATTATTATTATTAGAAATTAGAAATTTTTGTTTCGATTTCAAAAGTAATGGCGCTTTTGTTGTGGCCTTTCTTATGGCTTTTTTCAAGTTTTTAAAAACAAATAAATTTTTATAAAATTTACAGTATTAAGTGTTGAAAAAATGATTCTGCACTTCTACTTGGATTTCGTGGACATGCAAAATTTTATATTTCTAGCTACTGTAGATTTTGAATAAAGCGGTTCACAAAATTGATCTAGTTAGGAATGTTAAGACTCGTTCGTTCGTCTAATTAATCGAATTTAAATTATTTCATTTTTTTTTTTAAGAAAAAGAAGAATTTTTAAATTTTGTATTAAGCGGATATCATAATTTAAAAGTAAACATAGAATTTTCTTTTATGTGGTCTTCAAAAAAAAGAGAGAGAGAGAGAGAGAGAGAGAAAGAAGTGCAATTAAAAACATTTTAAGAACTCGTTCGGCAAAGCTTACATTTTCAAATCTTTAAGGATTTCATATTGCTAAATTAAATAAATATGTTTTTACCAAATTCCAGTGTGGGCTGTACAACACTGAATGGAAAATTCTCGGAAATTCAATCACTAAGTAATTTCAATGCTAAATAATTCCCTTCAATATCACTATTGATTAATATTCTTTCTTGAGTTTCTAATAACAGAAACTGAGCTAAATAAAATTTTAAAAAAAGAAGTCCCTGAAGAACTTAATGTCATTTCCTTAAGATGTTATTTCTTTTTTTAAAAAAAATCTGTTTTTTTAAAACTTTGAAAATAATACAAATTAAAAATAGCATTCCTAAATTGAAACACTTAACTAACGGGAACAGTATCTCGAATGTTCGATTTTTCTGAAAATACGTTAAATCTAAACTGAAGTTGCCTAAATCTAATTCATTTTAATCCTATCACAGTTCGTGCACATGGGTTATTACGTGGATTCATACACACCTTAGGTATGTTTCGATCGAAATTCATTATTTCGCATTTAAAGCTTTTCTAGAAGAATTTATGCATCTTCCTGCGTAATTTTTCTTCAGACCGTCTCTTATCATACCAAGTTTCAAGAAAATTCATTCACTAGTTCAAAAGTTAGAAGTGAAAAATGGCACCTATAGACTGAACCTTGTGAGCTTTACAAGTCTTGTAGCTAAATGATACTTAAAGATCTACCACTTATTATCAATATCTACTATTGATGGATATTATATCAATATCCTTCAATCTGAATTCATTAGTAGATTTACGTGTACTAAGATGCATTAACGACATTGATTAGGAACCGTACACCTGTTTTAAATTTTAAATCCACATTTAATACATGAAATAAAATTTACAATACGACTAGTTTCGCCAAAGACTCGAGAGAGGGCATTTACCAGTGAATTAAACAACATAGAACTTGAGAATTCATACATCAATTAAACCGGAAATCTGGAGCCTTCTGGGAACTTCATCCAACTGTATTCTGGGTAACATCTCAAGGAAAGACACTGCTGCCCTTGGTGTTGAAAAGTAGAACCAAGTCCATAACATCGGAAAAGATGACAGGAACATTCTTGGGAAAGACACATGACGTAAACAAATGGGTCGTATCAGCTCAGGACTGCAATTAACGATTGGAAGTACCAGCATAAGCAAGAACTACAAAAGACTGTAACTAATAAAAACTGAAATTGAAATTAAACATAAAAACAAAAGAATTAAAAAACAATAGAAAGGAAAAAAAAATAAAAAATTTTTTTTTTTCTTAAGGGCCTTGTTTAAAAAACCCAAATTGAATAAAATAAAGAAAAAGGGATTAAAGGTTTCCTTGAGTTGTTACCCAGAATACAGTTGGATGAAGTTCCCAGAAGGCTCCAGATTTCTGGTTTATTTGATGTATGAATTCTCAAGTTCTATGTTGTTTAATTCACTTGTAAATGCCCTCTCTCGAGTCTTTGGCGAAACTAGTCGTGTTGTAATTTTTATTTCATGTATTAAATGTGTATTTAAAATTTAAAACAGGTGTACGGCTCATAATCAATGTTATTAATCCATCAATATCTTTACTAATAAAACAGGCTGTTAAAGTAACCATGTGACTGTCGACAATTTTTTGTTCTCTTTGGAAAGGCATTCCATGAGTTCCATTAGTACTGTGGTCCAATAAGGCCCGTTGTACATAACTGAATCCAGTCATACTACTGACCATAGAGGGACAGAAGAGGAAAGAAAGACAATACATGAATATACAGATCCATACCCGCTCAAACTTTACAAACAAATTCAACAAATCGCTATCAACCCACTGGCCTGTATGTATATGCTTTACCAAGATCGAACCAAGGTCGTCAAGTCTAGCAACCAAGTTGCCTGATCTACACTAGTACAACAGAACATGCGTATCAATAACAAGCGAATTTTACATCTGCCTGTGTATTTCTTTCATATGCCAAAATCCAATATTTGTGGAAAGTCCCAAGAGGTAAAAATTGTGTTGTTATTATCTTCCATCCAAGGAATTAGATATTGACAGAACAGCACCATTCGCAATTTGAATACGATTCCACCATACTGCCTCTGGAGATCTGAGGTCAAATGTAATCCAAATGGATTTTTCCACTAGAAATATTGATAGACGAATCTTCTTTTATAGCCTATAACTCAGACGAAAAATTCTGTGGCTTTCGAGTCAATATGTTGATGTTCCGAGGTTGTTGTCATTGCAAACCACATATTTTTCATTGGAGCAAATCATAATATGAATTTCCAGGGGCTGATTTATTGGCTGCATTGTTCAATAAACATGCGCAGGACGACATTATGTTAGAAACAACCAGTGTGGTTTTCGATGATACATTTCCTGTTGTTACAAAAGCCACAGAATTACGAACTTCAATTGGGGTCCGGGGTCATGGAAAACGGAGATTAAAGTTAAAACAGTTATTCTCAAACCTCGCTGCGAATTATGAATTCGATTGTTCTTTACTAAGTTAACTAAAGCTTATTATTATTATTATTATTAAAATAATAATTTCTTTTTTTTTTTCAAAATAACATATGTCACAGAGAATGTTCCAAAAAAAATAAAGCTAAAAAAAAATAATTCCGTTTATTAAAAAAAAAAGTAAATAAATGAATAAATAAACTGAAAAATAAATATAATATGATTCCTAGCAGTTTTACTTTTGTGATTTCAAATCCCACAGCAGTTCCTGAAAGAATTTGAAGTCTAGTTTTTTTTCTTAAGTTTTTGAGACTGTTTAAAAAAATTTTCTTCGCTGTTTTTGTTGATTTACAAATATTTGTAAATTTTTTGTATCTACAGGATAACAAGCAATATCTTCATTTTTTTTCTGAAGATTAATTAAATCCATAAATATTTTAGTTAAATCCGATTTGAAACATATCAAAGCAAAAGCTTAATGACAAAAATAGATTAAAATACAATACAGAAAAAAAAAATCTAAAAAAATTAACTCAGTAGGTTATTGATCATTTATTTATTTTTTACTTCCTGTATCAGAAAATTCTCGCGAAGTGTATTTTATAATAAGTGTTGTTTACGAATGCATAAAAAAGTACAGTGTTGGGCAAACCAATCAGCAGTGAAATATTCTAAATCCCACGCAATAACAGGGCGTGTCCGAAATAGGTCTATTTGAATAGAAAAAATATAGTAACTGGTATTAGGTTTTGAATAAGTCGAGGCAATAATGGTTCTGAGCATAGTAGAAAATTTTTAGTTGAATATTTCAACCATTCATACGGTCTCGAACCTTTCATACGTAATGAAGCAGTTTCAGTTTACGTCCCCAAGTGACATGGGGACTTCTTGG
The DNA here is from genome assembly GCA_023159025.1 of Thereuonema tuberculata. Classification (NCBI taxonomy): domain Eukaryota; kingdom Metazoa; phylum Arthropoda; class Chilopoda; order Scutigeromorpha; family Scutigeridae; genus Thereuonema; species Thereuonema tuberculata. The sequence continues at coordinate 23,603,230 of JAFIDM010000003.1, read as the reverse complement.
AGCCATGCAAAAATTCCAACGAACAAGAAGTGTGCTGACACAGAGTAAAGGGTGCACGGGATGGCTATAAACCGTAACAACAACGAGAATCATGGAACCTGTCATGTGCTTACCTGTCATACAGCTACGGCGTGCAGGCAGTTTCTTCATGAAACTTTCCTCAAGGTAGAAAATTTGCCGGAAAGTTGTGTCAGTCGTCACGGCGACCCTTTGGAACATATTGTACATATTTTGGATCGACAATGCTATGTAACCGATATTTAATTATATTTACAGCTCCCACTCCTGGTTTGTCTTTCAGTACTGTTTGTTTTGCTTAATACTGTACAGAAAATGAGCAAAAAGATACATAGGACGGTACGGCCATCGATGATCTCAATAACGAAAAATTTATGTATTCAATTTTTATTTAAAATAGAAAAATATAATAAAGTCCAAGTAATTAAAACTTTCAATAATGTGTATTTGTTACTGTTTTTATTTCTTTATTTTGTTTATTTAAATTACATTGTGGACGCTACAAAATGTAAACACTGTAAGCATTCAATGGTGATATTACTTACTAAAAAACCACATTTCCAGAAAAATATTTTAAATAAATTTGGAAATTATGCTTTTCATCGCGACAAAGAGTTTCACAGACAATTTTCATCATCGACTCACGTTTGTTCGGAAATGATTAATCATAATCGGAATTGTTTGGAAATAATAGGTAAGACGGCGAAGATGGAAAGCTGAAGCATTTACAACCTTGTTTCTCAATCTTTTTTACCATTTGAGGAACTCCTAAAATTAAAATTTACATTTTCAGGATTAGTTCTGTAAATAACTTTACAGGTAAAATACGACACTGCAATGTTGTTGTTGTTGTTGTTACTGCTGTGTCCCCGGATCCATTTTCGGTCACTGGTCATAAAGTCACACACTATGATAAGGAATTTTGTTGCTTTACTGTCGTTTGGATATTATTATCCTTGAGGCATCTTGAGGTAACGGTCAGACTTCTGCCTACTATGATGAGAAAAAATACTGAAGAAGAAAGAAACATCCAAGCCCCGCGCCGGGATTCGAACCCAGATCACTCGACCATGCCAGACCGCCTCATGCCAGACCACCGCCCAGATCACTCGACATTGCCGGAACGACATGACACTGTAATTCCATGATGACACGACAAAAAATTGCTAAAATAAAATAGATCATGCTAGGTATCATACTAAATTATTACATAAGAAATGTATTTTTTTCGTTTCGAAACACTGGTAACGTCCTGGAAATCGCTGATTGTAATCACTAATTTTAAGAGTGATGCTGTCTGCATTTAACAATTCGTGGATTCTCGGGCATGTCACGAAGTTGGTGAAATGGATTAAAAAACAACAAAATGCTTTGGAATTCATCTAGGAATCTCTTTGTTCCCAGATGAATTCCAAAGATGTTACAAAGCGGTGAAGCCGAAAAAAACGCCCAAAAACGCTGTAACGAAGAAATAATAATTTGAAAATTACTCTTGAAGGCCTATGTAATCTTTTTCTTTTCTCAACTTCTAGTTTTGTTACTTCTTCCATTTTTATCGCACCCCACCTACTGAGAACTGTCGGATAGCAGTTAGTAAAAAAAAAAAAAAAATTGCAACAATTTAGAATCTATATTACTAAAATCTTTTATTTCTCTGTCTGTCCGTTGTTGTGAATTGTGAAAATAGAAATAATTTCTACAAGTTCGCTACGGGAATCGAATTGCAACCTTCTGATCCGAAGTTAGACGTCTTATCCATTAGACCACGGGGACTACATTCTAATCTCTATAAAAAATAAAAATATGTCATAGATGCACTAGATGGTTCTGAAAGCAGTCGTGGGTTGGGAGAATCCACTTTTATCGGATAGTTGTAAGGAAGCAGTCGCACGTTGGGAGAATCCGCTTTTCCCGGGTTGCTAGTTCGATTTAAAAAATCCTTAAAATTTATGAAGGAAAGACCCTTTTTTTTTTAATTTTTTTGATCTTAAATACATTCTTTTATCAAGAAGGCAAAGAGGATGGTGAGGCGATAGTTTTCTTGTACATTTTTTTTTCCTAAAAGCCTAAAGTTAAATAAAAGTACTTTGTAGCAGCTGTTCCTTCTACACTACCCAAAAAAAAATAGTCATTCATCCTGTTATGAAATTGTAATTTAAGAGTCTGTTTTCCCAAAGCTATCACTTTCGAAATAAGTTTGCTTAAAAAAAAGAGAGAGAAAGAAGTTCTTAACTAAATTATAAGAAGGTCTGAAAACTCAAGAAAGTCGTTTCAAAGTTTCACGACAACATAAATATTACAAAAAAGTATTAAAAATATAAAAATAAAGTAAGTAATTAAAATATGTGTGAAATCATCGTTTTCAACTTTAATTACTTTTATTATTAATAAACAAAAGACGTCACCTTCTACCAAAAAAATATAGGCCTATTTAAAATATATTTATTGAAACAAATTTTCGGAAAATTCTCTTCATTCCTTCTTCATATCAAAACAATCAATTAAATAACGAGATGTCACAGATCAAAATCACATCCTGACATAGTTGAAACCAACAATATCTTACTTATTATTAAACTTACAATCAATAGCTATTATATTTAATCATTTCTACAATTATTGAAATTCTTCAAATTTTGCCAATCTTTTATTATTTATACATGAGTTTACCATATCTTTTGTTAAATTTACTAATACATTTTCAACTTCTAATCCATCATTACGATTAATATTATGATTTTTTTGTATTTCCTTATAATCAAGCTTTCTATAATTTTCCTTGTTTTAGTATATTTTTTCATATATAATAATAATATTACTTCTTCACTAATGTTATGCCCCTCTACAGTTCAGCCAAATCAGACCTGTCATCTTAATTATTCTTAATACAATAAATATGTTCCAAAACCCTCTTTCGAATAGTTCTTTTACTTTCTCCAACATAAAAAGTTCTACAATTTAAACATTCTAATTTGTAAATTAAGCCCATTAATTACTTTTCCCCAAATTAAATAAAGTAAAATAAAATAAAATAACCTTTGACCCGAGTTTCTAAATTTTTTCTTTTTTATATACGAAATTAGACAATAATAATAAAAAAAAATATCTGCAAATAAAAATTCTTCCAACGTAAATTAGATACCAAGTAGTAAGCAAATATATATTAATAAATCTCTTGTATTTATTCCTCCTTTAATAACTCTAATAGCGATATTTTTCGTAGACATTTCTATCAGTCTGCTTTTGCAACTTAAATGACTTCGTAACCTGAACAATACTTTTTGAATAAACAATAGTAACCTACAATTCATTTACAATCAATGTTCTGCCTGAAAATATCAACAAAGATCATACGAAATTACACTGAATTTTGAAATCTGTTAACCAATCGATGAATGGTTATTATTTATAGTAAGCAAATATATTAAAAGTCAAAACTAATTAATAAAATAATTGTAATCAATAAGATATTTAAGATAAATAATAAGAATAATTATTAGGTGTGACTCCTTCAAAAACTTAAAAAAGATTGTAAAGTTAATGAAATAATAAACTGTAGATAATCAAAATTTTTATATACTTTTATATATATATATGAGCCGTTTAATTTGAAAGTTGGCTAAGTCCATTTATCAATTTTTTTATTGTTAACTGTAATAATGTAGAATTTGCGCACCCACTGTAGATGTAATTAAATTAAGTAAATAATTAATTCAACTACTCTAGTTGTAAATGTTTATAACTGATGTACGTCAGTTTACAACAGTTATTCCGATTTCTGTTTTTTTCTCTATCTTGCTAGTTTTTATTTTATTGTAAATAATTACCCAAATACTGCATAACACCGAATAAAATGGAAACAAAAATAGCACCCCCAGATCAATGTGTGGGCTCGCCTGCAAAACATTTCGCATGGTGTCTCAAAGGATATGTTCTCTCGGAAAGGCTCACTTTGGGACCACCTAGCGCCGTAATGGGTTCAATAGGAATACACTGATCCTTAGCCATGCCCCTACACTTGGTTTGAATAAGGCACACGAATTTTGCAACACCCTGTATATATACTAATTAAAAAACATATAATTTACCTAATTGAATCCTAAGGGGGAGAGACGTCTTTTCACTATTTATAACTCAGTTTCTCTTACTAGATCAGATCATTTCTCCCTCACAATATTTTTATAAACATAGCCTACATAAACTTATGTTGCATTTTCCTTCATACAACATCTTTACCACTGTCTTTTTATCCGTAAGCTCCTTTTTAATTTTTATCCATTTATCCCTTTCAATTTTAAAACTTTCACGATATATAATAATATGTTCTCATGTTAATTTTCCCGCATTAAAGAATTTACATTTATTTTCATCGTTTTTGTTTATTTTTTTTATTTTGGCCATTCCTGTTTTTTTTTTTTATTCACAAAAGTGTTATTACAGTGTACTTTCGATCTCGAAACCTTCGATATCTCGAAAACCTTGAAATGTCGAAAAATTATTTTTCCCCTCGATATTACAGATTCATGTAATCTCGACCTTGTTATCTCGAAAACTCGCTATCTCGAATTTTTTTTAGCGTCCCTTGGACTTCGAGATATCGAGAGTATACTGTACTAAGATCTTAATAAGGATGGTGCGAATGGTGTTTCCGCACCAGGAGACATCGTCGAGATCTTAAATTGATTTGTTTTTATAAGCTCAAAACAAAAGTTGGTCACCCTAGTCTCTCACATCAATAAAAAGGAAAAAGAGACGCGCATTGCCTAGTGCAGTTATTGCGGCGCTGTCTGTGAAAGCTTTATCACAGGAATACATATTAAGATTAAATATCAAACAGTTTACCTTACAGATTCATTCTGTGAGAAGTTACATTGAATAGTTACAATTTATTTCAGAAATCTGTTACTTACTATTTTCTGCTTATCACGTTTGTGGCCAGCACATCTCTTTGTCTGTGCTCGTGTTTAACTTAGAACTGGTGCGACAGTTTTTGTTCTCTACCAATGGCTCAGACTAAAAAAAAATAAAAGAAAAGGAGAAATTAATCAGCTGTTGTGTTTTAAGCGTAAATTAAAGCAATTTCTGTTTTGTTTTTATTTTTTTGTTTTTTCTATTTCATGTTTTCCAAACTAAAAAGTTACGTAAATCCATTTATTTTCAATTCTTTCCCCTTTACTTTTGGTTTTTAGAATTGTATTTTTAAAAAAAACAAAACAACTAAGATCAACATATTGTTGCGTGGGAGAGTAGCCTCACCAGCTGGAACAGTATAATTTACATAAGCTTACAAGGGGCGGAAACATGGAAGGATATTCTTTGAGTAGTGTGGAATTTAACAAAAAAAGCTGATAATTAATCAAGTAAATATATGAAAAAACACACAATACACAAAGAAACAAAATTTCTGATCCGATCAGGAACTAAAATGACAACCAAAGCTCGTAAACAGGTGCCTTGACAACTGATCTTTGTTAGATAAAAAAAACTTGAAAGTTAAATTATAATAACTAAACTGAAAATTGCCTAACTTTGGGACAGTTTCAGGCTGTATTTGAAACACATGCAGGAATACTGAAAATTTATGGGTTAAAAAAAAAAGTAATAGTGAATAGATTCGTAACATCTTAAATCTTCTATTCTTAAGTTAAATAAAAGGAAAACACCAATTCTTAAAACTTCAGAACATCTTTATAACTTCTCAATATTTCTATTCTCTCAACAAGAATTTTCTTCAGGAGAATATACAAATGAGAAAAATAATAATCTTTCTTACGTTTCAAAACAGAAATGAAGTAAAATAATCAATCCAAAAGAATACAATGACGTTACAACATAAATTCTTTTCATTATTATTTAACAATGAAAGTAATCAAGTAAATGCAATCACATTTTATAACTAAAATACGAATCAAGTAACAATCCTCTTTTATAATATTGTACTACTAATAAATTTCATTATTAAACTAATAATCCTTTATAATACCAATTAAAACTCTCTTATACGTTATTAAAAATAAATTTCTCTATTAAAGTAATAATCCTTTACAATATCAATTAGGATAAATTTAGTTTTGACTTAATGTATTTATTACTGTTTATAATTTTTATAAATAATCCAAAAGAAATTGTACTCATCTTTAACGATTTCAGCTTCTTAATCATTTATTATGTTTGCACCTTTGCTTTTAGTAAAGATGAAGTAACCTTAACATAAAAAGATCTGTTTCAAATTCTGTCTTCCTTTAGCTCAGTTCTTTGACTTATTGAAGAATAGATAAATTCAAATTTCTTATAGGAATTTTTTTTTTTTTTTTTTTTTTAATGACAGTTATTTACTTACCGTTTTTATAGCCAACATTAATTAAAAAAAAATTAATAAAAGAAAAAAATTACTGTTGAAAGTTGTGTAATGGAAAAGGTTGTCACTTGAACCGAAAATCTTATAATAATTTATTCTTGGTATTCTTAGAATCTGTTTTCAAATATGCCTTTGCAGGTACTTTTAATTACAAGTGGTTCCGACTTATGACCATTCAAAAGCACTTTCGAGTTCCATCCGACGGCGGTCGTAGACGTAAACAAAAGCCAGGCTGCCATCGCGACGACCTCACAAGCATAATGAACTGACTGAGGTACTTGTGAATAATGGTATTTGAATATCAAATTTAATTCAATTTTACTTTACAGCTACATATAGCTTAATAAGTATATATATATACTTTTCTACTGTATGGCTTTTGACATACAGGTAGTCCTGTATACAGATAGTCATTACTCACATAACCCCGTCGCAAATCAAGGACTACCTGTATTTTGTTAGATGAAATTGCTTATCCAAGAGATTGCTTTTAATTCCTTTAAAGTATTTTAATGATGTATTTTGATGATAACATCTACAGAATGAATCACGATTCAAGACTGAATAATTATACACTGATTTATCTATCTACACAAAAGAAAAGTTGATTTTTCTCTGGCAATATCTCCTCCGAAAGCATAAGACAATGAAATACAAATAAGGTGGCAAATGTTAGGTATACTATTGAGATGCTGACATTTTTTATTGTTATCTAAGTGGGTCAACCGCAAGTCAAGATGAGATCTCCGAGGCGCGCTCGCGGACACGGGGTTGTGAGGAAATTATCTCAGAATCCAAGATCACGTGATCACAGGTTTGCTTGTATAATTTAAAACACAATATACAAACACTGTCGAACACACAAATTGGTTTTAAAAAGTATAAATAATTAAAAATACATTTAAAAAATACTTTACAGTATTGGAGAGCTTTCGAAGCCTACGTGGCTTCCTTGTCAATCTGTAATAGGATTATAAAGAATTTTTTAATTACTTGTACTTTTTAAATCAATTTGTGTGTTCGACAGTGTTTGTCTATTGTGTTTTATAACTTGTAACTTAGTACACGTAAAAAATTTACTTTTAATTTTTAATACTAAAATATCCTAAAAGTAAAATTTAAATGTCAAATTCAACTGAACTACAGTTTACTTTTTAATCCAACTGATTTCAAACAGTTTATTTTTGAACTGAAATTGATTGGTAGCACAAAACGTTTAACTGGAAAAAAAAAATAGATTCAGAAAAAACAAAAAAAAAGATAGTCCTTCATTCCAATTTACTATATTTCAGGTTTAAATTTGCTAAAAAAATAAAAAAATAAATAATAATAAACCTCCCTCCCCAAAAAAAAAAAAAAAAAGACACTAAAAACAGTTTTCCATAAAATGTGCGGCTTTGCTTTTTCCTTTGTTTTCGTCGTGAAACAATACACAAAGAAATTTCATCGACATTGTAACTCGTTTAATCTTAATTAAGACTAAGTAGGAGCAAAAAAAAAAAGCAATTACGACGCATCCATTAGTTTGCTTCTAATACTTTTTTTAATTGGGAATCTGTCAATTTCACGCGCATTGCCTCTATAGGAATCTATACGGAGAGTTTTTCCAATTTAAAAAAAAAAAGTAGGTCATCTATTGTGCAAACATGCCAAGAAGATCAGTTCCCTGATTCTGAAGTCGGGCACAAGTTAACTCATTTTATTTAAAAAGAAAACAGGCTTTCCACCCCCTTAAATAATTGAGTTCAAACAGGAAAAGAAACAGAAAGAGGGTATTATCTTTCCCTCCCCCTCCACAAGGATTTGTGTGACGACATTTTAAAGTACTAAAATTAGAACGTAATCCATCTACAAAATAATCTTATCAAGTTTCGAGAAGACCTTTTCAGTTTTTCTTAAGTTATTAGACGGGAACATAATGTAGTGATTTTATGATCCTAACTTTTCTTTTTTAACAAAGTAGACTAAAAAGCAGTGAAAAGAAACAAAAACATCACCCTAAAGGAAAGTTTTACAAAGAAAGGGTTAAAAAAAAAAAAGAGGGAATACCTTAGAACTGTAGAGACGAAGCCTTTTAGTAGATCTTGACTTCTCCTTTTTTCTTCCTCCGTTTTTAAATTTGCTTCAAAAAAAAATCTCGTGGCTGCATTTTGCAATGGGGGTGGGGGGCTTCTGAGACTGCGCTGGGTAATTTGGAAGCATTTCTAACTCATGAATCGATGGTATCGCAGGTCGTCCTTCTTCGGGGTTTCATTCATCGGTCGATGCATATTTCATAGTGGAGATTTATGGTTTTCTCATGGGAGCAGATGCTCGTAATAATGTAACGGAAAATCTGCTGCCACAACTTTTTCTTTAAAGAAGAGATAGGTTGGGTGGGAGGAGGGGAGAGTTTGAGATGGGGAAGGGGAAATCTTACGTGGACTGATAAACTTGGGGGAGGATATCACTTTCATCTCACCCACATACCTTTTTTTTTGCATTATTTGACAAGGGAGATGATTACGCTACCTTACTAGACTTTTTTTTTTTTTTTATTTCCCCCTCCTTTCAACTAAACATAAAATTCGATTTTCCCGGGCTCTTCGAACAGCATCACAAATTTTAAAAGCTCCAGGTAACTTCTCGGCAAAGTCCAATCAGTTAGATTATGTATTTAGATTTGCATTCAATCTGACATTTATAAAAATGCGATGTTGTTAGAAATCATCTTTTCCAATATCTACTCAGTATAATGTAATGGAGTAATAAAAAAAATACTAGATATAGGTTTAGCTTTTCATCGCTTACTAGGGATTGAGACTGGGTGAGGGCAAAGGAGATCAGAGATCGAGCTGATATTTAAGTTGGATTACAGATAAGTATCGTATGAAATTTTAAAGACATTCATCTGGCCGATTAAGCGAAGGATTTCGAAGGTTAGTTTTGAGTGTTGAACAAAACAAATGGACCTACGTTTTAAGCTGGACCGTAAATAAGATAGTAAAAAATTTGATGAAAATCTGTCTAGCTGTTTTAACGTGATGTGCGTTTGACAGATAAATACATGACACAAATGCTGAAATGGAATAGTCAGACTTACATGCTCAGAAGGAAGACATCGGTCTTTTTCTGTTGTGCAAAAGGAATTAATATTCTAATATTCAGTAATTTTATTTTCTTAGTACCATCAAGATTATATACTTTGAATATTTCTATGTAATAGGCCTATGAAATTTAAAGCTTTAAAATCCACTAAAAGCTGTTATAAAGCTTCGATTATCGCAGGGAAGTAGGTTAAAAATGTGTAGAATAAAAAAAATAAAAAAATAAAAATATTTAAGTTTTTATTAATTAAAGAATAATATACTCACTATTAAGATTTCTTTAGAATATTAAAAGTATAGGAAAAAAATACAAAATTCGCTTTGCACAGTAACCATCTCTTGAACGACTGTACAATTCATCTCCTTTGTTTTTATTCCTCTCTTGTCAAATTCTAATGGTTTTATGAATTTTATTTTTATTTATTTATTCTTTTATTTATTTATTTATTTATATTAAGTACAGAAAAGTCAATCTATTCTTGGGATGTAAAAGTAGACCGCAGTAGAAAGAATTCTGTTGACAAGGAATATTCCAGATTACTATTAATAAAAACAAAGGGAGACAGTCAATGCACGCAAACTGAACTGAAGAATAATTTATTTTTTTAAGACACGTCAGTAATGTAGTCCTACTTTCCGCGAGATATTTATATCAATACCTTCGGGGCTAGGAATAAGTAGTAGGTTAGCAGAATCTTTTGTTCCTAACACTACAAGTGTTTTAGAAAAAAAAACACACTCGGTTCCGAGAGAAATTTTGGAAGACAACAAAGCAAATAGTAACAGAAAACTTCTACTTTTTTATTAAAACTTTAAGAAAAATACTGAAGTAAAATAAAAAAACGTCCCCCTCCAGTGAAATATTAGATATTAGTTGTACTAAATTATTTCTAGACTGTGCTTCTCTGGAGATATACGAAAAATAAAAATGAAAATAAAAAAAATTCACGAAACCAGCTTTATGATTTTGAGTAAAAGAAATATGTGAAATTACAATTTTCTTTTCCTTTCTTTAAAAAATATATATATATATATATAAAACCTTTCTGTAGATAATGTTAATTTTCGTTTTCATTTCTACAATTTGTTTATCTACAATAGGCAATACAAAGACTGAATGGTATATAACAAGAATTATAAAAAAATTATACAAGAAAAATTACATTTCTATATAAAAGAAAAGTTGATTTTTTTTATGACCCTATCTCTTTCGAAACGATAAGACATAGAAATACAAATAAGATGGCAAATATTAGATATAGTATTCTCACATTTTCATTGTTATCTACATGGGTCAACCGGACATCCCGTATCTTCGAGACGGTCTCCGAGATGATCACATTTTCATTACGATCTATAGGGTCAATTGGCAGTCACGTGACTTATGATCAAACAAGAGGTCTCCAAGGCCTGCTCGGGGGTTATAAGAAAGCGTTCGCAGTCACGAGTGGTGAGACAAATATCTCAGAATCTAAGATCACGTGATCACAGATTTGCTATACTGTACACACACATCTGATGCAATCCTCTCAAGTACTTCCAAATACTTGTGTTTAAATAATCAAACAAACTGCCTCATTAAAATTGTAATTTTTATCATTTAAACCAATGTATTTGGAAATTTTTAATATGAAATGCATTAGGTAGGAGCAATATCGTAAGCCATGATGAAAACAGGAGTTATCGCATCTTTTTTACTTTTTTTTTTCCAGCTAAAGAAGCACCTGTAATAGGAGTTGCAGTCGTATCGTGCATGTATCAATATGACAAGGTACGTGCAGTGGACGCCAAGAAAAAAGCGCATTATTCTTGTTTTAGAACGCGTGCTATTGCTAATCATGTATCTTGTAAACAATTGGCAGTCAGTAGATGTCTACAATGTTGGATCTGCTGATAGGAAAACGGAACTGATCTCAAACCAGTCTTTACGGCTAAACAGGAAGAACTTACGCCTTAAAAAATAGTAAAGCTTCTTCCGCTGACCTGAAACGGGAAGAACATACGAAGTTGATAGAAAGTGCAGTAACAGTCAGTTCAAATAAGGACTTACAGCCCGTCGTCTTCAGAAGAAACTCCTCCTCATACTAAAAGTGAATTTTTTAGTAAGAGGAGCAAATGCCTGAAGAAATGGTGCAAAGATCATGTCAAATGGATACCAGATCAGTGAAATTTCTTCTGATGAGAAGAAATTCAGGACCTGCATGGCCTTGATGACAGGCACATCACTCGCCGAAGACGTGACGAAGAATACCATTCTTCACTGATGTCTACAGTGAAATTTCCCTACCAACCAAATGATCTGAGAATACATTTCGTATTGCGGAATAGGTTGCCAGCATTTCATTAAAGGTTTCTTAAACGCCAAGGGTTCTGAGGAAAGAAAAGTGTTGCCAATAATTACAGATCATTTCAAACTGACAGCTAACTGCATCTTTCAGGACGACTCTGCTCCTTGTAACCGGGCGAAAAGTGTAAATAGACACTTGTGTAAAGTGTAAATATGTATTCGAAATTCGAAAGAAAAAAAATCTCAATAGATGTGATGGAGTTAAAGTTAGTGAAAATTTAGTAAAATTGGCTAGAGAAATGATTAACAAAAAATTTGTAACTTCTAACAAAAAGGTAATAATCGAAAAATTAAAGTGTTAATAGGCTTTCTATTGTCCATCTAATTTTTTATATTCGTTTGATAAGAATTTGTGATTATTAATAATGTGTGATTGTTATATTGTAGATTATGATCTTTTATTATTATTGTATTGACGTTTTTTAATTGTTAATATCAATATTTTAAGGTCATTGTTGTAATAGAATCTCGTCAATTTATTATTATTGTAAAAAGGCTTGAAAAAGAGGAGACGATTAATTTTTTATCTCCTTGAAAATTCGTTTTTTCAGTTAATAAATGTAGTTTGACATTTATTTTCTGGTGTTATGATGTTTAATAATATTTATTATAAAAGAGAAGATTTAAGGAAGAAGTATGGTTTGTTTGTATATTGTAAATAGACAAATTATAAATACATTTTTAAAGTAGAGGTTCAGCAGTAATGCTCTTACATTTGTAATAAAAAAAAAAGTAGTTAGCAGAAAGATCCGTTGAACTCTTAGCTGGACAGGGGAATAGCCCTAGTAATTAATCCTACAGAGATCTATTGTCTTCGGGTAGAATCTGCAGGTGAGAAAAAGAAACCAAACAACTCTCAGAGAACTTCTGGAAGCAATAATTCAAAACTGATTTTGTCAATGTGCTGCTGTCATCAAGACCAGAGCTGATTCAACAAAACAATTACTAAAGAATATTACCCTCAGCAAATACCATCATCGGGGAAGGCTTTTGGCGAATGCATCTATGTCAACGAAGAAATCCAATTTTTTACGTTAACTAGAGCTCATTTCAAATGAAGAACACGAACAACTTATCTTTAAAATAACTAATATAAAACGTTTACTTAAATTTTCACTAGAATAAAACACAATTCTTTTCATCTAAAAACCAACATGTCTGACTCGTTCGGTATTCTTACAACAGTCCCCACTTTACAACAATCGCAACGAGAACGCCATCTCGTGTCCCGTTGCCTCGCACATTAACAATAATTAACAATAAAAGCAAAATAATAGCAATGTTCGCAACAATTACAGTTTGCATCTGGTGATATTTTCATTTTGTTTTCCATTTGTGCATGATAAACAGGAGGGTTTCTGATTAATTGCCTTAATTTTGCCTTTAATTTTGGAATTAAACACAGTTAACTATCCTGTTCTTTACAATTTTGGAACTTTTAGAAAGACATTGCCCAAATAATTATTTAGTTACGCTTTTACCAAAACTAAACGTTTTACTTTTGTAGAAAAAAGTAAATATTTGTTTTGTTTTTTTATATTTCTATGTATGTTTATTGTAGTTAATCCTGTAATCGTCAAAAGGCTTAAAAAAAACTGAAATTGCGATATGATACAATTTCTTTGAACACCACTGTAAATATCAAAATTGTAAGGAAACATTATAAATGACTGCAGTCATATTAAAAAAAATGTTTTATGCTTACTAATAAAATATTTGCAGAAAAAATAATAATAATGTATTTTTTCACCATCTTCAAATGGAATTCATCGCCTGAAAAGAAAACCAGCTTGCTAGCAACTGTTAGAGCAACACCATGCAATAAGCCCATCATTTTATTTTCGTGTACATCTGTAATAAACAACTAGTTAAATTGCACTATCAGGAGGAACAATGTATCATTTGAGAATACAATTTTAGCGGAAATATGATAAGTTGATACTATTCCACATTCTTTTAATTTCTTCACTGAGAATATCATATTAAATGGTGAAGAAATTCAAAGAATGTTGAAAATTAGCAAGTTCCGCTCGGAAACACCTTCATAAAAATTTGTGGAACCAGTCTATCATGTACGTTATGAAATATGAAACCTGTCATTCTAAAAGCTTGTCACATTGTCCTCTAGTTTTTTAGAAACAGAAAGTGAAAATGTTTTTAATTTCCTTCTACTCTGTAATAATAATAATAATAATAATAATAATTTTTTATTTTCATTGATGCAGTCTTCAAGTCCTGTTAGGATCACCCACAGAGAGATCCTGTCAACAGATGCTTGGATTATTGAAAGAAGTCTGTTAAGCCCAGCACAAGAATAAACAAAAAGAATTGCCTTTTCCGATTCATTTTTACTGGTTGGATTAGGGAACAGCTGTTTCACTCTTCAACGAGATCATCAGCCCTAACCCGCCACCCTCGATGAAATGAATCAGAAAGGCGATGCCTATGGTGAGGTCAACAGCCAGCCTGGCTATGGCCTCCCAAAGGCGAAAAGGCAATAAACACTGGCTGTTGACCTCACCATAGGCATCGCCTTTCTGATTCATTTCATCGAGGGTGGCGGGTTAGGGCTGATGATCTCGTTGAAGAGTGAAACAGCTGTTCCCTAATTTACCCAGTAAAAATGAATCGGAAAAGGCAATTCTTTTTGTTTATTCTTGTGCTGGGCTTAACAGACATTTTTCAGTGAATTTGTCAGCACGTTAACCCTTCCTTTTGCTTAGATGCTTGGATTATGTTATACAAAATTTTTATAATTAAATAAAAAAAATAAAAATCATCATAAAAAAAATACAAGTATAAATCATACAGGAATTTTACAGATTTAAAGACATTGTTTTATAATTATTTTACTAAAAAAATACTGAAAAAAAAATATTTCTATTAATTATATTTTTGAAATGAATATCATAATATTATACTTATTAATAATTTAAGTTAAAAAAAATTCAATGATTATCAATTACAAAATTGTAAGAAAATCATCTATATAAATCATTGTTTCATAAAATTATTTTATAAATTTTATAAATAATAATAATAATAATAATAATAATAATTAATTCAACTTATGAGGTTATCATTTTAAGTGATTCGTTAACTAATTTTTTTCACTGATGCCCTTCGTGATAAGATAAACTTTTTTGCCTAATAAATCATTTTCAAAAATGTATAGTAGAGAATGACTAATACAAAAAAAAAAGAAATAAATAAATAAATAAATAAATAAATAAATAAATAAATAAATAAATAAATAAATAAATAAATAAAATAAATAACCAAGTGATCCTGTAGTGACCTAAATGCAGCAGAATTCTTAAATGGTGTTCTACAAGCTCAAATTCGAAATTTATAACTTATATTTAGAAAAAATTCTTAAATTCGTTGAGAAAAATTTTTAATTGATCTGCAATGAATTTTGGCCCTGAAAATTTTCAGCAACGGTACGAAGCATTTAAACGCATAAAAATTTAGTTTTTTTGTTTTTTAAATTATTACTTCATTATTCCTTCACCCTCACGAAAGCCTCAGGAGGAAAGAGTACCATATTGAGAATCATGCATCACTGAAACTCACTCAGTCTGAACGAACACCAGATGATGTTTGCAATAATCTTCGAACCTGCATGTCAAAACCAGTTTTTAATTTTAGAAAGCGAGATAAAAAGATAGGAACTGATTTAATGATTTTTGCTATGCTGCCAAATGTTCTATGATATTCAATGATATTTGGTGATTTTAAGAGGAAAGAGAGGCCAATGCTGCGCTGTGGACCACCGCTTTCTAGTAGAATTTCACAGTGTAATAAATATTTGAAATCTCAATTATACGAAGTAATTACGTATGGATGATTCAGCACGAAAATGAAGAAATGGAGGGGATTTCCTGGTAACAAGAATCAAATGAAATTGGATGACAATACTAAAAAATTCTTTTAAACAAATACTATATGAAGGGGAGATACGTGTATTATGGATCATCGTGTAATACGAACCAGTTGAAATTTAAGTGTTCACCACTAGTTAGCAGAACCATCCTATTACCTTTAGTGAATATTATTGTTATCCAAAGCAGGAGGTGACTTTTACATGTGTGCCTTCATTTGGACGAGTATTAAATTGTGTTTTCCGTTTTATATGATCATGATGTAACAGGTATATTAGAATGAATGTACTACTTTCTGCTGTTAGGTAATTTTAATATAATCTTCACGTTAATAGTAGCAAATGTACTTATTTTCTTCACAATCCAGACATGTGTTTTAAGCGCGCCATTTTGCATAGCGATATGTGATTGGAAACAACACATGCGCTCATGCGTGTAATATGAACCGTGCGCTATTGTATAATATGGACCACTGGTTGCTAAGCTTATTACTATGAGCCTGAAGCTTGTTTTTTTTTATTATATTAAACGAAAAGCACAAATTAGGGCTTGCTTAACGTAATTCAAGTCGTACAATTTTTATGATTTAAATTTTTCAAAATTCGACCCATAAGGGGAGTAAAGAGGGGCAAATTTTAAAATCATCATATCTCATAAACCAATCCAAATAAAATCGTGAAACTTCACATGCCTACAGTATGATATTGTTTACTGCATTATAATGAAAGCTTGTTTGTAAAAATTCTTTTAATTAATTTCTTGTTATGTTTTGTTTTTGGTTAACTCTGTCCATATTACACGAACGTAATGTAGTAATATGAACCACCGACACGAAAATAAAAAAAAATATTTCCTGCAATTATTATTAATAGTTACCAGAGAACTTTACCACGTTTGAACCATATAGCTATACAATTGTTATGAGCAGCCAACAAATTAAATCTTTTTATGTTAATAATTTAAGGTTTATGAGCATTCTTGCTTAGGGGGTCCATAATACACGGATCTCCCCTACTACCAAAAAATAAAAATTGTCCTGCAATGACCATCAAAACGAATATGATGGACAAGTTTTAAATTTATAATTATTAATACATAAGCTGTTATTGCTGATTAGTTAAAAAGCTAAACTCAATTCAACTAACTAAAATTGTTTATTCAACTTAACACTTAAGTTACTATTTTCATTAGAGCCAATTAATAAAATGAGATTTTTTTTTAGGAATTTGGCAAAGACAAACTTCTCAAAACTGTAAAAGACTAAAATATGTTTTTTTTTTTAATAAACAAAGGGGTTCCTAAACTGTGCCGATTGACGAGAGTATCGCGGGATATTTCAAATTTTCGAGAGAAACACAGAATTCCAGATTCACTCCCGGATGAAAAGAAACCTTGTTTTCACTCTCAAAAAAAAATTGCTGAGACGCTACAGGCGTCGCCATCCCAGAAAGTTTTGGGATCTCTGACATAAAATAAGTTATTTACGAATTCTGCTAATCTTTCCTATTTTATTATTTTTAAATCACAAGTATTTATTAAAAGGAAAAATAATAAAACCAATCACAGTGCTTCGCAACGGCTTCTGAGTCACCTTTACTTTAGAATAGACTGCGCCGGGGTGGTCTACAAAATGGGTGCGCGAGTCTGTTTGCGACCCCATGCTATCTTACCCATCCCTATTTATATGGAATAATCGTCATTCTTTCTCAAACCTTTCTCAAACCTTTTTAATACACTGAATTCCTAATAATGATTTTTTTTTTTTAAAAAAAACTTAAGTTGAGAAACTGTGAAAAGACTTAAAATGGGGAGAAAAAAAATGAAGAATAAGAATTGCCCATGAGGGGATCGAACCCACGACCTTCGCGTTATTAGCACGACGCTCTAACCAACTGAGCTAACAAGCCACCTATAACATTCAAGAAATCTTAAAACAGTCGCTTTCTAAGTATCTACTTTAAACAACGTGATACTAATTTTAGAGAAAATAACGTAGTTATCAAACTCCCAATTCTAAAGGATAACATAACCAATTTCTCATAACGTCATAAGTTGAGAAACTGTGAAAAGATTTAAAATGGGGAGAAAAAAATTGAAGAATAAGAATGGCCCATGAGGGGATCGAACCCAAGGACCTTCGCGTTATTAGCACACCGCTCCAACCAACTGAGCTAACAGAAGCCGTTGCGAAGCATTGTGGGATATGTGTCCACAGACAGACAGAAACCGGGGATTTAAGGCGTCTTTTAGAAGCCTAAAACTGCTTACTACTGTAAGAAATTTATAAAAAACGGTAACACTTCGACTAAAAGGAAATAACACAATTGTTATTTAGAAATAAAATATATGAATCGTATACATGGCGAATAATATCTGCTAAATTCAGAAAGCCTAATTTAAATCACTTAACTGTAATTTCCATTCCGAAAAACTCAGTATCGGTGTTATAATATATACAAACTAAGTATTTTGAAATTTTTACAATATTTAAAGCATTCAAATTTTTTAACACCTTTCTAGGTCCGGAAAAGGCTTCTGAATGAGCATAAACTTAAATGAATATCATTCAAAGAGGAAAAACAAAATTCCTTATTAAATCCAAACTTGTGTTAATTATTTTTTTTCCTCCTCCTGGTATTTCGATTTCTTTACATCTTCGTTTTCATCTTTAAACGCTCTGTAGAGAAATGGAAGAAGAAGAAAAAAAAAGGTCTGCTTATTTCCTACCTTAGATCTAAAGAAGCCTTCAGGGGCCGTGCTCAAATTTCATTTACTCGGTTGAATTAACTCATTCGAGATGAAAGAGCTCAGTCATAATGAAAGGATTTCTCACGACCGCCGCTTAGTTTTGTTGGAAAGAGACCATCGGTGGCTGCACTGAACTTTTTTTGTTCCACCACCAGGACTTCTTTTAAGATCGGGATTAATATGGTACGGGACAGGACGCACGTATATTTAATGACTGCCATCCATGAAAAACTTCATTCTCCCGCTGAAGAAGTTCCCCTGTATCTCGGTCTCAAAAGAAAATTACCCCTAAGAAGTCAATTTTCTCTGTTCGCTGGTATGCAGCTCCTCTGGAATCTCGCTTTCATGTTCTTGGTAATATCTGGGTCATTAATATCTACGGATTCACAAAGCGAGTAGCGATTTCCATATTACTGGAAGTTATCGTCATCAAGCAGCCAAAGAAAGAGATTATTGCGAGCACAATATCACCATTGAAGGCAACCACAAATTATGGAAAGTCACTGTCTAAATTGCTTAGATGCTACAACTTCGATAACGATTTCTAAAGAAATTTTTGTGTTTTCTAATAAGTTCTAATTACGTTTTTCTAAATAAGTTCTAATAAATATTTCTAAAATACAAACTTCTGTTACACTTCTGTGACATATACACTCGGTGACAAAAAAATCGAAGCACCAAGAAGGAAAGGTCAAATTTGAATCAAACTTGCATGGAATGCCTTTGGCGAAATACTGTAATAATGACAGGAGCAATGCCACTATGAGTAAAGAGACAAGTTTTTAACCAATGTATATTACGAGTTCTAACATACGGAGCGGAGACATGGACATTCACCAGAAAAGCATGGTAAGATGTATGTTAGGAATTAAGCGACGAGACCGTGAAAGAAATGTATGGGTTAGACAGAAAACAAGAGTGTCTGACATTATTATCACTATAAAGCAGCTCAAATGGAGCTGGACTGGCCATGTAGCAAGACGTAATTACAATTCCAAAAGAAATTGTAAACTGGATTACGAGAATGAAAAATGGCACAGAAAGCGTCCACAAGGTAGATGAAATTAAAAGTTTTGTTAGTTTCTACTGAAAGAGAAAAGCGTTCGACCGAAAGAACTGGATAGACCTTCATCCTGCAGTGAATTGAAAATGTTGATGATGTATTATATTGGGTGAGTGCAAAAGTTCTACCCGTTTTTATTACCCATAAAGAAGAGCAAATAAACGCAAAATGAACAGTACCTATTATGGTACCAATGAACAGTACCAGCCGCTCTGCTACCAAATTTGACTGCAGCCTGTCTAACTGTAGACAGTAGAAGGCAGTATTGATGGTTTGATTGAGTGGCAGGACCGCCCAGCGAATTATTCCCTGCACATCCCACCACACACTCAATAACACCTTCTTGGGATGAAGTTCAGTTTCGAAGTCGATGCAGGCGGATCAGAAGGGCGACACACAGTCCTACGACGCTTTACATTACGATACCTAACCCACTTCTCATCTCCTGTCACAATTCGTGTCAAGAATGGGTCATTTTGTACCGGGAAAGGAAGGAAACACAGGTGGTGATTCGGTCATCCCGTTGCTTAGCTGTCAGGTTATGTGGAACCCAACGATCCAGCTTTCTCGTAAAACCAACTTACCCAGCCGTCTCTCGACCGTTGTCCGGTGTACGTTGAAGGTCTCCGCGAATTCTTGCACGGTTGGGTTCGGGCTGTTCCTTATGGCTTGGTCAATATCGTCCTCTCCAACGTGTGATGGCCGTCCACTCCTAGCCTGATTTTGGCAGCTTCTGTCTCCTTCCCTAAATTTACGAAACCATCGACGACAAGTGCATTCGTCTATTGCATCCTCCCCTTAAACTTTACAAACATAGCGACATGCTGCGGCTGCCGTACTCTTTTTATCGAACTCGTATAACAAACAATGTCTTATATGCTCCTTCTCGCGTTCCATGTTACACCCTCTGATATTTTTTTTGAGATGATTAACTTTGTGACACACGATGCATTTATATGTGAGGCATCCACACGTTTGATTGGCAGACGATTTGCGTCATTACAATGTCATGTGCGAGGGCAATTCCATTGCAAACTTTCATATCCAAAAACGGGTAGAACTTTCGCACTCACCGAATATATAGCAATGCTGAGAAATGCGATGTATTTTATATTTAATGGATACTACATTTTCAAGAGACATACATGATAGTCAAGAACACTACTTTGATAATGTTTAAATGAGTTAACATCATAACAAAACAATTACAGTAACACATGATTACCCGCGATATCAGATTGAGAGCCTTCCCAAAAATTATAGAACCCCTTCCTAGATTTCTAAGAATATATGTTAAAAAAAATTAAAGCTATTAATGTGGTTCTGTAAACAAGTACAGAAAAGATGCACGTCCGTTTTCAATTGACACCTTGCCCTAGGCTTGCGTGGCTTGCTTTGGACTTACGTCCGATTATTGTCCTTCTGCATCGTCATTTTTTTTTCTCCAATCACATCCATCAGTCCAAGTAAGAAAAAGAAAGTTAAGATCAGTACAAATTCTTCTTCTCTTTACAAAGCAGCTCTGTAGAATAGAATACTGCGAAAAGCACTCTTGCCGTCGAATCCTAAAAGCTATCTCCTGGGCGAGACACAGAATGCTTTACTGTACTTGCTTCAGTAAAATTATTTATTTCCGAATGCGTTAAGTGTATTTTTATTTCTATTTATTTAGTTATAACAAAAATACCTACGGTTTTTACATCTGTTATATACATATATGATGATTACAGTACAGAACTTAGATCGATAATTGAATAATAAGGTATGATTCAACTAACACCACCCCTAGGCCGGGCGGTTGGCGTAGTCGCTATGACATCGGCCTCTCACCTCTGAGTACCGGGTTCGGTTCTCATGTGGGTTTCGTGATGGTGGACGATCCGCGCTGGGCAGGTTTTCTCGGGGTTCTCCCATTTTCCCTGCACTTCTCTCACCATACTTTCTCAGTCTTTCTCTCTATCTGTCCATATTTCCGTGGGATAGTACAATAGACTTCCGGTCGCAGTGCTGGGCTTCTCTGCCACCCACATTCATAACATAACATAACGTAACATAACATAACATAACATAACACCACCCCTAGGGAACCAAAGGCGACAATGTGCTGGGCATTTATTTAATTTGATTTATTTAATTTTCAATTCTCATTGAATTGATAGTAGATGTTTTTATTTTCTTGTTGATTACTTTTAATTCAATAAGGTTTAATTTTGTAAAGGTAGATTAGTTTTATTTCTTTACTGGTCTATTTCTCCATTGAATAGATTTCATGAAATGTTATAAAAGCAATTAACGAGTTCGATACTGAAAAGGTTTGCGATCTCATTTTCTTTAGACCTGCAGATCATTAACAAAGATATTAACAATTTCTTTCTGAAGAGATTTTCATTTCTCCTCAGAATTGATTTCATTTTCATTTTATTTACTTTATTTCAATTAAAGCTTAAAAGAAAATTTTCATTCATGTTTTGATCTATTTCACTTCGTTATATGTTATATTAGTTAAGACTCAATGTGGATTAAGGCATTTCCTTATTTTTTTCACATTGGCATTTATCAACCAATCAGCATTCGTTTTTCAAAAAAATTGCGAAATATTTGAGAGACAGCTGATTCTGTTTCTTTAAAAAAAATCTTATTCGAAGACTTGAAAATTATTTTCGACTTCAGTAATTTAACAGAAAAACAATAGACGGTACTGATATTCAGTTTTAATAAAATAACCGAGTTTTATTACAGCAAACAGCATCGTTTGCTACTTTTCTGTTAAATTTTTGCAGCCGAAAATTCGAGCAGGAATTAAAAAAAACGAGATATACACCCATTCGACAGAACCAATTACACATTTAATATACGGTTAAATGCGTTTGGCGAATAGCTGGTAACATAACCAGTTTCCGGAAATGATTTTATGATTATTTTTTGATTAAGATCTTATAAAAAAAAAGGGGGGGGGGGCAATCGACAGTTAAGCAATATTTCTTTGGCCAAATATTGGTGAAATGTCTGTCCGATTGCGATTGTGAAGACTTCAATTAAGGGAGTGGGTGACACCATTCTGTTCAATAGAAGAGATAGAACTCTTACCATCCAACTACTATCATTTTCAGCATTACAACATTCGTTGAATTTGTATTTCTTTATATTATTTTTTGTTTACTCTATTTTATTTAAAATAAATATGTATGCGATATGTGTTGCTGGAACATTTTTCTTTATTAATTTGTAGCAACATATTAGTCCTTCTATTTCCGTAAAATCGATCGAGCTATTGTTAGACTGTCAATGATTGAGATCTCTGTAATAATCGCGATAACCTTTAGAACATATGAAATGAATAAATAATAAATAAATAATAATAAAAAAGTGGAATTAAGGTTTTCATGTAATAGATGCAGTGTGTGAATATAATGTAAAGTTATAGTATCGAATTTGACGAAATAATTAATAAAATTTCATTGTTTTCAGCTTTAAGTTTCTATTATTTCTAATTATGTTTCATTAATTATTATTTTCCTTTATGTGGCGAAAGAACCCCACTATAATTTTTTCTGACAAGGCTAAAACTTCACAATTATGTTCAGAGATAATTTTCTATATTTACTTTTTGATATTGTGAAGATAGTATCTGATTTCCTTTGATTACTGTTCTAGGTAAGCGAATACCTGTAATAAAGGCACGATAAACGCAAATAAAAATATGAAACCGGCTCCTACGAAGCGGGAATTCCAAGGGAAAAAAAAAAACCACCTCAGTCTTCGTTCACCTACAACTGAATCACTTGAGAACTGGTAGATTGAGTTTTGAATAAGTTTATTTTAAGTTCATTGTATAAAATACTTCGATATGAATAGAGTGATATTGTTACTGGGGTTATCTGCATTCACTTACTCAAATAACCCAATAAAACTGAAGGGAAAAAAATGAGTATGGAGTCAAGATTTAAGGCGATAGTTCTGTGAAGCCATTAAGCTAGACGGTCGAGAAGCCTATAAACTATCTTTATTGCAACATAAGGGCCATTCTTCACATTTGTGGTGAATGTGCAAAGCAATTTCACCTAACACAAGTTTCTCTCTCGAATGGTGAGATTCAAATATTGCAATTCAATTTATATTGAGATTTAATTAATGCTACAGCTTAAAAGCAACACAGAACAAATTTTTCTCTGTTTAAGCTTCCTTCGACGACGGAAAATAAACCAATTTAAGGAAGGAAACGAAATTTAAATAACATTGTAAATAACACTGTAACTTTCAAATAAAACAATGTCTTTTAAATCTATACAGAGTCCG
>JAFIDM010000003.1:23567512-23579030 GCA_023159025.1 Thereuonema tuberculata | reverse complement strand
GTTCAGTGGGAGATTTTGTTAACTTCTGTCTACATCCACTGAACCAGAAGTAGTCGTAGACTTCTAAGCCACTTCTAGGAATCCGAAAAAATTGTAACAAAATTTAAAAGTCCGTCAGTATAATTTTTGTTTTTGGATAAATAAAATGTTTACGTGGGCACATTACGCCGAGGAGAAGCTTATCTCCGCATATTTAGCATGCAAAAATATATGGTACATAAATCAAGCATTGATAGCAGAAGCACTAGTGCACTAGGAGCTATTTAAAGACGTAACGATAGATAATGAAAATATATTTACTTAATATTCGCCGAGTTTTATAATAAAAAGCATGATTACAAAATGTAATCTGACAGTAAAACTCAGAGAAGTTTTTGTGGATCGTCGCTGAGGACAAGCTTCTGCATCCAATGCTGGTCTGGCCTGCGCTTTTAGTAGGCTAAAAAAATGAACATTGAAATTTAAATTTTAATCTAAAATTAATGAGTTGCTTTTTTTTTTTCTCTGGCTCTTCTCTCACTGAGTCACACACAGAGAGATTGGTAAGAAAGATTTTAACAACAATAATTTAAAAATAGTCCCCGTGGCCTAATGAATAGGACGTCTGACTTCGGATCAGAAGGTTGCTGGTTCAATTCCTATCGTGAACGATTCATTGTAGAAATTATTTCTATTTGCACAGAATATATAAAATTATTTTTCAAACACAGAGAAGTGCGTTGCGCACAGACAGATTTGGAAAACTACAAAAGAGATATTTCTGACAGAGTCCTGATCAAGCAAAATTTGAAATTAGAATTCAGAAAGTAATTAGTTTAAATTATAAATTTGATTTACAATTTTTTTGTTTGTTTTTGTGATATTTTTTAAGTAGAGTGGGACTCACAGCATTTGATCGGCGTTTTTCGGTTACTTCGTGGAGTGATACAGAGCGAAGCTTTCTTGCACAATTGGAGACTTTATAAAAGGAATTTTAAAATAAATGAAAGCCAATTTTTTAGCTATCAAAAATGATTCAACGTTTCTGCGATGATAATGTATTGTTTAACTAAGTCTTTTCATAAATACAAAACTCTGGAAGTTCGCCATTCTTCTGGTAGAAAGTACGTTTGCTGACCTAGTTGTTTAAGGATCAGTAATCTGAAGCAATCTTATATCCGATGTTCAAAAAATGACAAAAAAAAAAAAAGTACATTTGCTTTAGTTATTAATCAACATGTAGGAATAAACAAAAAAAATATTCAAAATTTTAGCAAAAGAAAATAATTAATTTTGTTAGATTCCTTTAAGATATACAAAAATAAATAAATAAATAAATAAATAACCTAAACATGATCAGGAAAACGTAGATAAATGGATCGCGAAAATGATGTAAAAAAATTATTTGAAAGCACTAAATGGCTTCTAAATTATCGTTCCAGAATTTTCTCCAAATCAATAATAGTGATGTCATATTTCAACTGACTTAATAAATCTGATGGCAGTAGATCATTGAATAGCAGCAACTGTTAAACATTTCTTGATTTCTGATACAGTAAAACCCCGCTTATAGCACTATCCCGTTCTTTACGCTCCTTTCATACGGTCCCTGGAATTTTCTATATAACTCTGCATACTTTTACCCTCTTAAAACGCTTCAAATCCCGCTTGTAGCGCTTTTTTTTATATCGGAATTTTTGTATTGAAAAGAAATGTAACACTAAGATTCTTTTCTTTCCCTGGTAGGATGGAATCTTTGAACTCTTTGAAGTGCAGGTCTGTGATACATTAGTGCAAAATGTCGAAGCGGAAATCCCTTTCTATAAGTGAAAAATTGCAAATTCTCCGTAAGTACGACGAGAATTCTACACTAAGTCAGAAGTATTTCGCAGAATCTCTAGGAATTCCCTCATCCAGTCTGAGAACAATAATAAAAAAATAAGAACGGAATTACCAATGCAACGAAGGGTGGTTGCAAACGTAAAAAAGCAAAGTGTGGAAAATATGAAGATGCCGAGGAAATTCTAATTGAATGGATTCATCAGTCCCGTAATGCATCAGTGCCATTAAGTGGCCCAATCATTCAAGAAAAGGCGCGTGAAATGGCGGGCAGTGCACTAAATCTGCTCCGAAAATATGTTAGTGTTGCTCCTAGTGGTGTAACAATTGATGTTAATAGTTACTTGAACCGCATTGAAAATTTCTTAATCCGTAACAGTAGCGCGCGCACACACACACACATACGGCAAACCATAATCGAAGATTTTTTTAACAGGAAATAAGCTCGTATTTGCACTATATCTATTGCAGAATCAAATATGTTTCCTGTAAAATGGTGTCTAAATGTTTCCCCATCTCATAAATCATTTCCCGTCTACAGCGCTATCCCGCTTATTACGCTTGTAGGTCATGGTCCCTTGACGAGCGTAATAACGGGGTTTTACTGTATTTTGAACTTTTCGAAATAGGCATTAAGTTAATAATAATTATTTCTTATTTTTTTTTTTTAATAGGTTCTACATTCTTCCTCATTTCTTTATTTTTAAGCAGACTTTCCAACAGCAAAGTAAGGCTCGTTAAATCAATCAGTCTGTGTGTATGTTCACTCTTAAAGCCTTTTGAATCTTTAGATGAATCTTCTTGAAACTTGATATACATATTTGAGGATTTAGAGATGACCTTACTTTTTGTATTTGAAATCTTTTTCAATTGGGTCCCTGTCGAAAATTAACATGAGGTGACCACAATAATTCGCAAGGAAATCATTGAAATGAAATGTTTAGGTTGTAAATGTTATTTCTGTTAAGATCTCATTGTCCTAAACAGTGAGTTTATCTTAATCTTAGCTAATTAATCTTAATTAATCTTAGTCCACTGCGCATAGTTGGATCCGATTAAGACAGTTTAAAAAAAAATGTGGATTTTTTTTTTCTAGCAGAAAATAGAAAATCTTTACTGCTTGTATTAAGGAGATATTTTAACTTGAAAATAAATTAGCCTTTTCTTTTTGCTTTTTTTTCACAACTTGAATAAAAAGTTCAAGAAAAATAGATCTCAAACAATAAGAAATGTTAGTAATTAAATCAAAATTAACGTGCGGACTAAGTTAAAACTTCAAAGAAAACAATACAAAACCGCACAATACTGGTAACTAAACAACAACAAAAAACAAAAATCACTAAGCTTATTTTGGATATTTTGCTGGGAATCGGAGACGGCGCCGTTTCAGATTTCCACACCCTCTTCAGCCCGATCCCGCCCAGCATAACCCAGTTCAGTGAAAAGGGACAATACACTAAACGGACAAACAATTAAAACAATGACCCCTCAGTTCAAATACATGAAAAAACTAAATTAACAATAATAAGAGGGTAAAAACAAATTCACGCCAGCAACTCGCTTAGCTTGGTAAGAATTTGTTGTTGTTGTAATAAAATATTAGTAATTAAATCAAAATTAACGTGCGGACCAAGTTAAAACTTCAAAGAAAACAAAACAAAACCGCACAATAAGAAATTTTAAGAAGTCATATTTTTCAGGAAAGTAGACATTAAGTTCTTTCGAACTTCTTGTTTTGTAAGAGAACAAAATGGAGGCAGGTTTTCTACATTTTCTTTGTCGAGTAGAAATCGAACATAAGGTATTGATCCAACAAAGATTAATCGGAATGTCACAAATTATGATGATGTATTTCTTGTCAAAATATTACAGGAACCGTAATTTATCATGAGGCGCTTAAGTCATGTATTTACATTAGGCGAATAATGAAAAATACAAAATGAATTTCAATTGATGTGTAGATGCCTTTGTGGACGATTAACACTTACGAACCAATAACCATTAATCTACAATCCATTAATCACGTTAATCTTTATTTTTATATTATTTAATCCTACTTAATTGGACTCTGTTTCATGTTAGATGAGTATGTTCTCAAGAGATTGATAATAATATCTTAGCGAAGTTTAAACACAGGATTTCAATTAAGCAGTTCTCTTGCTATTTCTACCATATAATCAATATTAGTGGATCTAATCTTATACAATAAGATCTCCGTTTCACATCCGTTAAAAACTCGGATGTTAAATTGAGAGAGCTGGGATTTTAGAACAAAAGACAAACTCTAACTATCAAAATTAAAATAAATATTTATATCTAGGCAATTACTTATATAAAGTTTATTAAATAAGAATTTCTAAAATTTTATATTAATGGTAAAAGGTTGTATTGATAATTTATATTACACATATCCTACAATTTATTACTATAATAGTTTCGATAAAAATTGTTAAATATTATAAATTGTTAAGATGTAAATGCAGTCCATTAAATATATTGAAATATTAATTTTATCTCTATTTCAAGTTTCTAACTGTAATAAGAAAAGTATTACAGGATTATATATTTTGTAATAATATTAATACATAAATTAGAATGAAGGATGACCAGATTGTTAATATTAAAACATCAAGATGGAAACTAGAAATTCTGCTACTCCATCTGTAAATATCTCATTCACATCCTAAAATTTAATACTTATAATTAAAGTTAACAGTAACAGTGAAAATAACGCTCCTTCGAAAAGGTTTTTAATTCTTAGAGCCAATATCCGCTTTATCAGAAATTGTTTTTTTCAATACGGTTCGTGAATGTAAACATTCTGCTAACCTAATACTCTAAGCAGTAACGATGAGAATGTAGATAAAGTAACCACAAACAAAGCCCAGTATATGGTTTATTCATATTTTGTTCTAATGTAAATTATCATTTCAATTGGTAAAACAATATTAAAAAAAAATTCCGAAAAGTGCTTAGAAATTTTAGTAGCGACAAAACCTCGCGAACTACAGAAATGTTGGACAACAAGGAGATCATATTTCTTATCTCTTTGATATACTACGAAGTATGTTTGATGTTAAGTGGCAGATGTGTTAGTTTTTATAAACATCTGCGAAATCTGATTGCAGATGAAGACGAGAAATGCAATCGCCATTTAAATAGAAGAAATGTATGATTAGTTATTGTCTCTAAAATTCCAAAACGAAGAGACCTAGAAAGCTGAAACTTAGGAAACCTCCACATTATTTATTTATTTATAAAAGGGTGAGACTACGTTTACAAGTGACATCCCAAAACAGCTGTTTCTCGCTAAATGGCGATCACTGTAAACACACCAGGTCTCAATACAGAGGTTACTATAAATGGAAGTAGGATTAAATGTGACCCCTCCAGTAAACTAAACTAAAACAAAAACAAAATACAGTGCAACTTGGATAATTCGAACATTTTTAATTCGAAATCGTGGTTAATTCGAAGATTTCTCTTATTTCTCTTATTTGAAGATTTCTCTTGAATTTCTTATTAAATCAATGTTAAAAAATCGTGGATAATTCGAAGTTTTTTATAAAAAATTCGAACCATAACGACTTTTCGGCATTTCATCGTTAAGAAATTCGACACGTGACAACTGAAATCCCCTTCCCGCCACCATACCACACGTGACGCCATTCGACACGTGACGCTTCAGACGCCATTCGAGCTTTCTGCTGTCAGTGTCACCATATCTTTCAGTAAACCACGCGTGTACAAGAATTTAACGTTCGTTGAAAAGGTCGAGGTGGAAAAGGGTGTGAAGAAGAAATGCCAAATTGCCAACGAGCATGGGACAGCGCCGAATTTCGTCGGTACATTGAAGGACAAACCAACGTAAGTGAAGCTTTTTTCCGTTCACTAAACATGCTTGCAGATTTTGCTATCCTTAAGCGACTGAATTCTACAAACAATCAGATATTGCACAATTTTTTGAAAAACTATAATTTTCTGTATTGAATATAATATGTACTATAGCTTACGTAATATAAATCTTATTTTGTTTACATACATATAGTGTTTAAGTCTTTCATACCATGATCTTTCTGAATAAATATTTACTTATTGACAGAATAATCGTTTCAAGCATTTAGTGGACCTGAAATTAAAGTTAAAAGATGTAACTTGTTTAATTCGAAGTCTTGGATAATTCGAAGTTTTGTAGTGGTCCCTTCAGCTTCGAATTATCCAAGTTGCACTGTACACATTAAAAATAAAATAAAGGACATTCAAATGTTGTCCTTTGATAGCCTCAACGAATTGCCTTAATTCTTATTTTATTTTTAATGTGTATTTTGTTTTTCGTTTAGTTTTCTGGAGGTGTCACACTTAATCCTACTCCCATTTATTTATTTATTTATTTATTTATTTGTGTAATTTTAAGAGCCTGATTATTGTAATTCATCTAGTTATCGTAAGAAAAGTTATAAAAAAAAATAAACTTGAATCTATAAAGGGTTTAATAAAAATTGTATTTTTAAATTATTTAAAATTGAAATGTAAACTTAATTTAAACACTTCCGGCAATGTTGATTAAAGTTTGTCGTAAATCTGATCTTAGAATCTGATTTTAACTGTCATTGGTATGCTTACATAATTATCATTATTTATCAGTAACTTTTATGATGGACAGTCACTACTGCACTTTATCGCAATATATTTCATAAATCAAAAATACTAGAAATTCGTCACTTACTGTCGATCGGCCATTTTGAATATTCTAAAAGTATATTCCTTCGTTGTTCAAAAAAAAAAAAAAAAAAATCTGGGTGTTTTTTTGTCTTGTTTTTTACTTTAAATCTCTTTCCAAGAATAGTTAGAAGTAGACCATCAAAGTGGATGTGGGTGGATGTGTGTTTTAATACACTGTATATTTAATGTATTTAACAATGATCTTTAACTTTTGAGAGATAACGACTGATAAAAATTATGAATGATCAAACTGTTTCTTTAGGTTTAGCTTGGGTTAAAAAAAACAAACCGAAAATTTCATCCATTAATTCCAGTACTTGTTATATCGAGGTCTATTAATCACGTATTAATGATCATGTTTACAAAAATGTGTAAAGAACTTTTTTTTTTTTTTTTTTTTTACAGAAAGAATTAGCTTTAGAAAAAGCTTTAATTCATTTTTCGCAGAACTGTTAATCCAAATGTTTATCTTAGGTAGGTATTTCTACTGTCAACATTACAAATTAAGGAGTCTTTACAAAGTGTGAAAAAGATCACTTCATTCTGTCACAACACGGTTTGCCAGTGAATGGCTATTATCTGGCAATTCTGAAATGCTTTTACGTGTCATTCAAAATTTACACGGGACAGAAACGTAATTTATGTCATTTCATAAAGTTCTGTGTAAATGACAGTTTCATTACTCAAGCCTGTCAAAAAAAAAAAACAACAAAAAACAAAAAAATACTCACAAATGTCCGCTTCGAAAAGACTCAGATTGTCAAGCCAGAAAATTAATTACGACTTTTCTCAGATGTTTCATTGTAAAGATAGTTTGTAATTTTTAAACATGAAGATTTTTCTCAATAAATTAATACTGAAATTTTTGAGACATTACATAAAAATAAAAACAAAAATACAGCTTTTTTAAGGTTATTTGATACTTTCTTTTCCTTTTTTTATGTTAACCAGTTGTATTAGGTATAATTATAAAATTACTCCTATATTATAATTATAATACAGGAAATTTAATGTCTGCCGTAAAGATTTAATTATTTAATTTAGATTAAGTTAGAAATTCTTTATAATTTTATTGTGTGTAACACCAGAAATTAATTGATTTTTTTATTACTTTAATACTACTGCTATCGTAGTTTTCCCAGTTCAACTGATGAATAAGTTTTGAATAAGTATATTCATTTGTTCTTAAACCAAAATTATTTTTAATTTTTGAAAAATCAAATGCTTGTAGCCAACCAAATCTTGTTAAACTATTGGAATTATAATTTTCTTTATTTTTTTTATAAAAATTTATAAAAATTAAAATAGTCTTATAGATAAACTTTCTTCAATATTTAAATTTTTTTATTTAATTCTTATTTTTAATTCATTTTCTCTAGTTTCATGTTTATAATTAATATAAATATTATCAAAACTTTTACAAGTGCTATATCAAGATCCTCATTGCAGTCAGAATAGTTTTTGTCTTTCCAAAGGATAACAATCAAGGGACTGATAAGAAGGTAATTTTTAGGGGTATTTAAAAATGATGATATGCCTAAGCCCTCGCTTTTTAATTTAATCTTACCTAAACGGAGCAGCATTCAGGTCTTCTTTTTAATGTCTGACTGGCCATAAGCAAACTAAAATGAAACGAAGTTATTTTTTCCGAAAAAATGAAACGTAGAAGAAATAATTACAAAAATTCTATAGAGAAATCCTAGAATGAAAAGAGACCAAGAAAATGTCCGCTTGGTAAATGACTGACGAAATGGAATTTTTTTGTTAGATTCATTGGAAACAGACATCTTTGTGGCCAAAAAAGAACGGGGGAAAAAATACTTGAAGAAAGCTTGATCCAGAATAGGATTGAAAAATGATAATGAGATCATAAGGTAAAGAAGACTTCAGGTCATATTAGTAGCTAATTATTAAATTAGAAAAACAAATTTAAACTCATAGTTTTGCGAAGGGCTGAACTGCGATTCAGATATTAAACAGATCACTATACATATAGCAAAGCTATTCAAGTAATGTTATCAAAGATACCGTTAAGTCGTGTAGTGGTGTAAGTAATATTACTTATAACAACGATAATATTTATGGATCATATTACATTTAATATTAATAATATTAATAATCTAATGTTTAGTTGTGGAAGTGGCAGAGAATTTCACATTATTGTTCATAAAAAATGAAAGCTAAATGCAGAAAATATATTTTTCAAAATTCGCGAATGGGGCTCGACACAAGCTACTTTATTTGCAATATCACAAAGACTTTACTTCAGTTGAAATACTGTAAACATTGAATTTTGCAGCTTTTTGTGACTATCGAAAATAAAACAGCATAAAGACCATCCACAGATTTCTAATTAAATATTTTTTACTGAATTATTAGCAAACTTTATCAAAATCATTATCCTTTTAATTTAGATTAGACTTAGCATGTAGTCTTCCAAAACATCAATTAAGAATATGTCAGGTATTTTCTTCAGATATTGAAATGAAACTCTAATGCATTATTCCTGTTTCTCCCTGTAAGCAAACATGTTTTTTTAAGCCCCTTCAACGATTTTAATTAAAGTAAATGGCTTAAGTTTTGAATTGTTATTCGATAAAACACAGTCCGAGAAGTCGAACATTGATGATCATTTATTTAGACTACAAAGTAGCATCTGCATGGCTGGTTATTCAATGGCTTATTTAATGTACATTCAGCAACAGCCCACGAAAGGAAACAACACAGACTAAATACTTCGTTTCGAGTATTTGATTTAAGCCCTTATTAGCGAGAAAAGCATTAAACTGTATATCAAGCGGAAGTTAACGTGAATAGCAGATATTCTGGCCACATTTTTCATTTCCTGAATTGAGCCAACTGTCAGATTAATTGTTAATCTTTGGATTCTAATCAAAATACGTTTTTAATAATATAATATTTATATTTTAAGAAAATAAACATATTCCATACTTGCATTTTTCTATTTGAGAATCTAAGACTGTTTTATAAATAAGATGTTATTAATAAATTGCCTTTGCAATAGGACGAATAACATATGTGGGCATCTTATCCTTTGCAGTTAGACAGAGTGAAACATAAATTTTTACTACGTTGACGACATGGACATCTAAGTTTTTATAATAACAAGTCTGAGAAACAAGCAGATAATAAAACTAATTTACGTATTTTTTTTTCTTTTTCTCTTTTTGCCATGCCTTAACTATAAACGTCTTGTTTTAATCAATAATACTGCATAATTTATATAAGCTAATGTTGTAGCAACCACAGGAGGAGATGTATCGTTTAAATTTTTAAAAAATGAAAATATAAATAAAACGTAATTTTATTTTCCCTTTAAGTCAATAGCAGTTGTCGTTCTAATGAGGATAGGAGCGTTCTTATTTCAAATGAGTTTTTCATAATAGCCTGGAAGTTCTTCGTGAATTGTGCTTACCATAACTTAGATTCGGGAAACAAAAGAAATGGCTGTAGGAATGTTTATGCGGTAAAAACGGAGAATATAACATCTAACTTTTAGAAGCAGCAGATGGTTCTGTGGTTCAAAGCAAAACTGATATAAATCTTTAACATGACTGAGCTGCGTTTTTAATTTCAGTAAAAGTTGCTTGTAGACAAAAAAAAAAAAAAAAAAAACACGATGAAGGGGGAAAAAAAAAGATTTCCCCAGAGAGAAGCTTAAGACAGCACAACTGAGGATCAAGATAAAAAGTTTAATTAAGTTTGTTATTTCCACCAACACATTAATTGCTCAGCATTTTAATGAGAATGCACTGAAAAGTAAGTGTTTTTATTATCAAATAAGGAATTTATCGACTCGCTGAAGTAAATGGCAAGCTTTGAAAGGGCACATCCAAGATTTCAAAGCGAAATCTTAACTGAGATAAAATGAACCTAAAGAAGGATGATTCTGTAAGAAAAGGAAAAGAATTGGAACTTAATCTCAATAATGTTATTCATTCGTCTATGTTAATATTAATTCATTAACCTACGCTATGAGATATTAAGGGCTGTGGTCACATCTCTCTAGAAATGAGGGCTTATTGTACAAGCTCGAGAATTAACAAATGGCGTTAGACAGCAGGAAGGAGAGAAAAAGTAAAAGAGGAGACGAATACAGAAAAGAAAAGTAACATTCGTAAAGCCCAAGGGGCTCAAATCGAAGGATACGCATATTAGTCAATGGGTAGACAACACAGGTGTGATTGAACAGCTTCGTTAATCTACGAAATTATCCAAGGGTATCTTATATTAAAAACAAAACAAAAAAGAACAAACATTATGATTAATTTTAATATATTAAAAAAAAAGAAAAAGAAAATAAAGGCAAGAGGTTTTTGAAAAACCTTAAAAAGACTGATTTTTTTAAGAAGCATTTTTTTTTTCTTTGTTTTTATTTTTGTTATTTTTATAATCGTGAAAACAATAAAAAGTAAAAAATGTCTTTTTTTTTTTGTAACTTACAAAACTGATAAATACAAACATGTTACCTTCAAATTTTCCATTTAATGGTTTTGATTTAATTTGAATTTGAGGTGACTTATCGTAACTATTAAAATCTTCTGTACTTATAATAAGTCGTTTAAATTCTGTTATTTTTAATCAAATCAAAGAAAGCGCAAATTTAAATAAGATTAACAAACTTTTTTTTTTTTGATACACTTGTTTAACATCAATAGAAATTTACTGTTGGCTGTGAATTGCTTCATTTCTAAGGTATTTTCTTGTCATTATAACAGGTAAAATTCTCGAGATATTTTCTGTCCTGTTATATCGTTTTCTGTCCGTAAATATGTACATGAAGTTTCAAATAGATCCATTCGTTGGTTCCCGAGTTAATGGGAGAACATTCACTCCTATATATATATACATGCTTACTTCTTAAAAAAATAAGAAGATTCACTAATAATAATAAGAAAAAAATACTCTCAATAAAATTAACAACATCATAATATTTAAAATAATCTTTACTTCTCCT